>CM046943.1:62889643-63489643 GCA_025698515.1 Gossypium sturtianum
TGGCACAGCCTAGTACACGGTCTAACACACGGGCGTGTGTAGTCACTTCGAAGGGCACACGGGCTAGACACACGGGCGTGTGGTCAGCCGTGTGACCCAAGTCAGTATGTATGCCCTAGTTTCACAGAGCCTGGGACACAGGCGTGTCTGGAGCCGTGTGAGGCACACGGCCTGTCCACACGGGCGTGTGACCCTTGAAATGTTGAAATTTTTTTAAGTTTCCAAAATTTTTGTATGTTATCGGTTTACTCTTGAACCACTTCTAATGCATGTTTAAGGCCTTGTAGGTTCTTATTTGGGACAATATGATTCTATTGAATAGTATTTGTATATGAATGTATGAATGTATGAGAGTTGGATATTAAATGATGTGTATTGATCGGTAATACCTCGTAACCCTACTCCGACGATGGACATGGGTTAGGGGTGTTACGTTACCATTTATGGGTTCTGTAAAATCAAGCTTGATAATGTTAAGATTTGTTGATTAATAAACTTGGGTTATGTTAGGGGTAAGTTAAGAAGTAAAGAAAAGTGTTGGATTTTATTAGAAATCCAACTAAACTATATAGTTGATTTATGACATTAAAAACCAAATTGAATAAATTGAAAGCTATTAAGAAATTATGTTATAAATTAAAAGTACAAGATCCCTAATGAAATAATATGAAGTCGAATGTTGATTCGATGCTAAATATCGAGAATTATAGACATTTCAGATATTAGGGCTTATAGGGACTAAAATGAATAAAATGCAAACTATGGTTAACTGAGGTGTTTTTCATGTGATTGTGTACGTCTAGATGTCGTGGGATAAAGGAAAGGTGAAGTCTGTAAACGAGTAACCCTATCCTAGTTTGTGCTTTCATGACTTTGAATTCAATATGTATATGGCTCATTAAATATAATGTAATTAAGGTAAGAACAATGCTTGTCTCATGACTTGGTAAGTATTTGTGTTATGGTTAAATGTAGGATATGTGTACATGTATATGAAATGAATGTGGTAAATGATATATGTGAATGATGAGAATTGTCATATTAGTTGTATATTAAATGTGAAAGCATGAAAATGTTATGTAATAATATGCAAATGGTTTGATTGACATGAACCTGCTATGAAAAGGTTTATAACAAGTGAATCATGTACGCTTTGAAACAGTGAATACCCTATTAAAGTACTCGGATAGAGTCATGTATAGTTGGCATGCCATAGGATTAGTGTATAGGGTTTACTTCGATTTTATACCAATGAGATACAGAGCACACATTACTTTGAATGTACCGATGAGGTGGTAGGAGCACACACACGAAAATTTATTACTTTGGTTTATACTGATGAGGCGTGAAGGGCGTTATACTTCGAACGCACTGCCGGTTATATAAGTGTGATGGTTGGTTATTCTGTGTATCCATCTTGAGTCTGTGTCTAGTTACTAGGGATTATGAATCATTTGAATTGCTTAATACTATTGAATATTGAATGTTAGATGTTGATTGTGAAATTGTTTATGGAAACTAAGCATTGAAAGATAACATGCGAAAGACCATGCGATTTTGATTATTACAAGCCCCGAAGGCTGATGCAGATATAAAATGAATCAATGGATTCGAGTATGAAATGAAAGAATAAATTTGTTCATATGACATGCTTTAATTTATATGTAATTGAGATGGCATTATAGTTGAATTCAAGATGATGATATGTAACATGATATCAAGCATGAAAGCATGTTAGCAAAAACACGAGACAAGAAATGTAAATATGGTTTAAGCTATTTTTGAACTTCATGTTTAATGTACATGTTTAATTTGGTTATAATTGTTTATTGTTTCGAATCATGTTCCCTATTGCTCGACGTACAATTTTGTTTTTTTGTGTGCCTATGTAATGTTAGATCTCGAGGACTCGAGAAATACGATTGTAACACCCCTTACCCGAGTCTGACACTAGAAACAGATTTCGAGGCTTTACCATGCATAACTTGCTGGACTTTGTAGTTACGGGCGATAAATTTCGTTTCAGCTTAAAACCTTTATTTCGTCATCTTAACATTCATATGATGGGCCCTCGGGGCCTTAAACATACACCCGGTAGTCTTCGGGGTTCAACCGGGAAATTTTACTCTCTTTAAAAATTTTGACCCTAAACAGGGGCCACACGCCCGTAGGGTTCAAGGGATATGCCCGTGTGTCCTTGAGACATGCCCGTGCTTGACACCCGTAGTCGACATTGGCTTAATCACACGGCTTAGACACGGCTGTGTCTCCTACCCGTGGAGCTCTTTGACTATGACATCATTGAACCCTTAACATTACACGGCCAAGGCACACGCCCGTGTGTGGCCCATGTGATGAATTACATTCTCGTAATTAAGTGCAGGGGACACACGGCCTGTCAGCACACCCGTGTGGGTTTTTCGTGTGTCACACACGGCCTAGACACACGCCCGTGTGTCTACCCGCGTGGACATCTATAGGCTATTTACCAAGCCTTCATGCCACCCTGAAACATAAACCCATTCATTTCAACTCAAGGAACATGTATCATAACAATATCAAACCATGAAGATCCACTAAGATAACATGCATTTCATCCACATTTCTCTCAACAACTTGCATGAACATTCATTTTCCTATACTCATCAACCTTGTGATATATTTATATTTGACAATATTGGCCAATTCACCATGACCATTTACAAAATAATCAAGTTCCTATACATGCCATACTCAAAATGAATTAACTTTACTATACCCAAAAGAACGGTTGATAGTGTGATCCGAGCTCCGACTTTCCACGATCCTCGAGCTAACTTGGCAAAACTACAAGGAAAAGGGAAGAGAGAGGGGTAAGCATATAGCTTAGTAAGCTTACATGAAAAATTTAGGATAACAATTTACTCAAACTATAATCATTCATATCATGAAACAATGGCGACATAGCACCAATGAATAAAAGTACTTACTCGTACTTATTCGCACGTAATCTTACTCACTCTTACCCATCTCATGTCAATATGATCTGGTAACTTTTACCTACTCATGATACCTGTAACACTGATTCATGTAGTTTAGCACATTTTCTAACATAACCATAGACTCACATCTTTATCATTCATACCATGAACATCCCTCAAGGCCATCCACAAATAGACTTGGATCTAGGCCAACTCACATACTTGACTCCTTTGCTTATGAATAAATCGGATCATCCTGAATCATTCAAGCTTAACATACATAAGATTTGATGCCAACGCCATATCCCAGATATGGTCTTACATGGGATCATTCCTTAGTGCCTACGCCATATCCCAGATATGGTCTTATACGGGATCTCATAACTCGATGTTGATGCCATGTCCCAGACATGGTCTTATACGAGATCGTACTTAGATGTCGATGCCATATCCCAGATATGGTCTTACATGAGATCATTCTTTGATGCCAAAGCCATATCCAAGATATGGTCTTATACGAGACCTTTCCTTTCTCATATGCATACGTAGATAATATACTTATTCCGGAACTATAACCGGAACTACAATTTAGCCTATTCTCATCGTTTACTCATCGAGACTTTATAGCTCAATTTCGTTCGCAATAACATGCATTAACATAATAATGAACGATTTCAAATATCGAACATTATGAAATACTAATTTCATACAAACTTACCTCGAATCTCAAAATGTGTCTTGGTGCTCGATTTAGTCTTCAACTTTGTTCTTGCCTCGGTTTCGATCCGGGCTTCGTGTTTCTTGATCTATAATAATAAATTTCTCTTGTTAAACACATGCATTGACTAAATTGACTCATAATTCATATTTTGGCAAAATTACAATTTTGCCCCTAAACTTTCACATAATTACACTTTTGCCCCTAGGCTCGTAAAATGATTTTCATTAAACTTTCTTGCATTTAAAGCCTAGCTGAATCATTTTCTCAACTATAGCAACATTCAATTTCCACTATTTCACTCATGTATGACCATTTCTATAACTTTACAAATTGGTCATTTTTATGCATCTTTCATGAAAATCATTTAGAAAAAAGATGTTTTTCATACATCAAACTTTCATATTCTTCCAGAAAATATCAAAATACATGCATGTCATACATGGGTAAATTTTGAACATAAACCCTAGCTCAAAATATGGTTAGAAATAGCTAAACCGAGTTACAAGGGTTTCAAAAATACGAAGAACATTAAAAATGGGGCTAGGATGCACTTACTTTGAGCTTGAAAATGAACAAAACCCTAGCTATGGAGTCCTTGCAATTTTAGGCACCATGGGGAAGAAGATGGACATGATTTTTGGCTTATTTTCCCTTTTTATTCTTTAATTAACCAAATGACCAAAATGCCCTTAATGACCCTTTCTTAAGATTTTTCCTTCCCATGTCCATTTTTTTCCATCATTAAATATAATAGTCTAATTGCCAAATAAGGACCTCTAGTGATTTTCATAATTAAATTTCATACATGAATCTTCTAGAATCTCATATTTTCTATTCTTTTCAATTTAGTCCTAATGGACAATTCATTCACTAATTTATAAAATTTCTTCACGTGACTTCCACACAATCATGAAAATACCTCATAAGACTTGTAAAATCATTTAAACACATATTTTGACTTTGGATTTTTGGTCTCGCACCACTATTTCGACTAGGCCCTAAATCGGGCTATTACAACGATAACATCTGGGACTCAATTCTTGACTTAACAAAGTTTGTGTAGCTTTTTATATGTTTTGTAGCAAGTGGCATGTATCTAGTGCAAAAGTTTAGTCTTTGAACTTATTTTGATGTTTTGAATACTTATCACAGTGAAGGCTTGTATATTGAATGTGATCATACATATATGGTGTTGTGAATGTGTGTTATAACTAGGGATATGGTGATATGCATGCCAAATTTGTCATGTTATACATGTTTGAGGTGTTGCTTGCATGCCAAGTAAATGAAGTTGATGCATGAATTTAGTAATGATGGGTACATGCTTGTGAATAAGTGATTTAAAGTGTTAAATATGCTTGAAATGGTGTTTTAAACTTGTTTATTGTGTTGTTTTTGTAACAAACTGAAAGTCAGTGGTGTCGAAACTTCATTTTCGATGTTTGAGTTTGTAAATATTATTTAATATTTTACGAGGTTAGTATGAAGTTTAATTAAAGTTTGGTTCTTCCATTTTTTTAATTGATAGTTAATTTATGTACAAGTGCAATGATCATAAAGTCATTGGTATCGAAAAATATGATTTCGGGACCCCATTTTCGTAAACCGAACTCGTAAATATTTTTATTAAATATTTACGAAATTATTGTATAGGTAAATTTAATTTTGGATAGATAATTTTACCGAATTAGCGATTAATTAATGTATAAGGACTAAATTGTAAAAGTGATAAAAGTTCAATTGCTATAAAATTTTTAATTAGAAAATGGACTAGGGCCTAAATAGACAATTTTACCACTTTAGGAATGTCGGTGGACGATGGCTTAGTGTTTTTATAAGAATTGAGTTATAAAATTTGATTAAATTATAATATAAATAATAAAAATAATAAAAATAAAACAAATTATATGTTAACTGTAGTGGAGAGGATGGGAACCATTTTTCTCTTTTCAGCTACATGCAATCGAAATAGAAATTGAAGAATAAGAAGTTTTAATTTTATGGGTTCAATCTTTGGAGCTTAATTTGGTTAGTGAAATTTAGTCTTTTTCTTGTAATTTTTATGTTTTTGAGATCATTAGAGCTTAATCTAGCTAACCCATGTCTCAATTCATTTAGTTGTTAAAGTTTCAAAATGTTGTCATTGATGAATGCTTGAAGTTTTGATGTTAAAACGTTAGCTTTTAAGCTTAGAAATGGAAAAGGGCTAATTTGTAAAGTTTAAATGTTAGTTTTTAATATAGGGACTAAAGTGTAAAATTTAAAAATTGATGTTAAATTTATATAATTATAGATGATAGAGGGCTGAGGAAGGATGTAATTAAAAGTAGATTGTAAATCAAAGCTTTAATTTGAAAGATATAACTATTTCAGTTTTAGGGACTAAATTGAATAAAATGTAAAACTTTATGGGACATCTGAAAATAAAATTGAATAGACATATGTTTACAATAGGCCGATGTAAGATGTGTGAAATTGATAAATTGAATGGAATAATTGTATTAATTGGAAATTGGCCCAAATCGGAAAGAATCGCGAAAAAGAGAAAATTGTTCAATAGCCCTTAAAGTTTCAACTTTTTTACTATTTTAACCAAGTAAGTTCATAGAGTATGGTTATGTACAATTGTAACATATTCTTGAATTATGAAATCGTTTTTGTGTGGTTGTAATTTGAATTGTTTATAATTTAGTGCAAAGAGGTGCGATATTGATTAAATCGTAAAGAAATGATAAATAGATTGATAATTTGAATATGATGAATTGCAATTTGAGATATTTAATGAATTTATATTTGATTATGATTGATTGAATTAGATTGATATGAATTTGATTGAGTATCGAGATAGAGGATTAAACTGAATAATTTGCAAAATATATATGACCTTGAAATTGAATGTGATTTGAATGGAATTTGATATTATATCATTACTGAATTATTATTCGTAGCTAAAAATGACGTAGGATCTTCAAAAGGGAAAGGGAAGGTGAGAGTCGATGACGGGTGACGTGAGTTTTCAGTTTGTATTTCTATGACCCGAAAATAGTATTAGTTAATGCATATTTATGATATATTGCATTATTTAGCATTAAGGTAAGCTATTAATAGATATTTAGTGAAAATGCTAAGAGTGGAAGTGAATATCAAGACTTGGACTAAATTGAATAGAATAAAAAGTTTGTATGGTTTAATTAATTCATGAAATTGGATGTGAATAGTGATAGTATATAAAAGAGCATGTCCTTGGTGGAGCCCCTTGTATTTTGCTATGTTTGGGATATTTGAATTAGAAGCTAATAATGCTTATAATTATGTTTTGTAAAGTTGGCAATGAAAGTTTAGTATCATTTGATTATATGTTTTAATGTTGGTAGATGATAAACTGGAATTATATAAGTTTGGAATGCATAGATGAGTAAATTGGAAATATGAGAAGTGAAATGGTATGGTTAATGCTAATTTGTGCCTTATTGAATTGATTGTTTTAGGAAGGATTATACAATTGTGAATGGTTGAAAATGTTACAATGTAAGTGTTTGTTTAGGTAAAATGTTGAGATATTGGTATGGTGGTAAAAAGGTTTTGAAATGATTCATGGTGATATGAATTGGTGCATATTTGGTTAAGTATATGTAAATTATAAATAGGCTTGAATATGGTATGAAAGGTTATAATTGTGATTGGATTTAGTAGTTAGGAAAATGCTAATTAGTTAATGTAGTATGCACAATTTGCACTTTATGTTGGTGTGAGATTTTGAAGGATGTTGTAACCTCCCAAACCTGACCTAGATGTTATGGCCGAATTCTAAAGGTTACATTGGCCATCGGAATGACACAGATAAACTTTCGTAATTTCAAACATTTTTTAAAACTATTTGCTTTTCTAACGAAAACTAGTGAACTTGAATATTTGTTTTTATATCGCAAAAAGAAGTTAATTTCGGAAGATTGATTGATTTTATAATTTCATTTGTAAAGAATCATCATTTTAAAAATTAAGTTGAATTTTGTTGAAAACTTATTTTTTGTATAGTAGCGAAAAAAGAGTGATTTAATCAAACTTTCAATAAAAACCAAATTTTATGCATGGTCATTTAAAAATCAATTTAAGTAGTTTAAAATTTAATGTCATGCAAATCAAAATAATAATCCCCAAAATAAAATCCCATGCCACAGTCCATATAAAAAATATTATAGTCCAAGAAAAATTATTAAAATTTAGCTTAAAGTACTTAAAAGTAAAAACACCCTAGAAGCTCCTTCGATAGTTGTGTCCAAGTCCTAACCTCAGGGGTTATCTGTAAAAACAATATACTAATGGGGGTGGGCTAAAAAGCTCAGTGTGAGCCGTAACTCCAATAAACAGTGATAAATGGTAAATATATCACTCAAGCTAATAAATATATAGAATATCATAAATAGTATGTAACGCCCCGAATTTTGGGCATAGAGGTATGGGGTCTTGGGCATAGGGGCAGTGAGGAGTTGCACATATGTAGTGAGTTGTGCGATTTAGTGACAAGAATGAGCCTGCTGGTCTGGTGGTTAGTGGAGTGTTATTATGCTTGAGGTCCTGTGTTCGAATCCCTGCGTGAGCTAGGGAGATATTTTGTGCACTTTTTTTCATTTAGATATTATTTTATTATAATAATTATTTGATATTTTTGTTATGTTAAAAATTATTATTATTATTATTTTAATTTTCTATTTTTGACTTTTCTTCTCCCTTCTCCTCTCTGTTTTTCTTTCTTTTGTTTTTTTTCTTATTGCCCAAACGTTTTAACTGCGGTTTCGAGATTGTCGCTCCTCCGCCATTCTCTTCATCGTCAAATCAAGTGTGGGATTCGAATCTGGTTACTACTTTCTGTTTTTAAATCGATTGCTATCTTGTTTTAAGAATCCCTTTCCTTCGGCTTTTCATAGTTATGCATTACCCCTTCGTTTTTGAGTTTTTAGACGATAGAAGTGAAGGGAAATCGTTGTTTTCTAATATATGTTGATAGGGTAAAGGTTAGGGACTGTTACAGTGGCCAAACGGTGTTCTCGGGGCTGAATTGGGGTAGTTTTGTAGCCTCCCCGACGGCCACACGGGCATGTGTCGAGGCACGTGGCCGTGTGGATTTGGGAACTAGGGTTTCCGACCAGTTTTGGGGGCCATACAGCCGTGTGGCCGATTTTGGGGATTTTGTTGATTTTCACACGACCGTGTCATTTGGGCACACGGGCGTGTGGAATTGGGAATTAGGGATTCAGAGTTTTAGGGTCACACGGCCTGGCCACACGGCCGTGTAACTAATTTGGGGCCTAAGGATTCCACACGGGTGAGTGTTATGGGACACACAGCCGTGTCTAATGGCCATACGAGCGTGTGACACCTTCACACGGCTGTGTCTGCCTTGCATCTAATATTAGGGAAATTGGATAGTAAGTTACACAGCCTGTTCACACGGTCGTGTCCCTGCACCACACGGGTGTGTGCCTCTATCACACGGGCGTGTGCCACCCCTCACATGGGCGTTTGGATCCCCACACGGCCTGGATTGCTCCATACGGCCGGAGTACACGGGCGTGTGGCCCTAACTCTCCAAATTCGTATTTTAGGGTAAATCGAATGCCATTGTGAGTCTATGTGTTCCAACCCCTCTACTAAGCTTACTGAGGGTGAATACGATTTTGTTCTGACTTCGAATGATGTACTGCTTGTAAGTGGATGTGTGCTATGCTATGTACTGAATCTGAGTCCATAAGTGTGCACGTTTCTATAACTGATTGACTGACTGTAAGTGACTGCTTCTGAATGACTGCTTGAAATTGTATTCTTAATTGGTGCATCTGCATTCATACATCTGCATACATATATTTGCATACATACATCTGCATATAAAGTATTTTGGGTTGGGATTTTGAAGAGAAGGAAGATTTACGATTTGGCAGTTTAACTGCATACTGAAGCCCCTAATACCCAGAGGGTCGAGGGCAGTCCCAATACCCTGAGGGTCGTGGACGATTTGGTATGCATCGCAGATTTCCGCACTACATCAGACAAAGACATACGTCAAGATCGCTGCGTATCATTGATCGATCCGCGGTTTCACGCAACTCATCGGTATAGCGGATTCTTGCATTGCCTTTCAGATCGCATGTACGTTAGCTACGCTATGTACCACTATCGATCTGGCGATTCATATCGCATGCATGCATCTGCGGTTTACCATATTGCACAGTACAGCTTATACGCTAGCTTTGCTGCGTAATATATGAGACTGACAGTTTATCTGCACACTGTTAGCCCCAATTCCCAGAGGGTCGAGGGCGGTCCCAATTCCCTGAGGGTCGAGGACAATGTTGATGATATCGTTGCTGGGAAACCCGGGATGACATCCTATGGAGTATAAGTTTGGATGGGCGTTTCAAGGTCCTACTCGGAGTGCATGGATGGGTGGGTTGATTAAATCCCCACAGTAAGTGTAGGGTTGGACAGAGATGGTGTGTTGGCTGGATGGGTGGGTTATTTTATAACTCATTTGCACTCATATGCATCTGAATGAATTTATGTGACTGAATGTGACTGTACTATTCGACTGAAATGTCTGATTGATCGGTTTGGCTGAATGTGATAATATGACTGAATGTGATGATATGACTGAATGTGTTACTGATCGACTGAAAGGCACGTGTGCCTATGCGATTTCTGTAGACTTTCTCTATAAATGTCTGACTGAACTGTTATTGTGATAGTGTGACTGACTTGTGAACTGTTGCTATTGTATTTGAATAGCACGTGAGGTTAGGTGTGTTTGTTTGTTCCATATGACTGTAAGGTACATATGGTGTGTGTTTGATGTTGGGCGAACTCGCTTAACTGTTATCTTTCTGTAAGTGTGTTCTTCTTTTGAACTGCTTCTAGTTCTCTATTTCTGCTTCTTTAGTTTAGCTGGTTTGATCTCGCACTGAGCTCGAGTAGCTCACCCCCTCTTCTGTTTCCCCTTTTGAGTGCAGTTTTGGATTACGGATCTTTGGACTCGAGACGCGGAGGACTCGGACAGTCTTGGTGGAAATGAGCCATAAGCTTTTATTTTTGGGTTTAATTGTTATTCGTTTAAGTTGAACTGTAAAGTTTCATAATACTGTGGTACAACTTTAGTTTTAAGTTTTCATTCGTAAGTGTTATACTGTTGAACTTACTGGGTAATTTAAATGATTAAATGTTTTTGAATTGATTCGGGATAAACGTTTTCGGAATTAAATTTTTAAACGACTTGATTTGTAAAATTTTCTCACGATTACTTCGGTGATCAATGTAGCGTTCCAAATTCATTCTAGACTTCTAGGCCGGGTTTGGGGTGTTACATAGTACAAAATTCACAGTTTATGCCATGCATGATCATGTCAATGCAGTGTTTTCAGAAAAAGGTCCAACCCAATTCCGCTACACACCATAATAAGAGTTCCCCCAGAACTCATCCAGCCAATAACACACCAGTTTTTGGATAAGCCACGAGTAATGTAGATAAAATGCCATAAAAGTGGACAAGCCACTAGTATTGCAGACAAGCTGTCAGTATTGTGGACAAGCCACCAGTAATGCAGATAAACTACCAGTATTACAGGCAAGCTACCAGTACTTCCTCCTTATATATTCGTCCCAACTCCAATGCAGTACGACATGCATTTAATGATAACAAAGCAGTACAGTAAGCTTGGTTAAAACATACATTCGGTAGCAGAATCAGTAGGCATGATTTAGACATGCGATCAGTAACAAAAACAATGGCATGAAATATCATACATTCGGTAAAACAGTATAGTGGGCACATTTAACGATGCTTTCAGTATTATCAATATCATAAACCATATTTTACTATGTGATTAAAATTTCAGTAATAGTGTACATGATTTATCATGTAATTAGTCTCATTAACAGAACAGTAACATACTTTCATATCACATATTATGCGAAACATCACTGAGCCATATAATATCATACACACATATAATGCATCATGTATTTTTTAGATTAGAGGCACTTACTTGAAATCAATCCTAATAAATGATTTATTAACCACCAAGAATACTTAGTATATTCGTTTAGCCATTAATTCAAAATAGATTTAAACGGTTAATTTTTATTAATCAATATTTACAGAAATGTTATGAACAAATCATACACAACATCAATAGGTTAAAACTCACACCTAGATTGTAACACCCCTTACCCCTATCTGTCGTCGGATCAGGGTACGGGGCATTACAACAATCTTATACACTTCTCTGATACATACATTTCAATTATACATTAAAACCATTCATAGTCACACTCTATGTCCCTATTATGGGCTTACGAGACCTAAAACAATCATTAAAGTTGGTTCGGGACCAAATGTAATAGCCCGATTTAGGGCCTAGTCAGAATAGTGGTGCGAGACCACAAATCTGAGTTAGTAAATTGAGTTCTTAAGGTTTATGACATGTTTGCATGATAGTATTAAAGTTTCATGTAGAAATTTTGTGAAATTGACATGGAATGATCAAATAGGACTAAATTGCAAAAGTTGCAAAATATGAGTTTCTAGAAGCTTTTTGTATGAAATAGCTTTAGAATATTAATTAGAAGTCCTTAAATAGCAATTTGCCCAAATTATAATTTTTGGACAAAAATGGACATGAGTTAATAAATTGTAAATTTATTAAAGAGAAGGGCATTTTGGTCATTTACCAATTAAATGATTAAAATAGGAAAAAGGATGATAAAAATTTCATTCATCTTCTTCCTTGGTGCCGAAAATTTGAAGAACCCCATAGCTAGGGTTTGTTCATCTTTCAAGCTTGCTAGTAAGTTCATCTTAATCCCGTTTTTAATATTCTTCGTATTTTTGAAGTTCTCGTATTATGAATTAACTATTTTTAGCTATAAAATGAGCTAAGATGCATGTTCAAAAATCTACCCAATAGTGACATGCTTGTAAAATGATATTTTATGGAAGTTTATGAGAGTTTGATGTTAGATAAGCATCTTTTCCTTAGTGAATTTCATGAAAAATGATAGTATGGACTAATTTGTAATAGTTATGAAATTGGTCATACCTATTAGAAATAGTGAAAATTGATGATTGTTATAGTAGATAAAATGAATCAGCTAAGCATGATGTTTAAGAAAGTTAAATGAGAATCATTTTACGAGCCTAGGGGCAAAATTGCAAATATGAGAAAGTTTAGGGGCAAAATAGTAATTTTGCCAAAGTAAGAGTTAAGAGTCAATTTAGTCAATGTGAGTATTAAATGATCTAATTATTATTATAGATCAAGAAAAACGAAGCCCGGGTCGAAACCGAGGCAAGAACAAAGTCGAGGACTAAATTGCATATCTACACACACTTTGTATATTGAGGTAAGTTTGTATGTTTTCTAAGCTTTATGATTAATATCATTGAATTGCTTAGTATAATGTAGAATATATTTTAATTTCATGAGATTGTTTAATGCTATGTTAAACAAAGAAATCAATGAGATCAAGCATGAGAAAGTCCCGATTGAAGTTGAATTACTTAGGATACTCGATCTATCACATGAAACATGAAAGTCCGTATAAGACCAAGCCAAGGTATGGCATCGGCAATCAAGCAAGTTATGATGTAAGACCAAGACAAGTCTTGGCATTGAAGAGTTATTATGAGAGGAAGACCCATATAAGCCCAAGCCAAGGCATGGCATTGGTGAGTCTCCAAACAAAGTTGTCATGTAAGTCCAAGACAAGTCTTGGCATTGAAAAGTTATCATGAGATAAAGATCCCATGTAAGTCCAAGCCAAGGCATGGCATTGGTGAGTACCAAGGAAGATTTCCTGTAAGTCCAAGCCAAGGCTCGGCATTGACAAGTAAAGATACCAAGTAAGACCATGTCGAGACATGGCAATGGTAAGTTCCCAAGGGAACTCATAAGGAAGACTTCGTGTAAGCCCATGTCAAGACATGGCATCAATACCAAGTAAGAGATCCCATGTAAGACTATATCAAGGATATAGCATTGGCATCAAGACACATGTGTTTTGAGATTTAGTATCCTCTGTTATTCATAGTAATTCATCGGGCAAAAGAGTAAAGATTAAATGAGAAAGTAAGAAAGTTAAGTAAGTAAAGTTATTATCAAGTTATGCTAGTCAGAGTTAATTAAGAGTATTATTCATGATATGAATGATGAAGTTGAGATTATGCTTATCATAGTAAAGTATCTTGATCTATGTGATCAAGTGATACAGGTATCTCGTTTCTGCGTGCATTGAGCATGAGAATAGTAAGTACCATGAGATATGTAAGAATTAGTAAGAGTAAGTAAGCTTAAATACTTGAGATTTCATAATGCCATTGTTTATGATGAATGGTTAATGTTAAGCAAATATATTGCTATGAGAGTTACATGCAAACTTACTAAGCTAAATGCTTACGTCCTTTATTCTTTCTTTCCATGTAGTCCCGCCAAGCTAATCTCGTGGATCATCGTCATCGGAGCTCGGAGCACACTATCAATCGCTATTTTGGTATAGCCAAGTTGTTTATATTAAGTATGGCATGTATAGGAAACATTTCATTTCGAGTTATGTTTTAAAACAAGCCAAAGTATTGGCTATCAAGCTTAGTATTCTTTTTGTATATGTCCAAAGAGATGAGTCATGAATGATTATGTATGTATGTTTTAATCTATCAATGAAGTATGCATCCTTGTTCATGTTAGATGTAATACTTGAGTTGCTAAATTGAGCATGAGTTTGGTCTTGATTTCAGGGTGGCAATTGGCTTGGTAAATAGCCTCTAAGTGCCCACACGGATGGACACACGGGCGTGTAACACCCTGGTTTAGGGGTTATGCGCTTGGAGCATAACTCGAGCAGTTAGTAGGCTTATGGTCATGTTGGAGGAATTTTTTTTTAGGGGTTTGGAGAACCCTAGAAGGCAAGGAATGCCTTAGAAAATTTTTGGTTTTTTTAGTAATAAAGGGGAGCTTGGCTTTGGGAGGCCTTAAAAGAATTAATTGGGCGTTTAAGGCACAAGAAAGGATCTGGCAAAGTGGCTTCATGCGCTGCTTTAGGGGGCTGGAAGTAGCGCCTTTGAGGGCTTGGGTTCGAGTCCAAGCGGCAGCAATGTTGCTTTGTTTTTGCGTCAAGGGACTGGGCTAAGAAGGCCTTAAAAATAAATGTCCAAGTTGATGGACATGAAAGTCCAATTGACGGAGTGGCTAGCGAGCGCTACTTGGGCGCTGGAGGGGAGTGAGGTCGCGGTTTCGAGGGGCCGGATAAGCATTTGGCGTTTTATTTTTGTTTTGGGCGTTGGGCTTTGTAAGGCCTTAAAGGTATATGGTGAGGAATTCGGACAAGAAAGATGGGCTGGTGGAGTGGCTCTCGTGCGGCACTTAGGCGCTGGAGGAGTGATAAGGCGCGGGTTCGAGCACCTGGAGCTGCAGTTAGCGTTTTTATTTTTGTTGGTGGCTGAGTTAAGAAGGGTTTAAAAATAAACGTTGGGGGTTTCTAGCATAAAATTCAAAGTGGCCGAGTGGCCTGGGCGTTGGGGGTTAGGCGTGCGGCAATTGGTCCCAGGTTCGAACCTGGTGTGTGGCATTTGGAGTTTTGTTTTTTTTTTATATTTTGGGCAGCAAATTTGAAGGTGTTGGACGGCTAGAAGACTTTGATTTAGATAAGGATTATGTTTTTATTTTATTTTTCTTTTATCTATTTAGTTATATGGGATAATTATTATTATTTTTATTTATTATTTATTATGATAAGTGGGATAATAGTGGAGTAATTCAACTTGTTTTGAATTGAACTAATTCAAATGGAATTGAATTAGTGGCTAGGAAGGTGTTGGCCGAATGTGGGAGTCTTCAAGGGGGGTTGGCCGAATGCTATAAATAGGGGAGGGTAGAGTGCTAATTATTCATCAAGTCTTTTGCCTCTCCCTCTTGGTGTGCCGATTTCTCTTGGTGTGCCGATTTCTCCTTTGGCCTTTGTAGTCAAATATTTCTTTTGTGTTCTTTTAAATCCCTTGATAGCCGAAATCTTTAGCCCTCCATCTCTCTTCTGCTTTATCAAGTTGAAGCCGAACCGGTGAAGTGTGGTGCTGTCGACATCTAAAGATTGTAGCCAGCGCCGAGGAGTCTAAAGGAAGGTCTCGAATTGTTTGGACTCATCAAGGGGCATATCGACAAGAGCAAAGGAAGCCTTTGAGATTTTAGATCGTTTCGGTAAGTAAGTTAAATTGTAGTTGTTCGCTTGAGATTTTGTATTATGACGTTTAACCAAAGGATTCTGATTAAGTGATTACGATGGACGTGGATTCGAGTACCGATCCAAAGTGGGCAAGGAAAGTTCCCATCCCAAAGTTCAAGAAAAGATCCGTTCTCTTTGTTCGAGATTGGCCACGGTGTGGGCCAACAGCAGAGAAAACGTTAGGCAAAAAGCCGTAGTTTCGCTAGACGATAGCGTCGAGGATCGAGAGTCTAGAACTCCGAGTAATAAGGTGTGTAACTAACCCTTTGTTTCGGGTTTTATGTGTTATATGTTTTACTAACAAGTGCGATAATAAAGTGTGCTATATATATACCCCTAAAGGGTATAGCGATGACCGAGTTAGTATCGGATCTATTGCAATGTGATTATTTGTTTATGAGTATGTTTATGGACATTAATAAGCATGTGCATGCATGATCACGATTATATTTTATGTGGCATGTGCATGGGTGGGATATGAAAAGAAGATGCGGGTGTACTTCGAGTGCGTGGTTGATGTCGACTTTGTGCTACATCGTGGATTGGCGCGGCGAGGTCGCGTTGTGGATCTTTGCGATTTAGTTGGCGTGGTTACCTTGATTGATATGGGCTTCATGCCATATCGTGGCTTGATGGATTGCTGTGTGCTCCATCGTGGTTTGATGTTAGCTATACGCTACATTGTGGATGGCATTGGTTGCCTTTATGGAGGGAAAAGGAGAGGGTGACTCGATAGTCCCCTGGTGTGTGGTAGGCTGGATAAGGGGGTGTGTAGCGGATGGACCCTAGGTTGGGTTGGGAATCATGTTGCATTATTTTTGTAATAATAGCGTAATGGGCCAAGCCCAATATGAAATATGAATGGGTATGTTTTGGGAACATACGTGGAAATGGGCCAAGCCCAGTAATCAGTGGATTGATGAGAAATGGGCCTAGCCCAGTATTTGAGTATGATTTGAATGTAGGCCAAGCCCAGATTGTGGTAAATGTTGAAATGTATATATATACTTGTTGCATTTGATAATTGGGATATTATGTGGCTAGCATGTGGGTGGATTTCAGTGGTTAACTTACACACTGAGTCTGTATGACTCACCCAACTTTTTAATCATCGCAGGTGAGTCGTGATTAGTGGACGGGTTGGAGTGGATACAAGGTGGCCCATGCAGAAGGAGATTTTCATGCAGAAGATGTTTTACTCTATTTAAGAATATTATAATATCAGTATTTTGGACTTTTATTTGATGTAATAAGGGCCCCTATTTATTTAAAGTACTCTATTTAATTTGGTTGAAGTTTACATTATATTCAGAAACATTTTTTTTTCAAAAGGTTCATATTATAGTAATTTATAACCATGTTTTAATTCGGAAGTTTTTAACAAGCTTATATTATTTAATAATTTTTAAATGGACAATTTATTTCAAAGTGATAATGAATTTTCAAGTTTTATTCTAAAGTCAAAGATTTCCAACCGTCTTTCCATGGTGACATAACCGATTCGATTCAGTAACGAATGGGCCGGGTTTGGGGATGTTACAGTTTGGTATCAGAGCCCGGTTCAAAACTCGGCTCTGAGGGTTTTGGGCCCAAAGACATTTTCAAAATATGGGTTTCTAAGAAATTTTTCAGGTTATTCTGGCATGGCACCTGTACCTCCGACCCGAGTCCACCAGGTAAGTACTTCAGACTTGTGAAGTAGCTTGTTATATGAACTGTTATGGGTTTTTTTTGGGCTCGTAGATTAGAACATTAGGGCTATTGAACCCTAGGACTAGTCTACTCAAACACATGCATAAGACTTAAGGTTACTAAACAAACACCGTGAATTAAGTCGCGAAGTTAAGGTGTGGCAACCATTGTGCGCATGTCTAGGAGTGGATCCGGAAGAGCACAGTACTTAAGCAGTCCTCGTGACTCACCTCCTCTTCGCAGGAATCCTACCTGGTGCGTAGCTACGGTTCACCTTAACCAAGAGGACTTGTTCATACGCTAAACCAATTACTAAAACCCGAAAGGGATTTGCCTCACTGTTTTAAAATCCTTAGTTTTAAAATTTCCAAAATATAATCCTTTGGTTTGTAAACCCTAAATCTGGTTTTGAACGACGTTTTCTCAATTTACCAAAATTACCAAAATACCCCTGGTTACCAAAATCCTGTTATACCTTCAATTTGCGAAATTTTCGAAAATACTCTTCAGTTTTGGGAATTTTAAAAAAGATCCTGATTTAGTAAAGTTTTCGAAATCGCTTTGATTTATTCACGAAAATACCCGGTAGAAAAATGACGGAAATACCCCTGGGGTAGAAACGGGCAGAAAGGTCCGAATAGTGAATGTGGGTGGTAGATACCACTGAATGAGCCTCTATTGAGGGAGAAATGTGTTCTTGTTGATGAACGGATGTAGAGTAGTAAATTTGAACTAAAAATTTGTGTGATCGAAAGAACTACCTCTAGAAATTCCTTTCATAAAATTGTTCGCGGTTAAACAGTGGAACAAATACTAATGCATAAGACTCCTTAATCAGATTAAATCGCGAAGGTAGAGATGAGTTCTAGGGGACGCGGTAGAGGTAGAATGGCAGCTTCGGAACCCGTAGGGTCTGGCCATGAGTCGGAAAGTGAAGTGCCGCCAGCTGTGGACGTAGAAGAGCAAGAACAGATAGGTGAAGATGACGCAGTATCGCGGGCCATGTTGCGAGTGCTAGAACGTGTAGCAGGAGCTAGTAGAGGAAATGGAACTCGAAAGTCAGTATCGGAAAGGCTTAGATCGAACGGAGCTGAGATCTTTGGAGGGGTATCTGGAGTAGCTCCGAACGTAGCGGAGTATTGGCTAGAAGCGATCGAGAGAATCATGGGCGATTTGGGTGTACCAACGAAGAAAAGTGAAGGGTGTTGTTTCATTACTTAGCGACGAGGCTTATCGTTGGTGGCTCACTGTCAAACAAGGTGTACCGGTAGATCGACTGGATTGGGACTTCTTTAAGGCCAAGTTTGAAGGAAAGCACGTAGGAGCCAGTTATTTGGACTCGCAAAGGAAAGCGTTTCTAAATCTAGTACAAGGAAGTAAGTCGATAGTTGAGTCTGGCGGAATTTGTGCGGTTAAGCCCGGTATGCTAAGGAATTGTGGCCACGATTATGAGAGGTGCGTCCGGTTTGAGGACGGATTGCGAGATGAACTTGAACGCTGATTGCTCGCAGAGGAGAGAGACTTAGCGGTGCTAGTGGAGAAAGCTCGGATTCTTTGAAGAGGTTAAGAAGACTATAAGAGAAAACCGAGAAAAGAGTAGGAGCGAGAATAAGAGAGATGTTGGACCATCAGTATCGTTGGGTAATGTCCAGAAAAGACCAAGGACTGAGAATCCTATGCGTGCACTTGTACCAATGGATCGGAATCATTCTTGTGTTCGATGTGGAAGACCTCACACGAGAGTGAGTGGGGAAATAGTAGTAAAGAATGTTTTCGGTGTGGATCTAAGGCACATTTAGTTAAGAATTGTCCTCAAGCGACGAGGGGTCGTGGTTCAAGTCATGGAAGGAATGGTTCTAGTCGGAGTCAACCAAGGATGTGATGTTAGGTAAGCTCCTTTGCTTTGGTACATGCTTTAATTACTTTGCTTGCTTATGAGTTAGCCTTTTCTGTGTTGCTAAGAGAGGTGTTTCGAATTTTGAGCACGAACTTAGAGATTGTGTAGGTAACGATAGCCTTAGTAAGATCAGAGCGCGTGACATAAGCGTAAGGTGGTAAGATAGGTTGTATGGACGTTTGTTAGTAAAGTAATTTCGAGGACGAAATTATTTTTAAGGAGGGTAGAATTGTAACACCCTGGTTTAGGGGTTATGCGCTTGGAGCGTAACTCGAGCAGTTAGTAGGCTTATGGTCATGTTGGAGGAATTTTTTTTTAGGGGTTTGGAGAACCCTAGAAGGCAAGGAATGCCTTAGAAAATTTTTGGTTTTTAGTAATAAAGGGAGCTTGGCTTTGGGAGGCCTTAAAAGAATTAATTGGGCGTTTAAGGCACAAGAAAGGATCCGCAAAGTGGCTTCATGCTGCGCTTTAGGGGGGTGGAAGTAGCGCCTTTGAGGGCTTGGGTTCGAGTCCAAGCGGCAGCAATGTTGCTTTGTTTTTGCGTCAAGGGACTGGGCTAAGAAGGCCTTAAAAATAAATGTCCAAGTTGATGGACATGAAAGTCCAATTGGCGGAGTGGCTAGCGAGCGCTACTTGGGCGCTGAGAGGAGTGAGGTCGCGGTTTCGAGGGGCGGATAAGCATTTGGCGTTTTATTTTTGTTTTGGGCGTTGGGCTTTGTAAGGCCTTAAAGGTATATGGTGAGGAATTCGGACAAGAAAGATGGGCTGGTGGAGTGGCTCTCGTGCGGCACTTAGGCGCTGGAGGAGTGATAAGGCGCGGGTTCGAGCGCCTGGAGCTGCAGTTAGCGTTTTTATTTTTGTTGGTGGCTGAGTTAAGAAGGGTTTAAAAATAAACGTTGGGGGTTTCTAGCATAAAATTCAAAGTGGCCGAGTGGCCTGGGCGTTGGGGGTTAGGCGTGCGGCAATTGGTCCCAGGTTCGAACCTGGTGTGTGGCATTTGGAGTTTTGTTTTTTTTTTTATATTTTGGGCAGCAAATTTGAAGGTGTTGGACGGCTAGAAGACTTTGATTTAGATAAGGATTATGTTTTTATTTTATTTTTCTTTTATCTATTTAGTTATATGGGATAATTATTATCATTATTATTTATTATTTATTATGATAAGTGGGATAATAGTGGAGTAATTCAACTTGTTTTGAATTGAACTAATTCAAATGGAATTGAATTAGTGGCTAGGAAGGTGTTGGCCGAATGTGGGAGTCTTCAAGGGGGGTTGGCCGAATGCTATAAATAGGGGAGGGTAGAGTGCTAATTATTCATCAAGTCTTTTGCCTCTCCCTCTTGGTGTGCCGATTTCTCCTTTGGCCTTTGTAGTCAAATATTTCTTTTGTTTTCTTTTAAATCCCTTGATAGTCGAAATCTTTAGCCCTCCATCTCTCTTCTGCTTTATCAAGTTGAAGCCGAACCGGTGAAGTGTGGTGCTGTCGACATCTAAAGATTGTAGCCAGCGCCGAGGAGTCTAAAGGAAGGTCTCGAATTGTTTGGACTCATCAAGGGGCATATCGACAAGAGCAAAGGAAGCCTTTGAGATTTTAGATCGTTTCGGTAAGTAAGTTAAAGTGTAGTTGTTCGCTTGAGATTTTGTATTATGACGTTTAACCAAAGGATTCTGATTAAGTGATTACGATGGACGTGGATTCGAGTACCAGTTAAAGTGGGCAAGGGAAAGTTCCCATCCCAAAGTTCAAGAAAAGATCCGTTTCTGCTGTTCGGGATTGGCCACCAGGGTGTGGGCCAACAGCAGAAAACGTTAGGCAAAAAGCCGTAGTTTCGCTAGACGATAGCGTCGAGGATCGAGAGTCTAGAACTCCGAGTAATAAGGTGTGTAACTAACCCACTGTTTCCGGGTTTTATGTGTTATATGTTTTACTAACAAGTGCAGTAATAAGTATATATATACCCCTAAAGGGTATAGCGATGACCAGGTTAGTATCGGATCTATTGCAATGTGATTATTTGTTTATGAGTATGTTTATGGACATTAATAAGCATGTGCATGCATGATCACGATTATATTTTATGTGGCATGTGCATGGGTGGGATATGAAAAGAAGGTACGGGTGTACTTCGAGTACGTGGTTGATGTCAGCTTTGTGCTACATCGTGGATTGGCGCCTGGCCCGAGGTCGCGTTGTGGATCTTTGCGATTTAGTTCGCGTGGTTACCTTGATTGATATGGGCTTCATGCCATATCGTGGCTTGATGGATTGCTGTGTGCTCCATCGTGGTTTGATGTTAGCTATACGCTACATCGTGGATGGCATTGGTTGCCTTTATGGAGGGAAAAGGAGAGGGTGACTCGATAGTCCCCTGGTGTGTGGTATTTGGATAAGGGGTGTGTAGCGGATGGACCCTAGGTTGGGTTGGGAATCATGTTGCATTATTTTTGTAATAATAGCGTAATGGGCCAAGCCCAATATGAAATATGAATGGGTATGTTTTGGGAACATACGTGGAAATGGGCCAAGCCCAGTAATCAGTGGATTGATGAGAAATGGGCCTAGCCCAGTATTTGAGTATGATTTGAATGTGGGCCAAGCCCAGATTGTGGTAAATGTTTAAATGTGTATATATACTTGTTGCATTTGATAATTGGGATATTATGTGGCTAGCATGTGGGTGGATTTCAGTGGTTAACTTACACACTGAGTCTGTATGACTCACCCAACTTTTTAATCATCGCAGGTGAGTCGTGATTAGTGGACGGGTTGGAGTGGATACAAGGTGGCCCATGCAGAAGGAGATTTTCATGCAGAAGATGTTTTACTCTATTTAAGAATATTATAATATCAGTATTTTGGACTTTTATTTGATGTAATAAGGGCCCCTATTTATTTAAAGTACTCTATTTAATTTGGTTGAAGTTTACATTATATTCAGAAACATTTTTTTTTTCAAAAGGTTCATATTATAGTAATTTATAACCATGTTTTAATTCGGAAGTTTTTAACAAGCTTATATTATTTAATAATTTTTAAATGGACAATTTATTTTCAGTGATAATGAATTTTCAAGTTTTATTCTAAAGTCAAAGATTTCCAACCGTCTTTCCGCAGTGACATAACCAGATTCGGTCGTAACGAATGGGCCGGGTTTGGGGATGTTACAGGGCGTGTGTCTAGGCCGTGTGCACCCTGCACCTTTGTATCTTAAGTCAGAATAGACCACGGGCTAATCCCACGGCCGTTTGTTTAGGCCGTGTGTGATACACGGTTAGAACATGGGCGTGTGCCCCGGCCGTGTGAACAAGTCAGTATATCAAGGTATAGCACACGGTTTCAGTCCACGGGCGTGTCAAGATCGTGTAAGATTAGTCAGTTTCGACCACAGTTGGGAGACATGGGCGTGTCTTAGGGGTACACGGGCGTGCCCCAAGCCACATGGGCGTGTGACCCCTGTTTCGAGGAAAAGTTCCCGATTGTATTCTGAAAGTTCCCGGATATGTGTTTAAGGCCTCATAGGCCCATGATATGTACGTTTTGACTAAGAAAGAAGAGTTTCTATTTCGGAACAAAATTTTACAGCCCGTAAGTACATGTTTAAGTGAGTTCAAGCATGGTAATGTCTCGTATCCAGTCTTAGCGTTGGACTCGGGTATGGGGTGTTACACCAAACCAGAACTTTTTGGGCATTTAGAAAATTTTTACCAAAACAGGGTCACACGCCTGTGTGACATATGACACGGCCATGTGAGTAGACCGTGTGGTCCTCACACGCCCATGTCTGAAGCCCATGTGAAATTCACTAGCATTCTGTTTATGCACCATGGCCAAACCACACGCCCGTGCGGTGGCCGTGTCCTACCCCACGGCTGAGACACACGACCGTATCTCTAGCCCATGTGGCATACATTAGGCTATTTTTCAAACCTTTTGTGTTCTTAATTCTTTGTACTAATATAAAATATATCAGTCTTAGTTATACCTTTAGCTAATTTTAACTTAGCCACATCAAGACATTTCTCCATGCATGCATAAAATAGGTTTACTTACTTATAAACATTACGAGCCACATCTCATGGCTCTATTCAACGAAGCAATATAAACCTAAACATTTGGCTAATTCAAAATAATACATACAACCAATAACTAAATCTCTATACATGCCATTCACTTGAAAATAATTAGGAATTGTCGTGATACAACTTGACAAATTGATAGTGTGATGATACCTCCAACGATCTCCAACCCCGAGCCAACCTGACAACACTAAGAGAAATGGGAAAATGGTGTAAGCTTTATAGCTTAGTAAGTTGGCATATTAATAATAATAAGCAATTTAATTAACAATATTAACCCATTTCTCAATAAATATGCTCAAGGAAATAGAATCAATATTCACATAGTTTCACCTTTTTCTTAAGTTCAGCTTAGGCTGTTTTTCTGCATCACAGTCCCTAATTTAATTATTTCATAAGCTACAGAACTCAAAATTAAGTTCCGTGAATTTTTCCTGAAATTAGATCCATATATATTCTTGCTATAAAATTTCTAGAATTTTTGGTCTGGCCAATCAATACCAGATTATTCTTAAAGTTTTCCTTATTTCACTGCTTGATGGTTCTGACCTATCTCTACAAAAACTCAGTTATCTCATTGTACAGAATTCAAATAATGTTATCGTTTATTCCAATCACAAATAGACTCATTAAGGATTCTAAGTATATAAACTATGCTCCATGATTATTTTTGTACAATTTTTAATAATTTTTCCAATACAGAATAGGGGATCACGAAGTCATTCAGAACCAGTCTCACTAAAATTTAAATATCTCATAATTTCCACTACTTTTGCTTACTCTATTTCTTTTATATAAAAATAGACTCAATGAGATTTCAATTCATATCTCCTTTACTTTCTAATTCAATTTCCACTATTTTCAGTGATTTTTCAAAAGTACACAGTTACAGTTGTCTAGTACTGTTTTAATGCAAATTTCACTTTTTCATGATTTCCATGTATTCACTTTCATTTTTTTTTTACACATATGCACTAAAACAACATATAACTTGGCACATAACTATCACTTGATCATATGCACATCTCACTCATTTGCATCCTTACTATTAATGCATCATAATCTAATCATTTTATTCAACATATAAATCATACAATAACAATTTCGTACACATACCTGTACTACTTATTTATACGATTCTCTACTTAGTTTCATACCTGCACTTCACTTATACAAACAATTTCATATTCACACTTACTCATATAAATGCATCAAACACAATGTTCACTTCCACATTATTATCACATGATTAAATCCTTTTCACATTCAATCACTTTTCATTATATCAACTCAATACCCGTTGAACCATACGGGATACTAAAGGATACGCGGAATAAGGCAGAGAGCGCCACACTCTAATATAGCCGAAGCTATCACTGTAATGTAGCCGTAGCTACCACTGTAATGTAGCCGAAGCTACCACTGTAACACTGGGGTTTCCCTCGGGCCTGCTCACACAAGCTGTCAGGTGTCTGCAACACATGCAAGATCACCCAACTACTGATATAACACAATGAACCAGCACCCGGGGAACACTTTCACACTGAAAACACTGAAATTCCTAGTGACATGTCACTTGTATCCTAATCGTTTCCTAAGGTTCAATCGGGACTTTTTCACACTTGTTAACACTTAGTCAATATTCACTTAATCACTTGTCTCATGATAACACTAATTCACAATTACTCATAACATTCACAATCATAGAAGTCACATTTAAGTACAATATTTTAATGCATTTCCATGTACCATAGACATATTTTAAATCAATTTATAAACTTGGCACATTAAACATTTAATTTAACATAATTCACTTAATTCACTAATTTAGCTTTCAAATATAAATTACAACATTATTGCATTATTATTAACACACCAACTTACCTCGAATGCCGAAACGGCTAATTTTCCCGACTTAGCCCACAACTTTGTTCTTCCTCGATCTTAGTCCAAATTTCATAATTTCTTGATCTAACATGTCAAATAACACTCATTTAACATAGTTTATCAACACACTAATCAATTCAATTCACATATCAAATTATGGCAAATTTATAATTTGTCCCCTAACTTTTCAAAAATTACACTTTTACCTCTAGGCTCGTAAATTAAACTTTATTCCTTTTTCTTATGTTTTATGACATGCTGAACATTTTTCCCTTCTATAGCAACTTTAAATTCCTAATATAACACATACTTATGAACAATAACAACTTTTACCGATTAGCTCGTTTTACTCGTTTTCACCGAAAATCACTTAGCAAACATCGTTTTCCTAACCTCAAACATCCATATTCTACCATTAGATATCAAAATACATGCTTATCTAGCATGGGTATATTTTTTAAAATTTGATTACACTTCAAATTAATGGTAGAAATGGACAAATTAAGCTTCGAGGATCTCAAAAATAGGAAAATCATTAAAAACGGGACAAAACCGTACCTATATAAGCCATAGAAGCTTGGCCGAATGGAGCTCATCCATGGCTGCCATTTTTTGTTTTTTACAATCGGTTGAAGAAGAAAGAAGAAGAAAAAAAGATGATAGCTTTTATCATTTTGTCTTATTAGGCCATTTTAGCTTAATTACAAAATTACCCTTTTTATTTCAACCAAATTTCAAAAATACCAAACAAATATCTCCCAATAACTTATTAATGGGCTAATTATCTCATAAAGACTTCCAATTTAAAAAACACATAACAACTTAACACCTCTAACAAATAGAATTCAACTTTTACACTTTTTACAATTTAGTCCTTTTGACTAAATTAAGTGCCCAAACGTTAAAATTTTTCCAACGAAATTTTTACAAAATTTTTTCTGTAAAATTATAGACCATAAAAATATAATAAAAATAAAATTTTCCTCGTCAGATTTGTAGTCTCGAAACCACTATTCCGACTAGACCCAAATTTGGGCTGTTACAACTCTCCCCCCTTTAGGATTTTCGTCCCCGAAAATCTTACCGGAATGAAGTTTAATATCTTTCTCATAATTTCCAACATCACTAAATAATCTTTTTCAAGACGATACTTTCAGAAACACTCTGTCATCGATCTGAATCCCAATAGAACTCAGTGAACTCTGTCAAACAAAGAATCGATACATATTGAAATTATTATGTTAATTCCGTCAAACGTTCGAAAACAACCCACTAGCATTTCTCTTGATCTGAAGATTGAGGGAGACCCGATACGAAATTCACAATAGTCCTGCATTATTATCATTTTAATATTATCACTGATATCATTAATCCTGAATACACTTAACATTCAACTTAATTATGTCGACATATCAACATCTGAATACAGAGTCAGAAGTACTAGGTTCAAATTCGTATGCCCAAAACATTTACTTCAAATCACTGCACTTATTGGTTACTCCTTGAATGGATAAACCAAATATTACTACTAATAACTCTAAACAGAATTTTCTGCATAAATCCAGAGTTCCATAGTACATGAAGTCCACCTCAGAAAAATAATAATAATCAAGTCCAACTTGAAGTTCAGAATCAATAGTCGATCCTCACTATACTTATTTAGCTGATCACCCACTAACACATCCTGAGTTTCTCAAATTCACAAGTATACATAACTTTAGCTTTTTACTTAACCAAAATCAAGCTATCATTTAATAAGATCTATCAGGTAAACAACTCACACAAAATAAACGAGGACTTTTCATATAAGCATCTGTAATTACACTTGGCTCTCCACAGATCAATCGATAGTCACTCACAATCTTTCAATAACTTAATTCATCACCACTGTCTTAAACTCAAATTTTGCTGTGCAAATTTATAATTTTACCCGCTAACTTTTCAAAAATTACACTTTTACCCCTAGGCTTGTAAATTAAACTTTATTCCTTTTTCTTATGTTTTATGACATTCTGAACATTTTTCCCTTCTATAGCAACTTCAAATTCCTAATATAACACATACTTATGAACAATAACAAATTTTACCGATTAGCTCATTTTACTCATTTTCACCGAAAATCACTTAGCAAACATCGTTTTCCTAACCTCAAACATCCATATTCTACCATTAGATATCAAAATACATGCTTATCTAGCATGGGTATATTTTTTAAACTTTGATTACACTTCAAATTAATGGTAGAAATAGACAAATTAAGCTTCGAGGATCTCAAAAATACGAAAATCATTAAAAATGGGACAAAAATCGTACCTATATAAGCCATAGAAGCTTGGCCGAATGGAGCTCATCCATGGCTGCCATTTTTGTTTTTTACAATAGGTTGAAGAAGAAAGAAGAAGAAAAAAAGATGATAGCTTTTATCATTTTGTCTTATTAGGCCGTTTTAGCTTAATTACAAAATTACCCTTTTTTATTTCAACCAAATTTAAAAAATACCAAACAAATATCTCCCACTAACTTATTAATGGGCTAATTATCTCATAAGGACTTCCAATTTAAAAACACATAACAATTTAACACCTCTAACAAATAGAATTCAACTTTTGCACTTTTTACAAATTAGTCCTTTTGACTAAATTAAGTGCCCAAACGTTAAAATTTTTCCAACAAAATTTTTACGAAATTTTTTCCGTAAAATTATAGACCATAAAAATATAATAAAAATAAAATTTTCCTCGTCGAATTTGTAGTCTCGAAACCACTGTTCCGACTAGACCTAAATTTGGGCTGTTACATAGATTAAGGATCTCACAACTCTAGATCTAGTCCTCTATATTTCAGCGATACAGATCTAATTAGATCTTGCTTGATTTGATCAAAGAATGAAGGTACCAACACCAAAATACCCATGTTTGTTTCGGTTTTATAGTCAAAAGTAATCCTATTATAAAATCGAATGAATAATAACTTAATCTTAGACCCTTTCAACAGAAATCCAATACTCCTCTTGTTCTAATGCAAAAATCGAGTTCTTCGGACTTAGACCTTCAACGAAAACACAACTTTAGTGAGATGAACAAGTAAGATTTGACCATAACAATTAAAGAGAAGAGTTTAGATTCGGTTGGGCGATCATTACTTACACTTTTTTGTTAAGATCGAAAAACTATAGTTCAACGACGATTTTGGGTAGAGGGAGAAATATTATCTATGGAAAAGCAAGAGTGTAAACAAGATAAGTATGAAGAATTAATCAATATGATAATCAACTTGATAAAACGAAGAAAAAGTAAAAGATATTCATTTATAATCAAAGGAAGAGTAGAAAGGAGAATAAGGGAGAAAAATAGGTGGGGACGACGATCCGACGATGGTGCAGTGGTGGCAAGGAGAGGGAATTAAGGGAAGAACGACAGTGAAAGGGTGGTTGAGGTGGTGCAATAGGCGGCACAAAGGAGGATATGTGGTGGCAAAATGGAAAATAAGAAGAGAGGAGGAGAAGCTAGAGAAAAAGGGGCGGCACAAGTGTTGGTTTTTGAGAAAAAGATAAAAAAGGAAAAAAAAAGTTGATGACTTTCTGTAATGCCCCAAAATTTAAATTTTTGATTTCGTGTATGTGTGACCCACAATGTCTATCTGCTTCAGTGGTTATGTGTTCTGGGTGTGTGTAAGGTCCCAAGTTCAAGCCTTACTTGGGCAAATTTTGGTATTTTTATAAATAAAGCCTTAACCTTGTGCAAAGGGTTTAAGTTTAAATGTTGCGAAAATTACATCAGAATGGGCCTGCTGGTCTGGTGGTTAAGTGGTGTGTTATTATGGTGGAGGTCTTGTGTTCGAATTCCTGCGCAGGCAAAGATATTATTTTTTTTGCTCAGATTTCGGGATAGAGTTGTGTAATAGGGGGATTCTGAGTAGTGGATGTGAAGTGGGAATTAGAATAGAAGATTAAAGGATTTTGGGGGTTATCGGGATTTTATTTTATTTTTTCCCATAACCTAATTTTGGCTCCCTTTTCCAAAAATAATTTCTGCCGTCTATTATTCTCCCTCTCCTCTTTCCGAAATTCTCTGAGTTTTTCCATTTTTCTCTTCTTTTTCTTCTTTTTGATTTTTCCCTAATCCATTTATTTTCCTTCGTTTTCGCACGCGGTTAGTGCTCGCTTAGTTTCGGTAAGTGTTTCTCTTCGTTTCTGTTATGAATCTCTTAGCGACTGAAGTGGTAATGTTTTTTCTCTATGATTTGGGCGTAGGGGGAGGCTCAGACTGGTGAATTCAGTGTTCTTATCTTAACAATAGTTAAAAGGAGGGTTATTGTTGGCGGTAAGTTGGGTTTCTATTCGTTCTTGGTTGCCAATTTGCTTGTAAATCCGTTAAATTGATGTTGAGTATCTTGATTTTAGGCCTTGAAGTGCTCGGGAGTGATTAGGCATCAAAACGATACCAGGTGTGTACCCGAAACGCAGAAAATGGGGTTCGATGAAAAGTTGAAATTGGTTGCTGTCGAGAAATAAGAGAAATAAGAGAAAATGATGCGAAAAATTGTAGAGAAAGGAAATAAGGGTGTTAAAAACTAGGAAATCAACATTTTGCACTAAAATAATTTTGGACAGCAGCAGTAGTTTAACTTTGAAAAATCATAAAAAATAATTTAAATTGAGTTAGAGGTTGAATAAAATATGAAATTAAATTTTATTGAGTCTAGTCTTTCATGGAAGAAACAGTGCAAGCAATGGAATTGTAAATCATGAGTTATAATTAATTTTGTGAGACAAGGTTAGAATGATTTCGGGTTCCTTTTTTCTGACTTTGGAAAATCATCAAAAATTTAAAAACAAATAATTAGGAGCTTAAATTTATATGATTAAATTCTTAATGAGTCTATTTTAAATAGAAATAAATGGAAACATCATCTAAATTCTGTACTAAGAGATAAATAATTTTTAGTAAGGAAAGGTCGAAGCTGTCAAATAGCAGAATAGGGATAACTTTAAAGATTTTACTGTACTTATTTAATAAACTATAAATTCTAAAAAATTTATGGTAGAAAGGTATTTGAGTCTAGTTTCAGAAACATCAAGTGGATCTTAATTTGAAATTATGTATCTCAAGATATAAACAATTTAGTGATAATGACTCAAGTAGACAGCTTTGAATGAACATATAAGTAAATAGTGGAAACATATATGAGAATCGAGCTAGCATGGGTTACTTTAAAAATGGATCACACGGCCAAGGCCAATTTGGGCCGAGTGGGCCACACAGGCGTGTGGGCCCACACGGGCAGATCACATGGGCATGTGGGCCCATTTTTACCGAAATGTTTTTAATGTTGCACAGGTCGCCCAAGTCAACTGTGAACCTACTGTAGGGTCGGTAAGCACTACTTAGACCCCTAAATTTGTGAAATTGATTGAATGATATCTGTACTGGGCATGTTAATATCTGAACTGAATATATGTACTGAAATTGCATAATAGCATGTCATCCATTGTGTGTTGCATTGCATTGGGTTGGGAGTTGTTATTCAGAGGAAGTGTCCTGAAAGGCTTTAATCCTAATTTACTGGCAGCTCAGCTGCAAACTACTATATTGTGCTGCATTCGGTACTACTTGGAGTGTAGGGATGGGTGGGTTGATTATATCCCCACATAGAGTGTAGGGTTGGACGGAGATGGTGTGTAGAGGTTGGTTGGGTAGGTTTTGCTCTTTGCACGCATAATTCATATCGCATCGACATCTTTGTGATAGGCTAAGGCCCTACTGCATTTTGACACTATACTAAGATGGGATAATGTAACAGTCCGAATTTGACCCTAATCGGAACAGTGGTTTCGGGACCACGAATCTGAGTCCGAAAATTTTTTTAAATATTATTTTCTGTTTTTATTATATGTGAATTATTATGTGTGAAAATTTCTTATGAAAATTTGATTGTTTGTGTGCTTAATTGAATAAAAGGACTTAATCGCGTAAAGCGTAAAAGTTATAAACTATAGTGAAAAGTACCCATTTGATAGTGGCTTTTTAAAATGGAGTCCTAAAAGGGCAATTAGCCCATTTTACATGATAGTGGACGGCATGGTTGTTTAAGTAATCATTAATATGTTTTATTATTTATTTATTTTATATTATAAGTTAACTTTTATAATATATTATATGTTAAATATATAAAACATCAAAAAAAAATAAAAGAAAAAAAAAGATACATGCATTATCTTTCTCCTTTGGACGAATATGATATGAGAAAAACACCATAGAAAAGCTTCAAGTTTCGGCAACAAATTACCTTGATTAAGGTATGTTTAGTTTTCGGTTTTTGATAATTTTTACGTTTTTGAAATCGTTGCTTCGAATACTTCAAGACCCAAGCTTGAATTTTTGATTTTGATCAATATTTTGAAATGTGCCATTGATGAGTTCATGAGTTTTATGATGTTAGTTGATGGATTATGAAAGATATATGTTAGATTAATATGTTTTGTCTTTGGATTTTTGGTAATTTTGAGAGATTAGGGCTTAATTGCAAAAATAAATTTTTGAGGGACTAAAATGTGAAAAAAATGAAATGGATGGATTTGTATAAAGCCTATGAATATTCGGCCCTTAAGTTGTGAGACCAAATTTTGTGTATTTTGTGTTTTGTGTAATTAGGACTAAATTGTAAAATTGTGAAACATTAGGGGCAAAATGGTAATTTGCCCATTTAGGTGTTTTTGGATTAAATTGAAATGAAATGTGCTTGAATGAGATTAATTTGATCATGTTTAGATCAAGAACAAAAGAAAACAGACTTGGATCGGGGAAAAGCGAAAGTTAACGAATAGTCGGTCTTCGTCGTCCATCGATAGTCGAGGTTAGTCTTTAAGCAATTTAATACCGTTAATATCGGTTATAATCTTGAGTACATGTTGAAATTGAATTTATAGATTGGAAATTTAGCCAAAGCCGAATGTGATATAGTGTTTAAGTAATGAAATGTAGTAAACTTAATTGTGTTCATTATGTGAAAGTGATATTGAATTATGTGTGATATATGTGATATTAGTAATATGTGAAAGTGATATTGAATTATGTGTGATACATGTGATATTAGTAATATGTGAAAGTGATATTGAATTATTTGTGATATATGTGATATTAATAATATGTGAAAATGATATTGAATTATGTGTGATACATGTGATATTAGTATTATGTGAAAGTGATATTGAATTATTTGTGATATATGTGATATTAATAATATGTGAAAATGATATTGAATTATGTGTGATATATGTGATATTGGTAGTATGTGATGTGAATGAGATGGCTCAATAATATGAATATTCGGGCTTCGAGCCTAGCAGGCCTTGTGCCGGTGAAGTTTATCAGGCTTATTGCCTAGCAGGCCTTGTGCCGGTGAAGTTTATCAGGCTTATTGCCTAGCAGGCTAAATGCCGGTGATTTAATTTCAGACCTCGGGTCTAGCAGGCTTAGTGCCGGTGGGAAATTCAGGCTTACGCCTAGCAGATTTTAAACCAGTGATGAATTTTCAAGTTGCAAGACAAACTTTTCTAGCTATGTAATCATCGAAGAAGTAAGTTGATATTACAAGTTATATATGTATGTTCGGCCATACAGGTAAGTGCCTATGAATTATTAAATTGATCTTCGATATTTGGTCTATAAGGTAAGTATATGTGTGTTAAGTTGTCGAACGCGAATGATACTAATTGATCCTATATATTCGGTATTAAGTTTATGTTTATGTGGCCATGTTGGATTACTTTGATGCCATGTATACGAATGTATGAAATGTCAAATGGATATATATATATAAGTGAATATATTTTCTTTATGTGAAATTACTAAGTGTAAAGTATATATTTATTTACATATACATATATATGTGATCCTATTGAATTATGTGTATCGAAAATATGAGTAGTTGGAGATGAGTTATTAATTTATATTTGAACGATATGATGTGATAATAAATTGAAGTTTAAAGGTAAAATAGTGATGATGATTGAGCTAATGAGGTATTAGCATTCGGTATTAGTAGACCAAATAAGTATTAAGTTTTAGATTTTATGATATTATGTGTGTTATTGAAAATGATTGAAAGATCACTTGATTTAAAACGATTGCTTAAGACTTACTAAGCTAGTAAGCTTACTCTGTGTGTTCATTGTTTTGTTTTATAGATTTTGATCAAGCTATGAGCTCAGGGGATCGTCAACGAAGTCATCCACACTATCGACTATTTTGGTACCTTTAAAGTCTAGATTTCGAACTAAAGGCATGTATAGGCTAGACTAGGTTTTGAAACAATGAAATTTTGTTCCTGTATATATATTTAGAGCCATGCAAAAATGGCTAAATTATAGTACTTTGGTCTTTGATGTATTCGGCCCTAATGCTTGATCTTTATAAAGGTAGAATCGGTAAAGTTAGTAAGCATGGTTGATAATTTGGTTGATTTATATGTGTATTATGTCATGCATTTGCTATTTTGTAAATAGCTTATATTAGAAGTATATCTTATAGTATATTATTTGTGATGGATGTTCTTATGACTTGACTTTGAGGTTAAGATAATTGTTGAATGTGTTTGTTTGTGCTTGGTTAATAGTTGGTCATATTACGTGTTTATGAATATTAGGAGTTGTATTAGGAAGTTTGGTATATGCACATTTAAAGTTGATTTGAGCCATGCATTGATAAATACTTATTAATAGAGTGCAGATTTTGAAATGCAAATTAGGTTGTAACAATGTCAAACATTTAATTAGGTATATTCGGCCATGATATGATATTATTGGTTGGAATGATAATTTGACTCTGACAAACATGTTTTATAAAGTGTATGAGTATTATTCAAATTGATGTGAATCTTAATTATGGAAGATATTTATTTGATCTTGTTACTCGAGTTTGTTCTTGAATATGTATGGATCTATACCTTGTTTGGATGTATTAGTACTTAGTATGGAAAGTTAGACAAAGGTTAAATCCGAATATGCAAGGTTAAAGCATAATTATTCATATACATGAAAATTTAGTTTTGATATTTAATATTTTGTTTAGGTTTGATAAATAAGGATATGAGCATTTTTGGTCATTGAAGAATGAGTGGCTAAATGAATAGTAATAAGGTTATTCGATGAAAAATACTTCTTTGTAATTGCGGCTAAATGAAATATGATAGGTATATTAATGTTTAAGTATGCTATGATAGTATACTATCCTTGTTGTATTCGATCATGTCTAATGAGCCGTTAATAATTGATATGACTTATACTATGTATGGTAATGCCTTATAACCCTAATCCTGCGACGGATAGGGGTTAAGGGTGTTATAGATAAGGCCCAAACTGTCACTGATACTGAAAAGGGCTTAGCTCAAGACTGTTCAACTGTGCACTGTGAATACTGATTGTTTGTTTGTTTCTGCAGGATTACACATTGAGTTTACGTAAACTCACCCTTTTTGTTTAATGTGCACAGGTAATCCCCAGACTTGACAGATCGGTGCAGTGGAGGACTCGACGGTGGCCACACATATTTTAAACTATTTTAATTTCAATTTTGGTATTTATTTTTTAATTATTTTCTGGGTTATTTTTATGTAAATTGAACTTTTTGGACTGTTTGCTTTTATTTCAGATTTTAGACCGTTTTCGTGGATTTAAAAACTGCACAAACTCAACGAAAAAACGGTTTTCTCTAAAACAAAGGGGTTTTCTAAGATGGACTGATTTACCTAATTAACTCAGTTTTTCATAAAATAAATGATTTCTAAAGCTTCCGCAACGAATTGTGTTTTAAAACAATCAATTAAATAAGTAAGCGATTTTGGAGTCAACAAGAGTAAATAAATGAAAACGGTTTTATCGTAACAACTTAGTTTCAACACGCTATTATGTGACATCGCCAGATTCGGCCATAACGTCTAGGCTGGGTATGGGGTGTTACATTTAGTGGTATTAGAGCCAGGTTACAAAACTCGGCTGTGGATTATGGGTTTTATAAAAAAATGGGCTTTCAAAAAATTGATTGATTTCCAAATGATTTGAAATGTTTTTACTGAGTAAGTGGTACACCGAGTCTCCGGCGCCGGTCCTGTAAGTATTCTGAACTGTGATTTATTTTAAACTGACACTGTTATGGATAGTATATTCTGAAATTACTATAGTTAGTAAACTGTACTGAAAACACTCTAGTTAGTGTAAATTAAAAATTGTAGAGAAACTAAAAACTGTAGTGAGACTGCGATTTACGAAAACGAACTCTGAATAATCGATATTGTTTTACATAAAACATTTGTTAATAAACACTGGAACTGTAACTGATTCATAAAACTGATAATACAGATAAACGTGATTAGACAATGAGCGCATGAGATATCCGCGATCGGGGTACTAGAGGCCGAGGTAGAGGTCGTAGAGGGACTTGAGCTGAGTCCTCTTCACTGGGTAGCATACTGAATTCAGATATGAGTGAGATTCCTGTGTCGTCTGCTACTGAGACCGGGTTTCAAGATCGCATGGCTGGGGATGATGTATTGTCCCAGGCTATGCTAAGGATTTTGGAGAGGGTCGCTGGGCCCAATACTGGATCTGGGGGTCGAGGGTCGAGGGTTAGTTACGGAACGACTCCAGTCCAATGGAGCTGAGCTTTTCATGGGTGTCACTGGGTCGCCCCTAATGTGGCCGAGTACTAGATTGAGGCCACGGAGAGGATCATGGATGATCCGAACCGCACTCGAGCGTAAATTAAAAAGTGCGAGATCATTTCTGGCTGCGTGATGAGGTTTATCAGTGGTGGCTCACTATTAAGGAGGGCACTCAGCCCGAACGACTGACCTGGGAGTATTTTAAGATCCCCTTCCAGGGGAAATATGTGGGGGCCAGTTACGTGGATGCCTGTAGGAGAGAGTTTCTGAATCTGACTCAGGGAGATAGATCAGTGGCCGAGTATGGGGCCGAATTTCTATAACTAAGCCGCTATGCGCGAGGTATGGTGTCAACTGAATATGAGCGATGTATCCTCTTCGAGGATGGTCTCAGGGATAACCTGAGGGTTCTGATAGTTCCGTAGAGGGAGTGAGATTTTACTTCACTGGTGGAGAAGGCGAAGATCGTCGAGGAGGATACTGAGGTAGTCATGATTGGAGAATGCCAGAATTACTTATCTAATGTGATCTCTGCACTGGTGGTAGAGAAGATGGTTCGTAAGGGATGTTAGCCATTCTTGGCCTACGTAAGTGTTTTAGATTCTGGGGATTCTACAGTTAAGGATATCAGAATGGTAAAGGATTTTCCGGACGTCTTTCCTGAGGAGCTACCGGGGTTACCTCTGATTTGCGAGTTGGAGTTTGGAATTGAGCTCCTACCTGGTACAGCTCCGGTGTCCATCGCTCTCTATCGAATGGTAACGAAGGAGCTTGTGGAGCTAAAGGCTAAGATTCAGGAGTTATTGGATCGTGGGTTCATCCGCCCTAGTGTGTCTCCGTGGGGAGCACCAGTACTATTTGTGAAAAAGAATGATGGATCCATGCAGATGTTTATTGACTATCGGCAACTGAACAAGTTGACCATTAATAATAAGTACCCCCTACCGAGGATAGACGATCTGTTTGACCAGTTTCGAGGAGCTTCGGTATTCTCCAAGATTGACCTTTGATCTGGGTATCATCAGTTGAGGGTTAAGGAGGCTGATGTATTTAAGACGACATTTAGGACTCATTATGGATACTATGAGTTCCTAGTGATGCCTTTTGGATTGACGAATGCACCGAAAGCTTTCATGGACCTGATGAACCGAGTATTCCAGCCCTATCTGGATCGGTTTGTGGTGGTGTTCATCAACGACATACTGGTTTATTCGAAGACTGGGGATGTGCATAATGTAACACCCCCAGACCTGACCCAGACGTTATGGCCGAATCCGGGAATGTCACATCAAAGGCATAACTCAACACGATTTTGCTAAGTACAAATTTAAGACCCAAAAGCCCAAAATCCTTGAGTCTTGTTAAGTAATGATAAAATCCCATTTTATTATTTTAGGTATTTCGGAAACCAAGTTTAAATATAAGAAATTTACTCAGGTTTAATAATTAAGTAAACAGTTGAAACAACAAAACCCAAAATCTAAAGTCAAATCGGGGTACAAGGCCTTATTACATCCAACGAAAATAAAGTAATTAAAATCATGTCTTTTGAGACAATTAAATAAAACTTCTAAGTATCTTGTAGTGTGGCCGTCTCCGAGTCCTCTCCCACGTCGAGCCGTTTAATGAGGATTGCCTGAAACATTTAATAAAAAGGGGTGAGTTTTGAAACTCAGTGTGTACGACCCTTGGCAATCCAATCAACATACAATTATCACATTGGGCCTAAGCCCTATCAAAAACGGTGGTCTTGGGCCTTAGCCCATAACAACCTCATATCACATCAATATCACATAAATGCAATGCACCCATCCCAAATCCAACCCTGCACACCATTTCCCTTCCAACCCTACACACCTGTGGGGATATAAATATCAACCCACCCATCCCTACACACCAAAGGTAGCACCAGCAGCGGCACTACTCAAACGTTGCAGCAAAGTTGCTATAATGGGCTTAAAGCCATCAGTGGATCCACGGTCATCAAGCGACTATGCGATCCTCAAATCTTCCTCCGTATCATCAAAACCCACCCAAGTGCAACATATATTTCATGAATGCAACATACACATTCTCACACATTCGGCACTTAGGGGTATTTTAGTCATTTCACTACCCAAGGGTATTTTCAGTAAATCTACTCTGAGGGTATTTAGTTAATTTTGTAAAACAGGGATATTTTGGTGATTCCGCAAGTCAAGGGTATTCTGGTAATTTTACAATCAGGGGTATTTTAGTAATTTTTCAAATCTAAGGATATTTTGGTAAATTTCAAATCAGGGGTATTTGGTCCCTCTCGGGTTTTAGTTATGAACTTTGTCCCATAAACAAGTCCTCGCGGCTAAAGTGATGCAGACACTATGCACCGTGTAGGATTCCAGAGAAGAGGAGGTGGGCCACTAGGACCGCTTAAGTACCAAGCTCTCCCTAGATCCACTCATAGACATGCATATGTCCGTTGCCACACTCTAACCCAGCGACTTGTCCACGGACATGTTTAATTATCAGAATTAGGTTTTATGCAGTTTGAGAGTTGTTCAGAACTAGGCCTAAAGTCCATTGAACCCTAGCATACTTGTCTACATCTTCATAAAGCCCATCAAGCCCATTTCACGTTCATATAACCCATTATGCCCAATTCACATCTTTATGGCCCATTAGACCCAAATCTCATTCATATGGCCCGTTAGGCCCAAAATAATTCCAGATCATGTAACATGCATGCCTAACTCAATTCATATAATCAAATCAATCAATTTCATCCAACTTAGCCTCAGGGCCCATCGGGCCCATTTAGCCACTTTCGGCTTTTCGGCTTTTCGGCATTGCCGATATCATGTGTGTGTAGTGTTTGTACACACCTGGTTACTGCGACATGCTATACTATCCTTGATCTTGAACCTACAACCAACCAACCTTCAATCAATCACCCATACTTAAACAAAATATCTACCAAAAGCCGAAACCTTACCGTAAACTTACCGTGTGCCACCGGATTATAATAGCCCTTCCTTAGCTTCTAATCAGGAGTATCCCCAAGATCTGCACTCACACACACACCATAAAGATTTGAGTGACTCATAATCCACACAAGTCACCCCTATGGATCAAACTCACATTCGGCCATTCACTTAAACCACAATCGAGTTGAGTACACTTACCCTTGCTAACGATCCTAGCACGCTTGCAATCTTTGAACCTTATCCTTGTTATCACAGAGTTAACGACAGGACAGTTAGATAGCCTTTCAGCTTTTAGCAAAATGTACAAAAGAGGTTAACCGAATACTTACCAAATCCCCTTTCGATCTTCGGCTTTCAACACTTGACTGAGAGTAGGTAACAATCGATTTGTGATGGAGGAACAACCACCAAGAGTTGGCACTATTAAGAATTTTAGCAAGAGAAAATATGGTGGTAATTCGGCTATAGAAGAGTTTGGCTATGAGAGAATTTGGCACAAAGGAATTCGGCTTAAGGAGATTTCGGCAATGGGAGAGTTTGGCTATGGGAGGAACCGATTGAGGGGAAGAAAAGAAAGAAAAAGAATGGAAAATTCGGCATTACCTAGGACCCCAGATTTGGCACACCCACATTTATATAGCTTATAGCCAAAACTTAGCCACCCCTAAAGTCCAATTTGGCACCACTTCATCCACTGCTCATCTCCTAATTTTTCTCCATGATATCTCCCTTATCCTTCTCCTAAATTATCTCTACTGATCACTTCTCCTTAGAGTCTCTCTACACGCCACTTCCAGCCTTCTAGAATCCTAAAATTAAATTCCAAAATAAAACTAAGCTAGGACTCGAACCTCAGACCTCCCTGCATGCATATGTCGCCACCTCTCTACACCCTAGTGGCGTCACTTAGCCACTTCACCATAGGCTTCTTTGTGCCATTTTTCACTTATTTTTATTTAAAAGCCCACTACTCACAACCCTGATTCCTTAATTAATTAAATTAAGAATCCTCCACCACAAAACTCGAACCCAGAGCTTCTCCAACACACCTGCACACTCCAAATTCATTAAACATTTAAAGCCGTCATGTTATTTGTCATTTTCTTGCTCACTTAAAAATTTTTATGAAACCCAAAGCCCAATAGGCCCAATTCTTCTAGGCCCAAATTTGGGGCGTTACACATAATGAGCACCTTAGAGTTGTCCTTCAGACTTTGAGGGAAAGACAGCTCTATGCTAAGTTTAGCAAGTGCGAGTTTTGATTTCCGTGGTAGTTGGGAGGAGTATTTACCGTTAGCGGAGTTTGTCGATAATAACAGTTTCCAGTCTAGCATCCAGATGGCACCTTACGAGGCACTGTATGGTCGTAAGTTTCGCACTCCTTTATGTTGGACTGAGTTGGGCGAGCGACGTGTTCTGGGTCCTGAGTTGGTTTTTGAGACATAGGATAAGGTTAGACTGATTCGGGATCAACTGAAAGCGGCTTCTCACAGACAAAAATCTTATGCGGACCTGAAGCGACGTGAGATTTAGTATTCGGTGGGGGACTTTGTATTCCTTAAGGTCTCGCCATGGAAGAAGGTACTGAGGTTTGGTTGTAAGGGCAAGTTGAGCCCTAGGTTTATTGGACCTCATCAGTATTTTGAAAGCGAGTGGGACCGGCCGCTTATCAGTTGGAGCTACCTCCAGATTTGGATCGTATCCATGACGTGTTCCACGTCTCGATGTTGAGGCGCTACCGCTCTAATCCTACTCACATCGTTTCCATTAAGGAGATTGAGGTTAGGCCAGACTTGACCTTTGAGGAGGAACCAGTTCAGATTTTGGATTGAGATGTAAAAGTACTGAGGAGGAAATCTATTCCACTGGTTAAGGTTCTTTGGCGTAATCATAGCACTGAGGAAGCTACGTGGGAGCCTGAGGGTAAATTTCGGGTAAATTTGTTCTGACCGGGTAAATTTCGACGACGAAATTTTCTTTTAGGGGGTAGAATTGTAATGCCCCAAAATTTTAATTTTTGATTTCGTGTATGTGTGACCCACAATGTCTATCTGCTTCAGTGGTTATGTGTTCTGGGTGTGTGTGAGGTCCCAAGTTCAAGCCTTACTTGAGAAAATTTTGGTATTTTTATAAATAAAGCCTTAACCTTGTGCAAAGGGCTTAAGCTTAAATGTTGGGAAAATTACATCAGAATGGGCTTGCTGGTCTGGTGGTTAAGTGGTGTGTTATTATGGTAGAGGTCTTGTGTTCGAGTCCCTGCGCAGGCAAAGGTATTATTTTTTTTGCTCAGATTTCGGGATAGAGTTGTGTAATAGGGGGATTCTGAGTAGTGGATGTGAAGTGGGAATTAGGGGAGAAGATTAAAGGATTTTGGGGGTTATCGGGATTTTATTTTATTTTTTCCCATAACTGAATTTTGGCTCCCTTTTCCAAAACCAATTTCTGCCGTCTATTATTCTCCCTCTCCTCTTGCCAAAATTCTCTGAGTTTTTCCAATTTTCTCTTCTTTTTCTTCTTCTTGATTTTTCCCTAATCCATTTATTTTCCTTCGTTTTCGCACGCGGTTAGTGCTCGCTTAGTTTCGGTAAGTGTTTCTCTTTGTTTCTGTCATGAATCTCTTAGCGACTGAAGTGGTAATGTTTTTTCTCTACGATTTGGGCGTAGGAGGAGGCTCAGACTGGTGAATTCAGTGTTCTCATCTTAAAAATAGTTAAACGGAGGGTTAGCGTTGGCGGTAAGTTGGGTTTCTCTTCATTCTTGGTTGTCAATTCGCTTGTAAATCTGTTAAATTGATGTTGAGTATCTTGATTTTAGGCCTTGAAGTGCTCGGGAGTGATTAGGCATTAAAACGATACCAGGTGTGTACCCGAAACGAAGAAAATGGGGTTTGGTGAAAAGCCAGAATTTCTTGCTATCGAGAAATAAGAGAAATAAGAGAAAATGATGCGAAAAATTGTAGAGAAAGGAAATAAGTGTGTTAAAAACTAGGAAATCAACATTTTGCACTAAAACAGTTTTGGACAGCAGCAGTAGTTTAACTTTGAAAAATCATCAAAAATAGTGTAAATTGAGTTAGAGGTTAAATAAAATATGAAATTAAATTTTATTGAGTCTAGTCTTTCATGGAAGAAACAGTGTAAGCAATGGAATTGTAAATCATGAGTTATAATTAATTTTGTGAGACAAGGTTAGAATGATTTCGGGTTCCTTTATTCTGACTTTGGAAAATCATAAAAAATTTAAAAATATTATTAGGGTCTTAAATTTATATGTTTAAATCCTTAATGAGTCTATTTTCAAGAGAAATAATTGGAAACATCATCTAAATTCCGTACTAAGAGAATAAATTTTTTTAGTAAGGAAAGGGCAAAGCTGTCAAACAGCAGAATAGGGATAAATTTAAAGATTTTACTGTACTTATTTGATAAACTATAAATTCTAAAAATTTTATGGTAGAAAGGTATTTAAGTCTATTTTCAGAAACATCAAGCGGATCTTAATTTGAAATTATGTAGCTCAAGATATAAATAATTTAGTGATAATGACTCAAGTAGACAGCTTTGAATGAACATATAAGTAAATAGTGAAAACATATATGAGTATTGAGCTAGCATGGGTTACTTTAAAAATGGATCACAAGGCCAATGCCAATTTGGGCCGAGTGGGCCACACGGGCGTGTAGGCCCACACGGGCAGATCACATGGGCATGTTGGCCCGTTTTTACTGAAATGTTTTTAAGGTTGCACGGGTCGCCCAAGTCGATCGTGTGAACCTCATCGTAGGGTTGTAAGCACTATTTAGACCCCTAAATGTGTGAAATTGACCGAATGATATCTCATCTTGGGCATGTTAATATCAGGAATGAATATATGTACCGAAATTGCATAATAGCATGTCATCCATTGTGTGTTGCATTGCATTGGGTTGGGAGTTGTTATTCGGAGGAATTGTACTGAAAGGCTTTAAGCCTAATTTACTGGCAGCTCAGCTGCAAACTTCTGCATTGTGCCGCATTCGGTACTACTTGGAGTGTAGGGATGGGTTGGTTGATTATATCCCCACATAGAGTGTAGGGTTGGACGGAGATGGTGTGTAGAGGTTGGTTGGGTAGGTTTTTGCTACTGCATAACTGTTACTGCTATTGATACTGTGATGGGCTAAGGCCCTACTGCGTTTTGACACTGTACTAAGATGGGCTAAGGCCAAATCAGAATCGATCATCGAAAAGGGCTTAGGCCCAAGACATTTCAACGCGTAATTGTGAATACTGATTGTTTGTTTGTTTCTGCGGGATTACACACTGAGTTTACGTAAACTCACCCTTTTTGTTTAATGTGCACAGGTAATCCCCAGACTTGATGGATCGATGCAGCGGAGGACTTGACGGTGGCCACACGTATTTTAAACTATTTTAATTTATGTTTTGGTATTTATTTGTTAATTATTTTCTAGGTTATTTTTTATATAAATTGAACTTTTTAGAATATTTGCTTTTATTTTGGATTTTAGACCGTTTTCGTGGATTTAAAAACTGCACAAACTCAACAAACAAACGGTTTTCTCTAAAACAAAGGGGTTTTCTAAGATGGATGGATTTACCTAACTAACTCAGTTTTTCGTAAAATAAATGATTTCTAATGCTTCCGCAACGGATTGTGTTTTAAAACAATCAATTAAATAAGTAAGCGATTTTGGTGTCAACAAGAGTAAATAAATGAAAACGGTTTTATCGTAACAACTTAGTTTCAACACGCTATTATGTGACATCACCAGATTCAGTCATAACATCTAGGCCATGTTTGGGGTGTTACATTTAGTGGTATCCGAGCCAGGTTACAAAACCCGGCCTATACACACGATGGTGTGACCCTTATTTTGCATGTTTGCCTTTATCTTTTGAAAATTTTACAATTGAATCCTGGTTTGTTCTTAGGTCAACTTTAAAGCTTACGTAAGCTCATATAAGACTCGAGAAAAGTTTTAAATGGTATTAAATGATTGAAATGATTGAAGTTATTGAATTGTAGATGTTAATTGTTTGTAATTGCTCCATTTTGTACTGTAACATTTTGGAAATGTCACAAAACTCTACTACAGGTGTATAAATACAATATTTAAATATTGACGGCTTGCAAACCGATTAAATGAACCTGAAGGCTGATACAAAATATAATGAATGGTTTGATTCTAATTGGTGGTGTAATATGATGTGATGAAATGCAATGTAATAGAATAAACATTAATACTTCTAGATGATGATGGATAGAAATTAAATTTCCTATGAATTGAATATTACATGGTAAGTTAGAATATAACATGGGAGCAATATCTTAGGCCACTTGAGAAATATCTTAGGCCACTTGAGAACTTATATGAATATAAGCATGTTATATTGTATTGGATAGTGTTAGAATATAACATGGGAGCAATATCTTAGGCCACTTGAGAAAGTGAGACTAGAAATGCAAGGCCATGCTCAAATAAGTTAATATGAGATATTACACTTATTTGTTTATTGTAGTCTACTTCGAGCATCAAGAAACATGAGATTGGACTTTGCAAGTGTGACTATTCCATGACTTGCGTCCAAATTAGATATAAAGGACAAAAGGATATAATACATAAAAAATTATCACAGAAAGGTTATGTTGAACAACGACTTCTTGTAACTTAGGTAGCGATGATGCATTGCTAGATTCCACTCATTGCTTGTAACGTTAGAAAAGTTCTAGTATTACTACCAATGTTACAAGAGCCTACAGGGTCACACCCTATGGCTGAAACGAACAGAATCTAAACACAGTTGGTATTAAATTTAACTGTCATGAGGATTATATTAAATTTTGAATTAATTTAATTTGGCAGTTAAATAATAAACACAATATATGTACAAATTCGTTGTACAAGAATAGAGAACAAAATTAAAATAAATGTATGAATTTAATTCATATAAAATATTAATTATGACCTGTTTACTGAAATTATTAAAAGAAAGTATTATAATAATTAATTTCGATCAAACATAAAATATATATGGAAATTAATATCCTTTTGAAAAGGATATTACACTGTGATATTTTCATATATATTCTGGCACCAAAAATGGGATTTCGTTTTTTTAGGGAATATTAAATAAAAGGAAAGGAATCATAAAATAAATCCCTAAGGTACAGAAGAGTGTTAACCAACATTAACCACAAAAAGAAAAAGAACTTAGGTCTAGAAGCCGCATTTTTTTTTAGAAAAACTCTTTAAAACGTTAAGTGAGAGTTTTATTTGTTCGTTCGCAACAGGGTGGACTACGTAGAGGCTGAGACGATTCCGTTGTGACTTTGGATAGGCAGTGTGTGAAGGGGATTAAAACAACAGTGGTTCTTTCCTATTTTTTTTAGATTATGAAAGGTATATTTTTCAAATCTTTTCCTTTTGATTCATTCCTCGTGCACGGATTCTTGGTTTGGATCGCTGGAATAAATTTTCTGTTGCGCCACGGGGCATCCCGATGATCCAACAAATTTAACATGACCTGCAACTGTGAAAGATTATGCATAGCGAGTTACGATTCAGAAGATTGGTATGAAATTGGGATGAATTAATCGACTTGATTAGGAATATTGTAACATCCCAAATATGGGGTTATTTGGAATTTAATTATTTTTGATATTGTTAATGGAAGAATAGAACTTAATTTAAGGCTTTGAGTATGCCCGGTTTGATAGAAAAATTTCAGTTTTAATTTTAAAAGAAGGGAGCCTTAGTAAGTGGGTGTTATAAGAATAAATGTGGGTAATTTAACACTAATTAGGCCTTGGTAGAGTGGCAAAAAGAAGCCCACTTAGGAGCTAGCATGTGACGCCACATCAAGAGGAAGGGAGAGCCTTGGTTCGAGTCACAAGGATCCCTCTTTTTGCATTATGGATGGACGGCACATGTGGAGAGTTTTTCTCCCTTTGGATTCTTTTTATTTTGGATAATAAAAGGGGTAAATATTATTATTATTAAGGGCTAATTTAAGCACTTTAAATTGGTTTTAAATTGCTTAAAATTGGTGATAATAAAGGATTTTATTATATTGATAATAAGAGGAAAAAAAGAGAAGATATTAGTTGGATTATTTTTTTGGATTAAGAGGATTAATTCAATTAAGTTTGAATTAAATTAAATGGGTGGCTTGGAGCAAAATAAGGTGATGGCCGAATTTTAAACTCCTTGGTGGAGTAGTGTGACGGCAAGGGTGCTTGGTGGCTATAAATTCATGAGTTGATCTCCTTGTTTTTCTTTTCTTCAAATTTTTGCTAAGTGCCGAATTCCCTAGCCCTCTTTTGCTCTTGCATTTTCACCATTCTCTCAAGCTCTTTAGCCGAAACTTCTTTCCTCCCCTATTAACTCTCTCTCGCCGAATATACCGTTGGAAGTGCCGATTTCTTCATTTGTCTTCCTTTCCTTTTTCCTTTTCGATAGCCGAATTTCCCCTCTTCATATTCCAAGACTTGGCCGAATAGCAAGCAGAATAATCTCCTCTAGACTCTCCTTCAATCGGTTCATGAGGTGGTAAGTGATCTTGGCCGAATGTCCATCTTCCCTTTTCTTTCTTTTTCTCACGATTTCTTTTACAAGGAGAGGTGCCGATTTCGGCAATGGCTTCTAAACGGTTAGTAACCGATTTCTTATAGGTATTCAGGAAGTAAAACAATCGACTCACAAACTGATCTCTAGTGTTCAATTTCGGTAAGTGGTGGTAAGATCAATCTCCTTATTCTAGCAATTTGATTAAAAGCCAGAAGGTTATTGGTTTACTTGCTAATCAATGATGGTCGATTTGAGCGATTCGAGTATCAAGTACGGTAGATAATAGCAAAGAGTGTTAAGGTAAGATCTCGGGTTCACAAGGAACCCTCCCAAATAAGTTAATTAGGCCGAATAGGCCATAAGACTAATCCATGGATTTGGCCGAATATAGGACAAGTGGATCTGTGGTGACCAACGCTTTCTTTCGGGATTTAGGACTACCATCGATATCGGTGTGTACATACACACTTATAATAGTTAATAAAGTGTATTAAGTGTATGTTATGTGTAAATCGCTCTATGTAGATATGGCAATAGTGCCTTAATGGTACAAGCGAGGATCCGTAAGTCTCTATTTGTATGAGATTGATAATAATGCTTTTGGGAGCATGGATTATTTGATACATGTGATATATGTATGTTCTGTTATTAAGCGCTTGACATGGGTTGATGAGAGGAGGGGCAGTGATATCGTCCGACGAGCACCGGTGTTTTGGTAACACACTTGTGACTATATGTCACCAGAGGTTTGGTACCTCCAGAGGTTTGGTACCTCATAGCGACTTGTCCTCGTGGTTAACACCACACCGTGGGTTGGCCCCACTTGAGATATGGGATAAATCGCGCCGCTGATTTGGTATCACACGATGGGTTGGCCCCATCACCCGATTTGTGTCTACGGACACCAGTGCTTTGGTAGCACATTGTGACTATACGTCACCAGTGGTTTGGCACCACCAGTGTTTTGGTAACACATCGTGACTACGGTCACCAGTGGTTTGGTACCACATGGGGTAGACAAAAGCGGTTGGTTGGCTAGGTTGGGTACACGATACTGCATAATTAACTGTTATATGTTGTGTATGAAATGTTGTATTAACCGGGGGAAGGGTTACATACTGAGTCTTGGTGACTCACCTTCTCCTTTAACATTTTTCAGGTGACTCGTAGATGGCGGTTGAGGAGCCGGTTGGACTCGAGGTGGCCATGCAGTGGATTTAAATTTTATAGAACTTTAAATTTCCTTATTTTTACTTGGGTTGTAATAAGGCCTCCATAAACTGTATTTGTGTTATTTTTTTTTTATGTTGGATATTTGCTTAAACTATACCATTAAATTGAACTAAAATCACACGTTTTCTTAAGTTAACACGAAAAAGTTTAATCGTGCCATCGGGCACACTTGAAACTGGTATAATAATCGGACTTAATTAAAATTCCAAATTAAATCTAAGGGTAGCTTTGACAAGATAACCGAAAACGAGAAGTTTTCAATAAAAATTTAATAAGTATCGAAATGGTGTTCACAAGGTTTTTCACCGTAACAAATCAAATTCGGTCGTAATGTTTGGGCCGGGTTTGGGTTGTTACAAATATAGTATGCTAAAATGTTATACTTTTGAACTAGTTTATGGAACTTATTTAAATGAACTTAAGCGGTATAAATGATGTATTTAGTAGTATATTTTGCATATGTATACTTATTGAGTGTTTTCATTAACTTATTAGTGTTGATATTGAATTTTTAAAAATACCATTGAGTTAATTACTAAGTGTACGATTTGATTTCCATGCACAGGTTAAGTTATATTCAAGATATTGATTTTCAACTTTAGCATCCAGAGAAAATCCCAGACTCAACATTGTTGGTGTATTTACGTTTTTAAATAGTTTGGCATATACCTATCTAGTTGAGTAGCTATTCGTATATCTTTATGTTTATATGAACTTGAGTATAAAATTAGTATTTATTGAATTTAGTTAATAGTGTTATTATATGCTCATAAGTAAGTTATTTAAATTGTGATGTGTATTCATATTTAAATTAATTGTAGTTGCTTCGGCAACAAATGTGACATCCCTTAGCTTAGACCCGGTGATCGGGTCGGGAACGAGGGTGTTACAAATTTGGTGTTGTTTTGGATCAAACATGGTGAGTTTTGCGATCATTTTTTTAACACCCCATACTTGAGTGAAACCAATAACCCGAGTGAAGGATGCCACATTTGGACACTAAGTTCACTAAAAAACCAATTATCCACATTTACCTCATACATTTCCATTTGACTTCAAGACATCATTGCACTTATAACATTATTTTTCAATTTCAATAAATTGTTTACCTATGTACTGTTGGAAAAGATCCAGTTTAAAAATGTTTTCTGTTACAGCGAAAAATTAAAAATTTGAAAATCGAGCCGATTTTCTATATTTATAGCAATAATTTTTCCCCGAAAAGTACTTATACTTTGTGCGAGACGGATCCTTGATGTACCCATCTTTTAGTTGAACGATCTTCTCTGCTATTCTCGTACTATGAGTCATTTTGAGTGTGGGCTCGAACAATCACAAAACCAAAAATAATTTTCTTACTTTTAGTAGGAAAGTAAATCTCTCTCTATAGAAACCAATAGAATTATTATTCCCAGAAAATTGTATTTATATTTAGAAAATAAATTCTAAATATTTTCGGGTTGAATAACAATATCAAGTTGTGTGTTTTTAACCCTACTAGTGCCATCTATTTATAGAGAGAGATTTATGAATCTTGGTTGAATTAATATAATACAAATAATACTTATTTGATAGAAAAACAAGTCCCTTAGTTATACTAGGAGAGAGGGGTGACTAAACTTAGTGAATTATACTAGGGTTGCCCCCCCTCATATAGATTATGAGGAGTTTTGGGTCACTCTTGTATTGAGTCCAATTATACGTGCTTCCTAAACTTTTAACCTAACACTTTATAGTTGAATTGTAACACCCCAAACCCGGCCTAGATTTTACGGCCGAATCCGAAAATGTTACGAAGGAACACTATACATCCAACTTCCTTTTTATTTGAAACCATCATAAACCGTTGTTACTTAGTAGGCCCGATTTATTTGGAAAACGTGCTGATATACTTATTTAACTTAAAATCATTGTCCGTTTACGTTTTTCAATAAAATTGAATATTTTGCAGCGGAGTTTCTTAAAACATTATATTTTTGTAAATCGATTTTGTTTCCTTGAAATTCGTCATTTTCAGAAAAAATTGTCGTTTTCATAAAAACCGTTTTATCAATCATTATTCTAGAATACCAAAATAAAAGACCGAAACCCAAAACAGTCCCAAAAGTTCAGAGAGTCCAAATTATATAAAACTTTCAAAACCAAAATTTAAGTAAGCCAAATTAAAGTAAAAATAGTTTTACAGTAACGTGGACACAACCGTGCTCCCGTCGCACCGACCCGCCTAAATCTGAGGGTTACTTGAAATTTTTAGACAGATAGAGAGTGAGTATTGATAACTTAGTGTGTAACACATACATAAACATAAATTTAGATTCAATCTCATGGCAGAACAGTTACAGACGTAAATCTTTAGCAGGATCAGAATTATAACAGAATCACACAGATACAAATATGCAAAATCCTACCCCCATCCTCTGCACACAACCTCCGACCATCCCAACACACCACGTGGGGTATAAAACACCCACCCAGCCCTACGCATCGCATAGTGTTCATACGACACTTTTCAGAATAATTGCAGTATTGTTTCCAGTATATATTGGCAAAATATCGCCCTTCTTATAATACTTCCTTCTCATAATATATAACTCGCCCCATAGCCAGATACAGACAGAACATCCAATAAAACAGAATAACAGATACCAGAACGTATATCACATGCATGCTCATATAACAAATACTAAACACTCTCATACATAACATAACAGATTATACATATCATAATACAAAAAACTCATGTAGATGTTATTTACGTCAATTTCAATCTAATAGAGTGACAGATTTCATGCTTTAAGGCTTATAACACACATACCAACCCTACTGAAGGCCCACAGTTGATCAGGATGACATGTATGACCCTAGGGAAAAATTCTAAAATTTGGGCCCACACGGCCCAAAATGGCCTAGCCCATGTGTCACACACAGCCTCGCGCACGTCCTACCACATGGCCAGGCACATTGTCGTTTGGTGGCAACAAGCCCCAATTTTAGCTTTCGTTAATCACCATTTTTGGAGTTTCTCGTTACACACCTGGCTCGATTTTGATGCGAACGCTCCAACAAGATAACCAGAACCAAAATTTTGCCAATAAAACACCCAAAATCAATCTTAATTCCTCAATTCCTATTGATTAACCACTCAACTATAATGCAACCATAAACAATTTCAACTAAAAGATTGCACTCATAATTGTTTAAAATACTTACCCACGTCCATGACAGCCCCTAAGCTTTACTTCGCAACAGAAGAGTCTTGGATTTCTTGAATATCGCCTAGCAAAACGATACATGAAATCAAATTATACTTCAAATCTAATACTAAGACATTAACAAAGATTCCTTCCAAAACCACAACAACCTTTACTTACGAATACATACAACCAACTACTCGAAAAATCAATTTGCAAAAAGGGACAAAGAAAATCCCCAACACCACGCAAGAGTACAATTGAAATCCAACCGAGGCAAGAATCACCACCAATTGAAGGAGATAGCAAGAACGAAGAACAATCAAGAGAGAAAAAGAGAAAATGATGAAGAAGAAAGAACTGACGCGAAAATAGATGGGAAACGTGGAAAAGAGGAGGTTTAGGAAAAAAAAGAAAAAGAAAATAAAATAAAATAAAATTTAAAATAATTTCTCAACTTCCAAATAACTATCAAATCCCACCAAAACCAACCCACTAACTCTCATCTAACTACCACAGAATTTCAATCCCACCAATTATCTACCACACAATAGCACACACTCACAGAAGCAAAAATTAACACCCTATGCTCACTCTAGGAATCGAACATCGAACCCCAGGGCAAGCTAACACCTTACCACTTGAAGTAGTAGGCTCATTCTAGTATGAGTTGGCCGAAAATATAATTTAAGTCAAGCAACTATGGAAAAGGCTAGGAACAAAAATAGCAAAATTTTCAAAAGTGGGACTTGAATCTAAGAACTCAAACACACACCTATATCACTTAACCACTGAAGTAGATACACATGTATGATAGGATTCATAACAACAGGATTTAATAAATCAGAGTGTTACAACTCTACCCCCTAAAATAAATTTTGACCTCGAAATTTACCTGATTCAAACAGATGCAGATACTGTTGACGGATCGAGTCCTCACGTTCCCACGTGGCTTCTTTAGTGCCATGATTCCACCACAGCACCTTCACTAACGAAATAGATTTACTCCTCAAAACTTTAATGTCTAGATCCAAAATCTGAGCCGGCTCCTCCTCAAAAGTCAAATCTAGTCTAACCTCAATCTCCTCAATAGAAACAACATGAGATGGATCAGACTGATACTGCTTCAACATGGAGACGTGAAACACATCATGAATATAGTCTAACTCTAGAGGTAGCTCTATCTGGTAAGCAACCGGTCCCACACGCTTTAGAATCTGATACGGCCCAATGAACCTAGGGCTCAACTTGACCTTACGTCCAAGCCATAGAACCTTCTTCCATGGAGATACCTTAAGAAACACGAAATCACCCACGTAATACTCAATGTTCCTCCTTTTCAAATCTGCATAAGACTTCTTCTGTCAGAAGCCGCCTTAAGACGATCTCAAATCAGTTTAAATTTGTGTTCAGTCTCAGAAGACTACTATAAGGAAATGGAAGTTGCTATGATACGCGCAGATGTGCAAAAAGACCGCGAGGCAACCATGGCGCAATTTTTGGCCAGAATCAACCGAGAAATAGCCAACGTCATCGAGTTGTAACACTATGTGGAGATCGTTGATATGGTGCATATGGTGATCAAAGTCAAAAAGTAACTCAAGAAGAAAGGAGTCGTTTGTGGTTATTCCACTTTGAGTGCACCTAAGTGGAATCCAGGCCCAAGCAAGAATGCCTTCGCGAATCAAACAAAGGAACCTGCGGTGCCCATGAAGTCCAACAAGTCTGTGGCCGAATCTAGCAAAGGTAAGGCCCCTGAAAATGTTCAAACTCGATCCCGAGACATTAAGTGCTTTAAGTGCCAAGGTCGAGGGCACATAGCGAGTCAATGCCCGAATCGCAACACAATGATCGTACTTTCTAACGGTGAAATTGAATCGGAGGATAAAGTGGATAAAAATGAAGATGAAGTCAAAAATCTGTCCAAAAATGAAGACGAAGTAGAGTTTGCTATTGAGGGCGAGATGCTCGTTGTCAAACGAAGCCTTAATGCACAAAATTCGGTAAGTGAGCCTCAACGAGAAAATTTGTTTCATACTCGTTGTCTTGTTTTAGGAAAGGTGTGTAGCATTGTAGTCGATGGTGGAAGCTGCACAAATGTTGCAAGTACGATCATGGTGGAGAAACTTGCTTTACCAACTCTCAAACACCCAAGCCCGTACAAGTTGCAATGGCTCGATGAAGGAGTCGAACTTAAGGTGACCAAGCAAGCAATGGTTCCATTTTAAATTGGAAATTATCATGACGAGGTCTTATGTGATGTTGTGCCCATGCATGCGGGCCATTTACTATTCGGAAGGCCATGGCAGTTTGACCGGCGAGTCAAACACGACGGGTTTGCCAACCAATATTTGTTCAAGCACAAAGGAAAAAACATTACTTTGGCCCCTCTGTCACCGCAACATGTGATGGAAGATCAACAACGTTTGAGACAATTAATAGAAAGTTTGAGTGAAAAGAATAAAGATTCAAAAGAGATACGAGAGACAACATTGAGTGAAAAGAATTCGAGAATTGAAGAAAATAAGAGTGAAGAAAAAAGAAAAGAAAAGGAAAAAGAAAAGAAAAGTGAGAAAAACAAAAATGGAAAAGAAAGTGAAAGAAAAAAAAAGTGAGAAAAAGAAAGGTGTTTTACTTAATCGTTGCTTTCTTGTTTCTTCTTCTTTTCAGGACCATTTGACCAAGGAACTGCGGCTGCAATACCTTGCCAATGAGAGAAAGTTTGTGCTAAAAGAACAAGGTAAAACTGATCCTCATTTTCCTCCCGTTCTAAAATTCCTAAACAACTCCATTGGGTTTCAAGTGAAGATCTTGTTCGCAAATTGAATGTTGGAAAGGTTTTGCACTTTGTTGAACATAACTACCATTCTTTGATTAATAATCGTTTATCTGTTTTGGATGGTGAAATAGTTGATGCAAATGTTGGTAAGCCAATTATTCAACATCCATTGTCAGGTTTTGTTGTGCGAAATCATGAACCAAAAGTAGTTTTCCATTTACCTGTTCTTAATGAAAATCTATGTTCATTAATCTACGGTGAGGAGTTTGTTTGCTTGGACAATGATCGGAAGGAGTTAAGTGCGTCTACTTTTCTTTTGAAATTTTTGGGTAAGATTTTTCATGATGTTGTGGTGTCAAATCCACCTAGTTGTCTGCGTTGTATGTAACGCCCCGAATTTAGGCCTAGTAGATATTGGCCTATTGGGTTGTAACGCCCCAAAAATCCTGAAACTTTAAATTTCTGTGCACTGAGGTTGGTATGTATGAGTAGCACTTAGAATATTAATTTTAAGGTATTATCGGGATTATTTGAAGTCTTAGAGATAGGGAAGACCATAGGGAAAAATTTATTTTTCTTGCTTTAGTGGACCCTAGTCTCAGGCATTAGGCCTCTTAAGCAGATTAAGGGGAAAATAGGACACAAATGGGCTTGTGGTCCCGGTGGCAAGGTGGCGTCGATGGGGAGCTACAAGGTGGCGTGAAGAGGTCCAAGGTTCGAGTAGTGGTAAAGTGTTTTTGGAGAGTTTAATTTTGCATAGTGGATGGCCAGAGTTGTGTGGAATTTGAACTCATTCGTTGAAGTGTTTGAATTGGTCTTGTGAGCTGATAAAGGAGGGAATTTCGGATGAGATAAGGGAGATATCATGGAAAAAAATTAGGAGATGAGAAGTGGGAAGAGTTGGTGCCGAATTGGACTGTGGGGGAAGGTAGGATTCGGCTATTGCCTATAAAAGGAGGTGCCGAATTCCTTTGAGAGGTTCCTTGGGTTCCATTACTTTTCTTTTTCTCCCCCTTAGCCGAATTCTTCCATTTGCCGAAAAAAACCCATCATTCCTTTGTCGAATTTTGGTTTTCTCTCTAGCCGAATTCCCCATACCTTCTCTTCTTAAATTCCTTTTCTTGTTCACCTTTAGTTCTAGCCGATCACTTCTCCTCTTATTCTCCCTATTGGTGTCGAATTGTCCTTGTCACCATACTAATCTCAAAAGCCGAATTTAGGCCGCAGGATCGAAAGTGGATTTGGTAAGTATTCGGTTAACCTCTCTTGTACGTTTTGCTAAAATCCGAAAGGCTATCTAACTGACCTATCGTTAACTCTGTGGTAACAAGGATAAGGTTCAAAGATCGCAAGCGTGGTAGGATCGTTAGCAAGGGTAAGTGTTCTTTACTTCTGTTTAAGGGTTAGCCGAATGGTCATATATGTTGTGAGGGTGACTTGTGTTGGATGCAAGTCATCTATTACTTAGGCTCTAATGTTTAAGTTGTTATAGATCTAGGGTCTAATCGCAGTTGGTGTTAAAGAAAGGAGCTATTAAGGCTTGTCGCACACGGTAAGGCTAAGGTGAGGTTTCAGTTTTTGATAAAGTTTGTATTTAGCCTATGATTAATGATTAAGGAATATCGAATGTAGGTTCGTGACTAAGAGGAATTCATAGCACGCGCTATTACCAGGTGTGTACAAACACTACACACACATGATGGCGGCAACGCCGAAAAGCCAAAAAGCCGAAAGTGGCTAAATGGGCCTACCGAGCGCGTGGGCCCAAATCGGCCAAGATTGATAGGTGTAATTGAATATTGAATTGACATGAAAGGGGTGTATAATTTGATCGTATTCGAGTCCAATGGACTATATGAGCATGAAATTGGTTTAACGGGCTATATGAGCATGGAATTGGCTTAATGGGCTATATGAGCATGAAATTGGCTTAATGGGCTATATGACATGAAATGGGCTTAATGGGCCTTATGGGTTTTTAGAAATATATGTTAGGGTTTAATGAACTCTAAGCCTAGTTTGACAAACTCTTGAATAACATAAAAATCTTGTAATAATCAAACATGTCTGTGGACAAGTCGATAGGTTAGGGTTTGGTAATGGACATATGCATGTCTAGGATTGGATCTAAGGAGAGCTTGGTATTTAAGCGGTCTTAGTGGCCCACCTCCTCTTTTCTGAGATCTTACCTGGTGCATAATGTTTGTTCACTTTAACCGCGACGACTTGTTGATGGGCCAAAGTTCATAACTAAAACCCGAGATGAAAGAATTACGGAAATACCCCCTGTAGGCGAATTACGGAAATACCCTGTGTAAAGCGAATTACTGAAAATACCCCTGTAGGGTAGAATTACGATAATACCCCTATAGTGTAGAATTATGAGAATACCCTTGATTGTGAAATGGCTAACATACCCCTATGTTATGGGTATGAGTTTTATGGATGTTACTCATGTGCATGCCGCATTCATATGATATTCTGTTTAGGATGCATATGGGTGGGAATTATGGTACGGAGGAAGAATTTGAGGGTCGCATATAGTCGCTTGGCGACCATCGTGGATCAACCGGTGGCTTTAAGCCCATTATATGATTAGCGACTTTTGCGCAACGTTGAAGTAGTCTTGCGTGTGAGTGCTACCATTGGTGTGTAGCGGAGGGTGGGTCGAGCTAGAATTCCCCACGGATGTATAAGGTTGGAAGGAAATGGTGTGTAGCGGATGGATTTTTGGGGAGGGTTTTGCATTACCTTGTTTTGCATATGATATGATATGATATGATCTGATATGAGATCATTGTGGGCTAAGGCCCAAGACCACCGATTTTGATAGGGCTTAGGCCCAATGTGATAATTGTATATTAAATTGATTGCCAAGGGTCGTACACACTGAGTTTCAAAACTCACACCCTTTTATTTAATGTTTCAGGTGACGCTCAGTAGACTACTCGACGTGGAAGAGGGACTTGGAGATGGCCACATTGCAAGTTAGTTAGAAGTTTTTTTCTCATTTGTTTCGAATGACTTTGGTTTAAATCCTTTATTTTCATTGGTTGTAATAAGGCCTTGTATCTCCAATTTGACGTTACTTATGGGTTTTATTATTATTTCCGCTGCTTAATTTTTATTTTAACTTAAATAAATTTCTAAAGTTTAACAAAGTTTTCAAAATAAATATAACCTATGGGCTTTTATTTTAAAACATGGGCTTTCTTCTTAACTGAACAAGGTTCAAGGATTTTGGGCTTTTAGGCTTTAGATTTTAACTTAGCAAAATTGTTTGAGATTGTGCCTTTGATGTGACATTCCTGGATTCAGCCATAACGTCTGGGCCGAGTTTGGGGGTACTACATTTAGTGGTATCAGAGGCCAGTTGCATAGCTCGGGCTGTGAAATGGGCCTTAGATTTTGGGTTTTTAAAACAAGTGGATTAAAGAGTTTTTGCAGGATCTTGCAGTGTGGTTCACCGAGCCCTTGACATTGAGCCAAGTAAGTTTTCTGAGTTTACCTTTGTTTAAATTACGGAACTATATCTAGATATGGGCTACTTTAAAATAGGTTTTTAGAGACTAAAGCCTGTAGGAAACTTAAGCCTGTATTGGATCTTCGACCGCGGAACAACTTTTAAATTGTTACTTGCATAAAACATGTGCTTTAAACAGTGAAACTATGAACTAAATTCATAAAAATTCCTAATTCAGATAATGCAAGAATCAGCGATGAGCGCTAGAAGAAGTGCAAGGGGTCGCGGCAAAGGCCGTAGAAGTGTTAAGGCTAATGTGCTGACTCAGCTAGTTAGGGAGGTACTGGAGGAGGTTAAAGAAATTAGTGAAACACTTCGGGTTAGGTGCATGGACTGTAAGAAAAAAAGAGATCGCAATTTTCTAGGGCTGTAGTCTCGTTCTGTGAAGCATGTTAAGGTACGTCCAAACTTTCCAACTTGCGAATATTGCAGAAGGCGTCATCTGGGTGAATGCTGGAGGAAGTCAGGAGCGTGTTTAAGATGCGGGTCTGAGGAGCATAAGGCTTGGGATTGTTCAATCACCGTTAAGTCGGGTATGTTTTGCGTGGATGCGATATTTTTGGGTATAGAAACTGTATGCGTGCAATGTTTATATGTTATGAAATCAGAGTGCGCAGCAAAAGCGTAGTGGTGAGACTTGGGTAGTAAGATTAATAGTTAGTTGGAAATTTCGAGGACGAAATTTCTTTAAGGAGGGTAGAATTGTAACGCCCGAATTTGGGCCTAGTAGATTTGGGCCTATTGGGTTGTAACGCCCCAAAAATCCTGAAACTTTAAATTTCTGTGCACTGAGGTTGGTATGTATGAGTAGCACTTAGAATATTAATTTTAAGGTATTATCGGGATTATTTGAAGTCTTAGAGATAGGGAATGACTTTAGTTTAAATCCTTTATTTTCATTGGTTGTAATAAGGCCTTGTATCTCCAATTTGACGTTACTTATGGGTTTTATTATTATTTCCACTGCTTAATTTTTATTTTAACTTAAATAAATTTCTAAAGTTTAACAAAGTTTTAAAAATAACTATAACCTATGGGCTTTTATTTTAAAACATGGGCTTTCTTCTTAACTTAACAAGATTCAAGGATTTTGGGCTTTTAGGCCTTAGATTTTAACTTAGCAAAATTGTTTGAGATTGTGCCTTTGATGTGACATTCCCGGATTCAGTCATAACGTCTGGTATGGGTTTGGGGGTGCTACATTGTACATGTTCGGATCAAATAGATGATATGTTCTTCAAATTTTTGGTTTGCTTTATATGCTTAACTCATTGCCGATTTTGGAGAATCTATGTGGACAGGTTTATGAAAGGCCATTCGCTTCCTCATATAGAAATGTATGTTTTGGAGAGATCAAGCGACTCGACTTGAGGACAAGTCACTTTGAAGAGGGGGGATGATGTAAGCATACCCGGGGCAACCAAGGATTTGAATTCCAAAGCTCTCGAACTCCCCAAAGGTCCTATGACTCGAGCTCATACCAAACGAATGCATGAGGCCGTGGCAGCCCTAATGAGCCAATTGTGGAATGAAATTCAACCTAAGGGTGAAGTACCAGCTCGGGTTCAAAATTTGAGCCATCCGTGCACTTTGGTGCAAACCGATTTTAGCTCGGTTCAACTCACATGAGCTCATTCTAGCTCATTGAGTTCATTTATTAATTTCCAGCTTTTTATTTAATATTTTGAATAAATTAAATATTCCATTAGTTAAATTTTAACAGCTCATAAATATGTTATAAGTGCTGGTCTTAGCCGAATTTAAGGTGTCTTAAGTTAAATAAATTTGTCTTGAATTATTACATGTTTTTAAGGTGTCCTAGTCCTAGCCAATTAACAATGTGTCCTAGATAGTTTTTATTTAATTTGTCTAAGTGTCAATTAATATGTCCAAATTATGATTTAAATGTGTTCAGCTGAAATTAGCTTAATTTAATGTGATTCCTTTGTGTTTAATAGGTGCAGCCGAACATGGGGAGTGTAATTAAGCAAGGTGCATGCATGATGGATTCAATGAATGAGGCAATGCATGAATGGTTCTTCAAAAAATGTTCAGCTGATTGTTTCACTTCTTCAAGCCCCTATTCGGCCAAGGGACAGCTGCACAAGGAATTCCCCAAGCTTGGCCGAATGTCTTCCCAAGGTAGCATCCATGCGTTCACATTTGGTGTTCACACCAATGTCCATTCGGCTGGACATGTTCATACCTAAAGGACTCTTCAAGGCAGGCCATTCACACCTAAAAAGGCTGCTCATCTTCAACTTAAATGCTGGTCACTCTTCAGCCAAAAGATGGAAATTTAATGAGTTCAATGAAGCCTAGGCCAAACCTAGCTGCTTCCATGCACCTTGAAAATTATCCCAAGTGCAATTATCCTTCTAGAAACCGTCCAATGAGCTCCCATTCAGCTGAATTTAGCTACAGCAAATTAAGGCTTTAATTCTGGAATTTTCTAGCTCAATCTAGCTTAATTTTGGTTAGCCATTAAGCTTATGTTTAGGCTATTCGGCTACCCTAGTTGAACACTATAAATATTTGTTGTTTTCCATTGTAAAAGGACTTTTGACAAACTTTTGAATGAACATTTGTTCTCGAGTGAGTTTAACTCCTCTCTTATCTTCGTGTGAGTCTCGACTTGACTTATCTAGTGAGCTAGTGGCGTCATTCAAACTCTTTTGAACTTATCACCGATTTTGGTGTGGCGTTCAACCAATTTCTATTCCGTCATTCCACCTTAAACAATATAGAAATCGGGGTGACACTTTTTTTAGTGTTGAATCATTTCTGACGTTTGAGTTCGATTATCCATTCCCACCAACTATCCCAAATTATCCAATTTTGAAATCACCATCTTTCTTTCATTTCTATACTAGCCAAACCTACCAACACCATAGCCATCTTTTTTTAAACACCTTGAAAGCTTCCGCAACCCTTAGCCCATTTTATCCAATTTCGACAAGTTAACTTCTCCTCGTCGACGATCGGGCAATCTCATGAAATGACTCGAATCAACCTGGGCCGGATCACATATCCTCCAAATTTAAGTATACAACACCGAAGCATGTCTTCTAAAATCTGTATCACACGTTCAGATTGTCCATCTGTTTGAGGATGGAATGCAGTACTAAAGTGTAAACGAGTGCCTACAGCTTCTTGCAACATACTCCAAAATCGGGATGTAAATCGGGGATCTCTATATGAAATAATGGAGATTGGCACTCCGTGTAGCCTCACAATCTTAGAGACATATAATTCAGCCAATCTATCCAATGAAAAATACATACTTACCAGAATAAAGTGTGCCGACTTCGTTAGGCGGTCAATAATTACCCAAACAACATCCTTCTTTTTCGATGACAAGGGTAATCCCGATACAAAATCCATCGTAATTCTTTCCCATTTCCATTCCAGTATGGTAATTGGCCGTAATAATCCCAAAGGTACTTGTTGTTCAGCCTTTACTTGCTGACAGATCAAACATCTAGATACAAATTTAGAAATATCTCTTTTCATACCTGGCCACCAATACATTTTCTTCAAGTCATTGTACATTTTATTACTACCTGGATGTACAGACATTATACCATTGTGTGCTTCATGTAGAATCTTCTGTACCAACTCTGAATTCTTCGATACACATAGTCTGTCTTTGAATAACAAACAACCGTCCGAATCAATCTGAAACTCTGAGTCAGGATCTGACTCACTTTGTACTCGTTTGGCCTGTAAATTATCATCATTCTTCTGAGCTTCACAGATTTGTTGCCGAAATGTTAGTCTATCTTTTAACCCAGCTATGATTAAATCATCATCAGAAAATGATAACCAGGTGCTCAATGCCTTCAAGGAAAATAAAGATTTTCGGCTCATGGCATCCTCCACTATATTTGCTTTCCCCGGATGGTAGTCAATAACAAGGTCATAATCCTTTAATAACTCCAACCATCTTCGTTGTCTCAAATTCAATTCTTTTTGTGTCATTAAATACTTCAAACTTTTGTGATCCGTAAAGATGTGACACTTTTCACCAAAAAGATAATGCCGTCATATTTTCAATGCAAAAATAATAGCTGCTAATTCAAGATTATGTACCGGGTGATTTCTTTCATGCGGTTTTAGATGCCTAGATGCATAAGCCACTATTTTACCATCTTGCATCAATACACATCCCAAACCATTCAATGAGGCACCGCTGTAGACTATAAATTCCTTACCCGATTTAGGTTGGACTAATACGGGCGCTTCCATCAATAAAGCTTTCAATCCATCAAAACTCTGCTGGCACTTATCAGTAAACTCGAATTTCACTTCTTTTTGCATCCATCGAGTCATCAGAGAAGCTATCATTGAAAACCCTTTAACAAATCTCCGGTAATATCCTGCTAGACCCAGAAAACTTCTGACTTCTGAAACATTCTTTAGTGGTGTAACATCCTGGAAAGGGCCTATGCATTTTCGGTTTAATTGTACGAAGTAACATGTTTTATGTACTAAGAATAAATTTTGAACAATTTTGGAAACCTGAAAATGTATGGAAATGTTAAGTTAAAAAAAAAATGGAAAGTGAACATTTTTGGAAACTTGGAAATGGATGGAAATGATTTGGAAATGATTCAAAATAGGAAAGTGCACATTTCTGGAAACTTGGAAATGTAAGAAAATGTCAAGTTTACAGAGCCGAACGAAAATTTTTGGAAACTTAGAAATGACTTAGAAATGTCGAGTTTTAAAGTTTAAAAGAGGAAATTAAGGCAAGGTGACCTTAAAAGAAAAAGTTTGTGAAATTTGACACACAAACAGGCTGGAAAAGCGCACTGAAGATGCCACTTAGGGCCTCTGGAAATGGCGCCACATGCAAGGTGTTGGGCACTGGTTCGAGTCACTTGGGAAGCAAATAAAAGAAGTTTTATTTTTGCTTCCGGAAGCTCGAGGTGGACGGCACAAGCCTTCTAGAAAGGAGGAGTTTTATTCTCTTTAATATTCGATTAATAAGGTGATAAATAAGGGATTTAATTTGGATTATTTTTGAAGAGATAATAAAGGATTATTCTCTAATTATTTTAAATTAAGAGATAAAGCTATCAAATAAAGAAGAGTGGTGGCCAAGTAAGGGATTCTGAGGAGTAGTTTCGGCTATAAAAGGAAGGAAATAGGGCTACTCATCAATTTTTCTTCCTCCTCCTCTCTCTCTGTCGAATTTAAAGTGCTCTCCTCTCTTCTCTTCTCTTTTCTTTTGTCAAGCCGAATCTATAGTCCACCATTGCCAAAATTCTCAAGTTTCTTTTCCTTATTTTCGTGGAAACCAAATACCCCAAGAGAACCTCTAGTCGACTTCTCCATTAAATCCCAAAAGCCGAAACTTTATCATCTAGTCATCAAGGCTGATTCTTTAAGGGGCTTTTAACAAGGGTGCTACCGATTTCTTAAAAAGGATAAGATCCAAAGTTTGGTTTCAATTCTTTTATATTTTAAACCTATCTAAAATTTAGGGACTAATCTCTATTATGGATTTTGGCCGAGTTATGGAAGGGTGTTTTCGGGATTTAAGAAATTGTCAACTACAAGAAGGTATCTTTCAGAACTTCTAAGATCTAAGGTAAGTTATGAATACCATTCGGCCATAAGCTATATTATTATGATTTAATGTTAGATTGGATCTAACATGGGTACATAGGGATTTCGATGACAATAAAGAAGCAAGGATCCAATTCGGGATTTAAGATTTGGAAGGTAAGAACAAAGGTAAATTCGGCCAAGGCCTATTTTAGTAGTAGATCTATTATTATGTGTGTTAAGCCGAAAACTAACCAATTCAAGGGATTTAGTGACTAGCCGATTTCAAAAGGGAAAAATATGAGTTTACGGGATTTGATTAAATCATCAAATCGACACCAAGGTAAGATTTAAGAATACAAATCCTACTAGGATTTGGTTTTCTAGCCGAATAGGCTTTGTGCTAAATAGTAAGTGATTAATCAATTGTAGGAACTTGAGATCTAAGGCAGTAGATCGATTTGGGATTTCAAAGTGAAGTGGTTAAGCAAATCAGTGTGTACCCCACACTACTTCTTAATATGTTTCATGGCCTGTTTTATTAAAATATGTGATATTAAGAATATGAAAGTGGCTAGGGTACCATGTTATGGTACTAAGTACTGTGCACGTTTCCTACTTCTACAAAGAATATGAAAAAGGTCATTAGTAACATGAGAATATGATAAGAATGTGAACTCTGGCATATTTATGCATATCATCATTATATGGGGCATATGGGTTTGTTTGAAAGGGGAAGTGAATGTGGTGACTTAAGACCACGAACACGGTGACCTAAGACCGTGATATCGAAAGTGGTGACCTAAGACCACGATAATCTGAAAGTGGTGACCTAAGACCACAGTAATCTGAACGTGGTGACCTAAGACCACAAATGCGATGACCTAAGACCGCGATATGGAGTGTAGCGAAAGGAGGGTCGACTTAGTAGTCCCCACGGTGTACAAAGGTTGGTGCGGGGAGTGTAGCGGATGGCTTATTAGGTTTGGGTTTGGGAATACATCATAATTTGTATGCTATGATATGAATGCGTAACATTTGTATGCCTGATTCTATTTTGATTTAGTGTTTGTGTACACATTGAGTCTGTTTTACTCACCCGTTGGGAATATTTTCAGTGATGATCGGTGATGGACCGGGACGGCAGAGAACTTGTGGTGGCCATGCTCAACATGAAGTTTTTATTTTATGAACTACTATTTCTATTTAAGTACTTGAATTACTTGGAAATTATTTGATGTAATAAGGCCATAAGGCCATAGTTGGATTGTTTTCCATTTATTTCTATTTATTATGATTATGAGTTTTACCTATTAAAGTTTAAGTAAAATTTTTAATATAAAGAATTGAATTCGTTTTCAACACAAGCCTAACCCAAAACAATTTTTTTTTAAAATCGCACAAGTTTTCTCTAGGTAACGAAAGAATTTTGAAACCGGTTTACTTGAGGAACATACCAAATCTGGGCAAATCTCGTGGGCCGGGTTTGGGGTGTTTCAGTTTGGTATCAAAGCCCAGTTTTAAAACTCTCGGCCTGTGGGCCAAGGCCCAAAGCGTTTTCAAAGCGAGCCCAAATGAGTTTTTTTTGAAAATATTTTATGAAACAAGCAGGTTTTACGGCATGGCACCTAAAGTCTCAGACCCCATGATCCACGGTAAGTACCCTAACTATTTGTGTGATTATGTGTAATGAATATTAGAAGGGTAGAAAAGGAATGGAACATAGAATAGCATGATAGGAACTTGAACCCTAGGACTAGTCTACTCAAACACAAACACATAAGACTTAAGGAACGTTAAACAAACCCATGGCTAAGTCACTAAGTTAGGGTGTGGTAACCCGGTGCACATGTCTAGGATTGGATCAGGAAGAGCACGGTATTTAAGCGAGTCCTAGTGACTCACCTCCTCTTGCGCAGAATCCTACCAGTGCGTAGCTTCGGTTCACCCTAACCTAGAGGGTTCGTGAGGTGTGGCAACCTGCATGCGCATGTCTAGGAATGGTTTCGGTGGGAGCTTGGTATTTAAGCGGTTCGCGTGACTCACCTCCTCTCCACTCGAATCCTGCTCGGTGCGTAGCTTTGGTTCACCCTGACCAAGAGGACTCGGTCATAGGCTAAACACAATAACTAAAACCCGAAAGGGAATTAGCCGTGTTTTTATAAAAACAAAAAAACCCTAGTTTTAGAACTCTTAAAACTTTCTTCTAAATTCATGAAAACCATCTTTACAAAATTTTCTGAAAGATTTTCGATTTATACAAAAATGCCCCTAGTGGTAAAATTACCAAAATACCCTTGGTTTATAAAATGACCAACTACCCAACAGTTTTGCCAAAATTTCATTATTTTATCAATGTTCAAAAACCCTAATTTGCAAATTATCAAAAATACCTTGAATTTTGGAAATTTCAAAATTGCCCCTAACATATAAAATTACCAAAATGACCCTAATTTCTAAAATTTTTGCAACATCACCGTTTTGAAAAGTACAATTCTCAAAAAGAACCCTCAAAGTTTTGTAACCTTTGAAATATCCACGATTTATAAGATTTTACAAATTTACCCTACTTGGAAAAAAATCACCAAAATACCCAGAGGTCCAAAATCACCGAAATACCCCTGGATTTCAAAATTTTACAAAATACACCGGAATTTAAAAATACCAAAATACTTTGTGACAAAATCACCAAGGAACTTTTTCCTTTTGAAAAATTACGAAAATACTCCTGTAGGACAGAATTACGAAAATACCCCTGGGTAGTGGAAGGAAAAAAAAACAATAACAATGAAAACTACAACCTTTCTCTGAATGAACAAGAGTTCATGGTTATTTGATGGATGTATGGATGAATGAATGGAAAGACTGGGTGCATACGAAAGAACCACTCCTAAAACTCTTTTCATAAAATTTCTTCGCGGGTAATCAAGTGAAACAAAGACTAATTCATAAAACTTCTTAATCAGATCACTACGTTAGAAATGAGCTCTAGAGGACGTGGTCATCGTGGACGAGGTAGAAGAAGGATGACGATGTTAAAACCCGTTAGATCGGGTCAAGGGTCTGACAATGAGATACCACCGCCACCACCACCCCCAGTTGTTGGTGTTGAGCAGCAAGCTCAGACGGGGGATGATGCTGTGTCGCAGGCTGTGCTACGAGTTTTGGAGTTGGTGGCTGGTGCATGAGGAAATTCGGGAACCCGTAAGTCTGTGCCTGAGCGGCTCCGAGCTAATGGAGCCAAAATGTTTCGTGGGGTATCGGGTGTGGCACCCAGTTCAGCTGAGTACTAGTTGGAAGCAACAGAGCGCATCATGGATGAGCTTGACTTGACCCCTGAGGAGAAGTTAAAAGGAATGGTGGCACTATTACGCGATGAAGCGTATCAGTGGTGGTTGACTGTTCGGGATGGTGCCACGGCTGAGGATCTGACCTGGGAATATGTTAAGGAAGCATTTCAGAAGAAGTATGTGGGAACCGTATATCTTGATGAGCAAAGGAAGGCATTTCTACGGTGGTTCAAGGAACAAGTCCGTGGCGCGAGTATGAGGTGAATTCACGAGGTTGAGCCGATATGCTCGAGGAGTAGTGGCAATCGAGCATGATAGCTGTGTGTCCGCTTTTGAGGACGGGCTAAGGGATGATCTCGAGATCGTTGATAGCACCGCATCGGGAGGCGGGAGTTTTACGCTTTGGTAGAAAAGGCCAAGGTGGTGAGGAATCAAAGGATTCTACAAAGCGAGGCTATGGATAGGAATAGGCCCAAAAGAGGTTTTGGAGCGTCTGGAAAGGTTCATAAGAGGCCTAGAGTTGATGGGCCGCGAGGTCGACAAGTTGGTTCGGAAGGCGGTATCGACCTTGTGATGTGTGTGGAAAGAAGCACTTAGGAGAGTCTTTGGAAGAAAACAGGAGGATGTTTTAGATGTGGGTCCAAGGACCATGTGATCAAGGATTGTCCTAAGCAATCATATGAAAGCCGACCAACACTCGGAATGTTAGTCGGTGGTAGAGGAGGACCGCGACCTCAACGAGGTCGTGGTTCGAGTAACGAGAGGTAATGGTCTTTGGCAGAGGCCGTGGAACACAAGGTAGAGGTGCCGCTAATCTTTGAGGCAAGGCAACCAGGTTTGGTTTATGCGGTTCGCGGAGGGAAGATGGAGACGCGCGGACGTTATAGCCCGGTGACGTTCTTTTTTTTTGACAAGCCCTATTTTTCTCTAATTGATGTGGGCTCGACCCATTCCTATGTTGCATGTAGTGTAGTGGAAACACTAGGCCTAGACTCTGAACCTTCTAATAGGAAGATGACTGTAGTAAGCCCATTAGGCCTAAGCTGTAGTGGTGGATAAGAACTTTGGAATGTACCCCTAGAGATTCAGGAGTGAACTTTGGTGACTTAATGGAACTACCTTTCGGGGAGTTTAAACTTATACTTGGAATGGACTGGCTAGTAGAGCACCGAGCCGTGTTGGATTGTGCGGCTAAAGTAATGGAACGAAGGACCCCGGAGGATGAAGTAGTAGTAATGATCGGAGAGAGAAGAAACTACCTGTCCAACGTAGTTTCGGCGTTGAAGGCTGAGAAAATGGTTAAGAAAGGGTGCAAGGCGTTCTTAGCCTTCGTAAGTGCGTTAGGTGGAAAGGAAGAAGGTGTCAGTGGAGTTAGAACGGTGAAAGACTTTGAAGATGTATTTCCAGAGGAATTACCAGGAATACCCCCAGATAGAGAGGTGGAGTTTGGAATAGACTTACTATTGGGAACAGCTCCTGTGTCAATCGCTCCATACCGAATGGCGCCAAAGGAGTTAGTTGAGCTCAAGGCTCAAATCCAAGAGTTGTTGGATCGTGGGTTCATACGACCCAGTGTGTCTCCATGGGGAGCACCGATTCATTTGTAAAGAAGAAGGACGGAAGTATGCGTATGTGCATAGATTACCGTCAGTTGAATAAGTTGACCATCAAGAACAAGTATCCTTTGCCAAGGATCGATGACTTGTTCGATCGGTGAAAGGGGCCACCTGGTATTCTCAAAGATAGACTTAAGGTCGGGATATCACCAGATTGAAGGTGAAGGAGGCGGATATCCATAAGACCGCTTTTAGGACAAGATACGGCCATTTTGAGTTTGTGGTGATGCCGTTTGGATTGACAAGCGCTCACCGGCGTTCATGGATATGATGAACCGAGTTTTTCAACCCTACTTGGATAGGTTCGTCGTTGTGTTCATCGACGATATTTTGGTGTATTCTAAGTCTGAAGAGGAGCATGATGAACATCTCCGAGTGGTGCTACAAGTGTTAAGGGAGAAGAAGCTCTATGCCAAATTCAGCAAGTGTGGATTTTGGCTTAAGGAGGTGGCATTCTTAGGGCATGTGGTATCCGCAGAAGGAATAAGAGTGGATCCTAGGAAGATCGAAGCAGTGTTGGATTGGAAACCACCTAGGTCCGTGGCTGAGATTCGAAGTTTCTTAGGTTTGGCAGGCTATTACAGAAGGTTCGTAGAAGGATTCTCGTCAATAGCCGCGCCTTTGACAAAGTTACTAAGGAAGGAAGTACCCTCTAGTTCGGTGACTATGTCACAATCTAGTTGATGAGTGCACTACAATATTATTTAAAAGGCTAAATGCCTACGATTGGTGTGTTTGGCGGGGTGGGTTGACTTGATCCCCACAGGTGTCTTTGGTTGAGTACGGGGTGTGTAGCGGATGGAAATTAGGCTTGGTTGGGAAATTCATTTTACATGCATTTTATATATTTTATTTCATTTTATATTGTTAAAATTTGTAATTGGGCTCAAGCCCAAATTAATGCCTTGATGGTCTGGCCCAATAATGGTGGTAAGTGAGTTACACACTGAGTTCTTTGTAACTCACCCCGTTTTATTATCCATCTCAGGTAATAGAAATTGATGTGGACTTAGTAGGAGATGACATGGTGGAGGCCATACTACAAGCTTGGGTTTCATAAACTATGAACTTATTTAAGTTACTTATTTTAATTACTATTTTGGGTATGATGTAATAAGGCCTCTAATTATGTTTTTATGGATTTTTATGTGTGGATGGATTTAATTTTATTTTAAGACTCTTAATATGGGCTTATGTTAATTCTATAAAGTTTTCTTAAAAATATTGTGTTTTATAAAAATTTTGGACACCTAAATTACTTTTCAATTTCTTTCAAATTCTTTTAAAACTACGTTAAGGTTTTGACTAATATATATATGAGATTTCAAACAAGTATTTTTCTTAATTCATAATCATTGTACTTAGTTTTTATTAAACCTTATTTCTAAAGGTTTTGCATATCTGTTTTACTTAAGTCATTAGAGAATTTTGGATGTTCGTTCGGTGTGACAAACCAAATCTCGTCTTAACGCATAGACCTGGTTTAGGGTGTTACATTTAATGGTATCGAGCTAGTTTCAAAACTCTATTTGTGGTTTGGGTTCAACAAAGATATTTGTTTGAGAAACAACTCAAATTTCTAGACTTCTTGATTTAAAGGTAGTATGGCACCATGAGCATTCGCGCCAAGTCAAGTAAGTATTTGTATATTGATCGTTTATTATCATTGTGATATGATCATAAGAAACACTCTAGAACTTCTAGTTTTAGGTGTTGAAAATCATAGAGATTGAGACAATAGGATATGGTTGCGAAAATAACTCTATCTCTTTCATATCATAAAATATCGTTAATAAACATTGAAATAGTATTCGATTCATAAAACTCATAATCAGTTAAATCGGTCACTATGAGCACTAGAGGGCGTGGTCGTGGACGCAGCGGTAGAGCGTGGCCGTGGTAGAGGACAAGGTGTTAGAGGCGCAAGCTGAAGCGCCGGATCATATGCGGAAATGGATGCACTGCATCACTCGAAAGTGAGACGGGATCACATGATCATATGGAAGAAGTTAATGCGGTGACGCGAGCAATGCTGCGAGTCCTTGAAAGGGTCATTTGGAGCTAGAATTGGGCCAACGGCTCGTGGGTCGATATCAAAAGCGATTGAAATCAAGTGGTCTTTGAGGTTTTCAGAGGTGTGTCGAGTGTAGCTCCAAATGTCATTTGAATATTGGCTTGAGGCGATGGAGCAAATTATGGGCGATCACGAGTGCGGTGGAACAAAAACTAAGGGAGCGGTGTCCTTGTTAAGGGACGAAGCATACCAATGGTGGCTTTATTATGCGAGAAGGCACTTTGAAGCTGCATTAGCTAATTGGGAATTCTTTAAAGTTTCCTTCCAAGGGAAATATGTAGGAAGCGAGTTATGTTGATGCGAAGGAAGGAATTCACGAATCTGGTCCAAGGAATAAGGCAGTGGCAACATATGAAGTCGAGTTTTTGCGCTTGAGTCGCTATGCTCGAACAATAGTGGCAACGGATCATGAGCGTTGTGTATGCTTTGAGGATGGCTTGAGCGATGAATTGCGGGTTTTAATAGCCCCACAACAAGTTAGAACTTTTGCCACGCTTGTGGAAAAGGCCAAGATAGTGAAGAGGCTAAGAACTCGGAGCGTCGAGAATCGGGAGCGAGCTAGAGGCAAGAGAGATATAAAGTATTCGAGGTTCTTCAAGAAGGTTTACGAAGAGGCCTCGGAATGATGAACCACTCAAGGTAGAACACAGTAGCGTGTGAATCAGAGTCGAGATTGTCTTTGATTGTGGGAAAAGGCATTACGGAGATCTTTGGAAGAAAATGGGTGCTTGCTATAAATGCGGTCGATGGATCATCAATATAAGAATTGCCCTCGTCGAATGGATACAACTCGGGAAGCTCGTAATACCGATGCACCACCTGGCAAGAGGAATTCAGCAACCACCGAGAGGTCGTGGACCGGTCGTGGTGGTAATGAGGTGGGCGTGGTCAAGGTGCAATGGTCGAGGCAATGGTCCTAGAGGCAACACGGATGCAAGGCGGCCGGGATTGGTATATGCGGTTAGACGCCGTGAGGATGGCAATGCACTGATGTGATAAGCTGGTACGTTCTTCATTTTTGATGTACTGTTATTGCTTTGATAGATATTGGTTCTACCCATTCGTATGTTGCTAGCACCATATATCGGAAACTTGAATTTAGACTCTGAAATTTTTGATAGTGAGATGAAGGTAATTAGTCCTTTAGAATGATCGGTATTAGTAAATAAACTGTTTAGAGATGTGCCCTTAGAAATTCAAGGAGAAATATTTTTGGCGAATTTGATGGAATTGCCTTTTGGCGAGTTCGATATCATTTTGGGCATGGATTGGTTGGTTAAGCAGGGCGAAATTGGATTGTCTTTGAAAAGCGGATGTCAATAAGGGCGGTAGAGGATAAAGAAATAATTATGATAGGCGGCAGAAGGAATTACTTGGCAAATGTGGTATACGCACTTAAGGCGAGAAAAGTTGGTGCGAAAAGGGTATGGAGCATTTTTAGCATTTATTAGTGCTTTAGATGCCAAAGAGTTGTCGATGGAAGATGTGATAATGATGAAGGAATTTCGGATGTATTTCTGAAGAACTTCCCGGCATACGTCCGGATCGGAAGTGGAATTTGGTATTGAGCTTTTGCGGAAGCAGCTCCGGTGTCCATTGCTCCTTATAGAATGGCACCGAAGGAGTTGACTGAGCTTAAAGTTCAAAATCAAGAATTGCTAGATTGAGGCTTTATTCGACCGAGTGTGTCTCCATGGGGAGCACCGGCTTTGTTTGTTAAGAAGAAAGATGGGTCGATGCGTATGTGTATTGACTACAGGCAACTAAATAAATTGACGATCAAGAATAGGTACCCTCTACCAAGAATTGACGACTGTTTGATCAATTGAAGGAGCTTGATTTTCTCCAAAATTGATTTGAGATCGGGTTATCATCAGCTTAAGGTGAAAGAAGCGGATATTCACAAGATGGCTTTCCGAACTCGTTATGGACATTATGAGTTTTTGGTGATGCCGTTTGGGTTGACCAATCCACCATTTGCATTTATGGATATGATGAACCGGGTCTTTCAACCATATTTAGACCCGATTTGTGGTGGTATTCATAGATGAAATTACGGTATATTCAAGGAATGAAGAGGAGCATGACTCGCATTTGCGAATTGTATTGCGATTACTTGAGATAATCAAGCTGTATGCCAAATTCGGTAAATGTGAATTACAGTTAAGGAAGTGACTTTCTTGGGTCATGTGGTATCGGTAGAAGGAATAAGGGTTGATCCTCGGAAGATTGAGGTGTATTGGATTGGAAACCACCAAAGTCGATGGTGAGATTCGGAGTTTCTTGGGTTTGGTGGTTACTATAGGCGCTTTGTTGAGGGTTTTCGTTGATTGCTGCACCCCTAACTAAGCTATTGCGGAAGGAGTACCATATATATGGACCGATAAACAGCAAGAAAGTTTCGAGAAATTGAAGAAGATTTTAATTAAGCGCCGATCTTGATTCAACTGAAGGTGGAAAGGAGTTTATAGTTTATTGCGATCGTCACACACGGGCTTAGGATGTGTATTGATGCAAAGTGGGAAAGTGGTGGCTTATGCTTCTCGTCATTTGAGACCGCACGAAGTAAACTATCCTACTCATGACTTGGAGTTAGCTGCGGTGAGTGTTTGCTCTAAAGATTTGGAGGCATTACCTCTACGGTGAAAAGTCTATCATCTATACGGATCACAAGAGTCTTAAGTATCTTCTTACTCGGAAGGAATTAAACTTGAGACAACGAAGATGGGTGGAGTGTTAAAGGATTATGATTTCTCAATCGAGTATCATCCCGAAAAGCTAATGTGGTAGTAGACGCGTTAAGTCGTAAGGTGGTATCGATTTGAGAGCAATGTTTGCCCATTTAAGTTTGTACGAGGATGGTAGTCGATAGCGGAACTTCAGGTGAAGCCTGCGTGGTTAGAGCAAATCAAGGAAAAGCAGATATCGGATAAGAAATTGGGATCATTAATTCAACAAGTTGAAAATGGTGGAATAGAGGATTTTAGCATAAACGCGGAAGGTGTGTTATGTTTTTCGTGGGAGAATTTGTATGCCTAAGGACTCGGATTCGAGACAAATGATTCTACGGGAGGCGCATAGTAGCCCTTATGCTATGCACCCGGAGGAAATAAGATGTATCGGGATCTTCGTGAACAATATTGGTGGCCGGGGTTGAAGCGTGAGATTTACGAATTTGTGGGAAAATGTTTAACTTGTCGGCAAGTGAAGGCGAGCATCAATTGCCGTCGGGATTATTACAACCGGTAAAGATTCCTCTTTGGAAATGGGAGCGGATAACAATGGATTTTGTTAGTGGGTTACCTTTAACACCTACTAAGAAAAACTCCGTTTGGGTAATTGTTGATCGTTTGTGAAGACTGCTCATTTTCTATCGGTTAAATGCGGATTACTCGTTGCGAAGTTGGCTAATGCATGCGTATCCAAAATCGTGAGGTTGTATGGGGTTTTTGAGTCTATTATATCAGATAGGGATCCTAGGTTTACGTCACGGTTTTGGAAAGCTTTGCATGAAGCTTTGGGAACAAAGCTAAACTTGATGCGACTTTTCATCCTCGATCGGATGGTCAATCGAAAGAGTAATTCAGATTCGGAAGACATGTTAAGGGGATGTATAATCGACTTCAAAGGTAGTTGGGAGGATTTTTGCCATTGGCGTAATTTGCTTACAACAATAGCTATCGATCTAGCATTCGGATGGTACCCTACGAGGCATTATACGGTCGTAGGTGTCGTTTCTCCTAGTTGTTGGACTGAATTGGGCGAACGATGCGGATGTTAGGTCCCGTGATCTCTCAAACGGAAGAAAAGTAAAAGCTATACGAGCAAGGTTAAAGGAAGCTTGGATAGACAAAAGTCGTATCTGATCCAGGCGTAGAAGTATCGAGTATCTTTGTGGGGATCAAGTTTTCTTGAAGGTCTCACCTTGGAAGAAGATTTTTGAGTTTGGGAAGAAGGGCAAGTTGAGTCCTAGATACATTGGACCATATCGTGTGGTGAAGCGTGTTGGTCGAGTGGCCTATCGATCGAATTACCCTGGATTTGAGTCGATTCATAATGTTTTTCATGTTTCCATCTTTGGCGCTATAGATCGGATCCTTCGCACATAGTACCGGTAGAAGAAGTGGAGTTGAATTCGGACTTGTCTTTTGAGGAGGAACCGGTGGAAATCTTAGACCGAGATGCTAAGGTGCTAAGAAAGAAAACCGTGCCATTGGTCAAGGTTTTATGGCGAAATCACGGAGTGGAGGAAGCTACGTGGGAGCACTGAAGATGCAATTCAAGCAACAATACCCTCACCTTTTTCAACTGTAAATTTCGAGGACAAAATTTTCTTTAAGGAGGGTAGAGTTGTAACACCCTAAAATTCAAGTATCGATTTATTGCATGTTTTGGTGTTTAGTTTATGAAGGAAAAATTTTCTTATTTCTTTTTGTGCCTATTATAGTCTGAAGAAGAGTATAGAATTATTCGGGTATGGAATAATTTTTTTTATAGTTCGAGAATTTATTGAAGTGGAGCAAGTGGCATTGACACTTAAGTTAAATTAAGTGTTAAATAGTAGCATAAGATGAGTAAATGGCAAGGTGGTGTTGGCGCATGGGTTATAGCTTGAGGAGAGTGGTTCGAATCCCTTGGATGGCATTTTGACAACTTTTATTTTGCTCTTCTATGGTAAGTGTCGGCCAAGCTTATTTATGGTAAGTGTTGACCTTGTTATTTTGGTTAGTATATCATAGGAATAAGGTAAGAGTGAATTTTTGGTAGGGAATCAAGAAAATATGGAAGATATGGAGACATAGGGCAAGTATCAAGGAAAGTGTTTTGGAAACAAATTCATGGTCATTTGACCAATGAATTTGGATGGCAATATGGCTAGGGGGAAGGTTGGCCGAATTTTGCTAGTAGTTGGCTAGGATTAGGAGTTTGTTTTGGTCATTCCTAGCATTTTATGCAAAGGTTTGCAATTCTCTTTTCAACCTTTCTCCCTTGGCCGAAATTGAGCTTTTGGTAAACCTTAATCTTTTGACCATTTGGTCATTTTTGCATATCACACTAGTACTCTTTTGTTTGCTTTGTCATAGTGCGAAATTGCTAACACAAAAAGACCATTCTTTTCCTTCTCTTTTCCCCCATTGCCGAATGTACCTTGCTTCTTATCACATCTTTTTCTTTCTCTTTTCCTTCTCTTTGAAAACCGAATCCTCATCATCATCTTTTTCTTCCATCTTTTATTTCTTTTCAATCAAAATTTTCTCCATTAATTCTCTCATGGCGAATGTTGATGTACCCATAGCCGAATCATTTTTCTATTTTCTTTGGTCTTATAGCTGAATCCTCCATCTTGCACAAACATCTTTCTCAATCATCTCTTCTCAACCGTGGACAATAGGTAAGGATTCTTTTTAGTTCTTGTTAGTTATAGTTGTCATGGCGAATCTTGATAAGGGGTATAAAGGCTTCTTAGATCGAAATAAGCGTTCGTTCTATTAACGTTTTTATTCGTTATACTTTAGTGCAATAGTGGAAGACAGGAACTCAAGTGTTCGTGAGTATCATAAAACAATTTGTTCGATTCTCATTTTTGGAACAAGGATCTTTGTGGTAAGCAAATTTCACCCTTTAACCCTTAGTCATATTTCGATGTAATATTAGATTGGATTAACGATCTTTTGTCTTTGAAGACAATCAAAATAGGGAAGAAAAGGGCGGTGAATAGTGTTCGGAAGAGGGTGATTCCGTTATTCCCCTAAGTATAAACAAAGGAGTATTTTGACAATTCGGGATTTCCCACGGGTTGTGGACGTTCATCCGAGGAGAATCAATTGTTTGAAGTAGTTCGTACTCCGAACCATTATTTGTTCGTGGATTTGATTCGGTTGACGAACCATCAATCGGGAGAAACCGCAAGTAGAAGTAGTTCGAAAATCCGAGGTAAAAGTTAGATCGTTAATTTCTAAGATTGATTTCGTTAATAAAATATAGTGATTCTAATTATCGTGATATGTATAGGTGTTGTGAGCGGGAAAGTCTAGTTCTCACTATAACCGGTGTGTAACTTCACACTTATCTTTCGGGTTAGATACTAAGCAGTAAGTATTATGATAAATCGTAAAAATGGCCAAATCAAAAATGTTGTAGTAATAAGTACTTTTGTGTAAATCCATAAAACTGCTAGATCGATAAATTGGGCCATAAAACTGCTAGGTCGATAAATCGGGCCATAAAACTGCTAGATTGATAAATTGGGCCATAAAAGTTTGCTAGATCGCTAATGGGCCGGAAACCCTCTAGTTCGAGATATGGGCCAAAGTTTAATACTATATTATTAATAGGCCCAAATGAAAGGTTTTATTAAAAACTCATTTGTATTATGGGTTACTTGATAAATTATTTATGATTAAAGTTTGTTATTCATACATAAATGCATGGGATGGGATTTGATGAAGAGAAGAAAGGCCTGTGGCCACGTATCTAGTTCGGTGGCTCTGCCACAAAATTTTGGCTTAATGCCTCTAGTTCGGTGACTATGTCACAATCTAGTTCGGTAGTGCACTACAATATTATTTAAAAGGCTAAATGCCTACGATTGGTGTGTTTGGCGGGGTGGGTTGACTTGATCCCCACAGGTGTGCTGGTTGGTACGGGGGTGTGTAGCGGATGGAAATTAGGCTTGGTTGGGAAATTCATTTTACATGCATTTTATATATTTTATTTCATTTTATATTGTTAAAATTTGTAATTGGGCTCAAGCCCAAATTAATGCCTTGATGGTCTGGCCCAATAATGGTGGTAAGTGAGTTACACACTGAGTTCTTTGTAACTCACCCCGTTTTATTATCCATCTTAGGTAATGGAAATTGATGTGGACTTGGGCCGGAGATGACATGGTGGAGGCCATACTACAAGCTTGGGTTTCATAAACTATGAACTTATTTAAGTTACTTATTTTAATTACTATTTTGGATATGATGTAATAAGGCCTCTAATTATGTTTTTATGGATTTTTATGTGTGGATGGATTTAATTTTATTTTAAGACTCTTAATATGGGCTAATGTTAATTCTATAAAGTTTTCTTAAAAATATTGTGTTTTATAAAAATTTTGGACACCTAAATTACTTTTCAATTTCTTTCAAATTCTTTTAAAACTACGTTAAGGTTTTGACTAATATATATATGAGATTTCAAACAAGTATTTTTCTTAATTCATAATCATTGTACTTAGTTTTATTAAACCTTATTTCTAAAGGTTTTGCATTTCTGTTTTACTTAAGTCATTAGAGAATTTTGGATGTTCGTTCGGTGTGACAAACCAAATCTCGTCTTAACGCATAGACCTGGTTTCGGGTGTTACACAAAATAGGAAAGTGCACATTTCTGGAAACTTGGAAATGTAAGAAAATGTCAAGTTTCTGAGCCGAACGAAAATTTTTGGAAACTTAGAAATGACTTAGAAATGTCGAGTTTTAAAGTTTAAAAGAGGAAATTAAGGCAAGGTGGCCTTAAAAGAAAAAAGTTTGTGAAATTTGACACACAAGCAAAGGCTTGGAAAAGTGGCTCAAGATGCCACTTAGGGCCTTTGGAAATGGCGCCACATGCAAGGTGTTGGGCACAGGTTCGAGTCACTTGGGAAGCAAATAAAAGAAGTTTTATTTTTGCTTCCGAAGCTCCGAGGTGGACGGCACAAGCCTTCTAGAAAGGAGGAGTTTTATTCTCTTTAATATTCGATTAATAAGGTGATAAATAAGGGATTTAATTTGGATTATTTTTGAAGAGATAATAAAGGATTATTCTCTAATTATTTTAAATTAAGAGATAAAGCTAGCAAATAAAGAAGAGTGGTGGCCATGTAAGGGATTACGAGGAGTAGTTTGGCTATAAAAGGAAGGAAATAGGGCTACTCATCATTTTTTTCTTCCTCCTCCTCTCTCTGCCGAATTTCTCGAGTGCTCTCCTCTCTTCTCTTCTCTTTTTCTTTTGTCAAGCCTATTCTATAGTCCACCATTGCCAAAATTCTCAAGTTTCTTTTCCTTGTTTTCGTGGAAACCAAATACCCCAAGAGAACCTCTAGTCGACTTCTCCATTAAATCCCAAAAGCCGAAACTTTATCATCTAGTCATCAAGGTGATTCTTTAAGGGCTTTTAACAAGGGTGCTACCGATTTCTTAAAAGGGTAAGATCCAAAGTTTGGTTTCAATTCTTTTATATTTTAAACCTATCTAAAATTTAGGGACTAATCTCTATTATGGATTTTGGCCGAGTTATGGAAGGGTGTTTTAGGATTTAAGAAATTGTCAACTACAAGAAGGTATCTTTGAACTTCTAAGATCTAAGGTAAGTTATGAATACCATTCGGCCATAAGCTATATTATTATGATTTAATGTTAGATTGGATCTAACATGGGTACATAGGGATTTCGACAGCAATAAAGAACCAAGGATCCAATTCGAGATTTAAGATTTGGAAGGTAAGAACAAAGGTAAATTCGGCCAAGGCCTATTTTAGTAGTAGATCTATTATTATGTATGTTAAGCCGAAAACTAACCAATTCAAGGGATTTAGTGACTAGCCGATTTCAAAGGGGAAAAATACGAGTTTCTGGGATTTTATTAAATCATCAAATCGACACCAAGGTAAGGTTTAAGAATACAAATCCTACTAGGATTTGGTTTTCTAGCCGAATAGGCTTTGTGCTAAATAGTAAGTGATTAATCAATTGTAGGAACTTGAGATCTAAGGCAGTAGATCAGATTTCAGGATTTCAGTGAAGTGGTTAAGCAAATCAGGTGTGTAACATCCCCAAACCCGGCCCATTCACTACGACCGAATCTGGTTATGTCACTGGGAAAAGACGGTTGAAAATCTTAAAATAAAACATCGTAGTTTGCTGAATTTTGGAAAACATATCTTTGGAATAAACTTTGCTATAAAACTCATTCATTTTTAAAACTTTAGTTTATAATATCCAATTTGAATAAATAGGTTGCAAACCATAAATCATTTTCACGTAGCAATTTAATTTAAATAAACCATAGTTAAAGTAATACCAAAAACATAAAATGGCCTTTATTACAACCCAACAATTCAAATAAAGTACTTATATCAAAATCAAGCATGGAATAATTGAACATCATCCTCGGCATGGGCCACCTTGTCCTCTCCGATCCCGGTCCAGCTTTATGCACTACCTGAAATGGTTAATGAAAAGAGTGAGTCCACTGACTCAGTGCATAACCACAACACATATTTCCATCCGTATGGGCTTGGCCCATACCCACACAGCCATCGAAACAAATCATGCAAGAATGCATCTCAGCCCAACCCACTATCCAACCGTGACACCAACCTTAGCAGACTCCCTGCCTAAGGCCGTGGCTAATCCACCGATCACAACCGAGTGATCCCACATATGTTACCTCGGCGCAGACTGCCAGACAAGGCCGTGGGTGAGCCACCGATCACATTGTGATCCATAAATCTTACCTCGGCATTCTCGCATTGCTCGAGGCCGTGGCTGAGCCACCGATCAACCAAAGTGATCCAAATATCGTAATCTGTCTACGGTGATGCACATAGCAATCAACCGCCGAGATGGGCACCTAGCCAACACCTCCCTTGAGGTAGCACAAAGCTAACCCTCAAGCGCTAATGTAACTGAGCTATCATTAGACCACGTACATCCTGTGTACACTTCTTCCTTCTTCAATCCAATCCCATGCCCATGTGTCAATAAATCATGCAAGAATATCATATAGAATGAGTATTTATCACTTATCACTACCACATTGTACATATATAAATGTATATCAAGATTAACTTACCATCACGATTATTCATCACTTATGCCATTATAAACGGCTATTACACATAATACACATATAAACATGTTAGCAAACCAAACCACGAGAAATAGTGCGATGATTACGCACCTAAATGATACCAAAACCCAAACGCTATTTTCGCTTTCGCGCATGCAGACTAACGGACTTACAAAAGGTTCCCAATGACATGTGCTCTTCTTCCCTACAATCGGCCTTGGCATAAAAACAATGAACACTTAGGCCATTCGGCCAAGACAAAAACTATAGCACAAAGAAAACTAACACGCCCTTACCTTGCTAATCAACCTTTAAGGGTAAAATCGTAATTTTACCTACTAAGGGCATTTTCGTAATTTACCCACCAAGGGTATATCGGTAATTTCGTACCTGGAATGGCCTTTCCAAAGGCCCAGTGTCGCCCCGAGCGACCCAACTACCATTTCTGGTCGAAATGGACTATTGGGCCTAAAGCCCAATTTCGGCCCATTCGGGCCCACACGCTCGTGTGGCCCACCTAACACAAATCTAGCCATGTATATAAGTTCCACCTAGTCTAGTTCACTATATACTACACAATCGCACAATTTACTCATAAGGGCCCACGGGCCCATTGGGCCCACTTCGGCCCATCACGGCCCAAGCAGCCCCAACCCACAAGAATACTACTGATGGCCTCAACTATCGCGTCGAAGCCCCACACGTGCGCTCGCACGCTCGTGTGGCTACTATTTCCGTGACCGGCACTTCGGCATTTGCCGCTCTACAACTAGAGTAGAGAGAGTTACACACCTGATAGGACTCTGGGGCTCATCCGCGCTCCGATCACTCTTGTGCCCAAACGCCCTCCAAGATGTGTTTTCTCTCCTCCTAGGATGCTCCTTATATAGCTAGCTCTTCACCTTCATTCTTTGTATCTTTCCGATGTGGGATCCCTTCGTCAGTAGAGTTTAAATTCAACTGAAACTCTTCCCGTCTAGACCGCAAAATAAATACTCCATTGCTTGTCATGAGATTCGAACCCAGGCTCCCTTGCAACATAATCCACGCTGTTAACCACTTGGCCACAAGCTCCTCTTGTGTCTTAAACCATGCGCAACTAAATATAAACTATGGGCCAAATTCTGAGGTCCAAGTAAAAAGAAAACCAAAATGCAAAAGCCAAGACTTGAACCTTGGACCTCCTTCCTTCCTTGTGGCGTCACTCCCTTGCCTCTTAAGTGGCGTCACTTTGCCACTACACCACACACTCCACTTGTGTCATTTTCCTCTACATTTTATTCTTAAGGCCTACCTGCCAACTTCCAGGGTTTTTTCCACCTAAAATCAAAATTTCCCCAAAGCCAATATTTGATCCCGGGACTTCATAGAAGCCCTCTAACCTTCCAAAATCACTTATCCAATGGGTCTAACTAGCATTTAAGCCGGTCTCTTGTTCTCCAAAAATTTAAACGCTACTACGCCTAAGGCCCATTGGGCTCAATTCTCCTAGGCCCAATTCCTTTTTACCCTAAAAATCTAAATTTTCCAAAGCCTTCCCTTCTCATCCCAACATTCTTAGAGCCTCTAAAACTCAACCAAGCACTCCCAAAAACCTACTAACACTTGATTTATACCCCATATGCACAGCCCCTAAACCAGGGTGTTACAATTCTACCCTCCTTAAAATAATTTCGTCCTCGAAATTACTTGTCTAAACTAATGAGTCCAATTCTCTCCACTACGCTATCGCTGCGCACTCACGATCTCCAAGAGCTAACATACTTTACGAGCAACAAAACAAGCAATCACCATAATCGCCTCTACCACGTCCACGAGAAATGCGACCACGCCCCTAGAACTCATATCTAGCGTCGCGATTTAATCGATTAAAAGTTTTATGCATTAGAAATTTTGTTCCTTTCATTTTAATCCACGAGCAAATTTTATGAATGAAGTTTCGGAAGTCGTTCTTTCGAGCAATCAAAGTTTCAGATTCTAAAGTAATCCACTATTGCAATCATCCGATCACATCAATAACTCACAAGCAATAGTAAAGGGTACTTACTGGTGGACTTCGGCCTCGGAGGTACAGTGCCATGCCACCTAACTCGAAAACCTTTCATAAAAACCCATTTTGAAACGTTTTGGGCCCAAAACCCTCAAAGCCGAGTTTTGAACCGGGCTCTGATACCAAACTGTAACATCCCCAAACCCGGCCCATTCACTACGACCGAATCTGGTTATGTCCTTTGGGAAAAGACGGTTGAAAATCTTAAAATAAAACATCGTAGTTTCTTTGAATTTTGGAAAACATATCTTTGGAATAAACTTTGCTATAAAACTCATTCATTTTTAAAACTTTAGTTTATAATATCCAATTTGAATAAATAGGTTGCAAACCATAAATCATTTTCACGTAGCAATTTAATTTAAATAAACCATAGTTAAAGTAATACCAAAAACATAAAATGGCCTTTATTACAACCCAACAATTCAAATAAAGTACTTATATCAAAATCAAGCATGGAATAATTGAACATCATCCTCGGCATGGGCCACCTTGTCCTCTCCGATCCCGGTCGACTTTATGCACTACGAAATGGTTAATGAAAAGAGTGAGTCCACTGACTCAGTGCATAACCACAACACATATTTCCATCCGTATGGGCTTGGCCCATACCCACACAGCCATCGAAACAAATCATGCAAGAATGCATCTCAGCCCAACCCACTATCCAACCGTGACACCAACCTTAGCAGACTCCCTGCCTAAGGCCGTGGCTAATCCACCGATCACAACCGAAAGTGATCCCACATATGTTACCTCGCGCGGACTGCTTTGCACAAGGCCGTGGCTGAGCCACCGATCACATCGTGATCCATAAATCTTACCTCGGCATTCTCGCTGCTCGAGGCCGTGGCTGAGCCACCGATCAACCAAAGTGATCCAAATATCGTAATCTGTCTACGGTGATGCACATAGCAATCAACCGCCGAGATGGGCACCTAGCCAACACCTCCCTTGAGGTAGCACAAAGCTAACCCTCAAGCGCTAATGTAGCCTGAGCTATCATTAGACCACGTACATCCTGTGTACACTTCTTCCTTCTTCAATCCAATCCCATGCCCATGTGTCAATAAATCATGCAAGAATATCATATAGAATGAGTATTTATCACTTATCACTACCACATTGTACATATATAAATGTATATCAAGATTAACTTACCATCACCGATTATTCATCACTTATGCCATTATAAACGGCTATTACACATAATACACATATAAACATGTTAGCAAACCAAACCACAGAAATAGTGCGATGATTACGCACCTAAATGATACCAAAACCCGAAACGCTACTTCTGCTTCTGCACCCGCAGACTAACGGACTTACAAAAGGTTCCCAAATGATGTGCTCTTCTTCCCTACAATCGGCCTTGGCATAAAAACAATGAACACTTAGGCCATTCGGCCAAGACAAAAACTATAGCACAAAGAAAACTAACACGCCCTTACCTTGCTAATCAACCTTTAAGGGTAAAATCGTAATTTTACCTACTAAGGGCATTTTCGTAATTTACCCACCAAGGGTATATCGGTAATTTCAGACTGGAATGGCCTTTCCAAAGGCCAGTGTCGCCCCGAAGCGACCCAACTACCATTTCAGTCGAAATGGACTATTGGGCCTAAAGCCCAATTTATTGTCCATTCGCCCACACGCTCGTGTGGCCCACCTAACACAAATCTAGCCATGTATATAAGTTCCACCTAGTCTAGTTCACTATATACTACACAATCGCACAATTTACTCATAAGGGCCCACGGGCCCATTGGGCCCACTTCGCCCATCACGCCCAAGCGACCCCAACCCACAAGAATACTACCGATGGCCTCAACTATCGCGGCCGAAGCCCCACACACGCACGCCGCACGCTCGTGTGGCTACTATTTCCGTGACCGGCACCCGGCATTTGCCGCTCTACAACAACTAGAGTAGAGAGAGTTACACACCGATAGGACTCTGGGGCTCATCCGCGCCCGATCACTCTTGTGCCCAAACGCCTCCAAGATGTGTTTTCTCTCCTCCTAGGATGCTCCTTATATAGCTAGCTCTTCACCTTCATTCTTTGTATCTTTCCGATGTGGGATCCTTCGTCGAGAGAGTTTAAATTCAATGAAACTCTTCCCGTCCCTGCACCGCAAAATAAATACTCCATTGCTTGTCATGAGATTCGAACCAGTGCTCCCTTGCAACATAATCCACGCTGTTAACCACTTGGCCACAAGCTCCTCTTGTGTCTTAAACCATGCGCAACTAAATATAAACTATGGGCCAAATTTCGAGGTCCAAGTAAAAGAAAACCAAAATGCAAAAGCCAAGACTTGAACCTTGGACCTCCTTCCTTCCTTGTGGCGTCACTCCTTGCCTCTTAAGTGGCGTCACTTTGCCACTACACCACACACTCCACTTGTGTCATTTTCCTCTACATTTTATTCTTAAGGCCTACACCGCCAACTTCGGTGGTTTTTTCCACCTAAAATCAAAATTTCCCCAAAGCCAATATTTGATCCGGGACTTCATAGAAGCCCTCTAACCTTCCAAAATCACTTATCCAATGGGTCTAACTAGCATTTAAGCCGGTCTCTTGTTCTCCAAAAATTTAAACGCTACTACGCCTAAGGCCCATTGGGCTCAATTCTCCTAGGCCCAATTCCTTTTTACCCTAAAAATCTAAATTTTCCAAAGCCTTCCCTTCTCATCCCAACATTCTTAGAGCCTCTAAAACTCAACCAAGCACTCCCAAAAACCTACTAACACTTGATTTATACCCCATATGCACAGCCCCTAAACCAGGGTGTTACAAGGTGTGTACCCCACACTACTTCTTAATATGTTTCATGGCCTGTTTTATTAAAATATGTGATATTAAGAATATGAAAGTGGCTAGGGTACCATGTTATGGTACTAAGTACTCAGTACATTTCCTACTTCTACAAAGAATATGAAAAGGTCATTAGTAACATGAGAATATGATAAGAATGTGAACTCGCATATTTATGCATATCATCATTATATGGGGCATATGGGTTTGTTTGAAAGGGGAAGTGAATGTGGTGACTTAAGACCACGAACACGGTGACCTAAGACCGTGATATCTCGAAAGTGGTGACCTAAGACCACGATGAATCTGAAAGTGGTGACCTAAGACCACAGAATCTGAACGCGGTGACCTAAGACCACAAATGCGGTGACCGAAGACCGCGATATGGAGTGTAGCGGAAGGAGGGTCGACTTAGTAGTCCCCACGGTGTACAAAGGTTGGTACGGGAGTGTAGCGGATGGCTTATTAGGTTTGGGTTTGGGAATGCATCATAATTTGTATGCTATGATATGAATGTGTAACATTTGTATGCTCGATTCTATTTTGATTTAGTGTTTGTGTACACATTGAGTCTGTTTGACTCACCCCCGCTGGGGAATATTTTTGGTGATGATCGGTGATGGACCGGGACGGCGAGAACTTGTGGTGGCCATGCTCAACATGAAGTTTTTATTTTATGAACTACTATTTCTATTTAAGTACTTGAATTACTTGGAAATTATTTGATGTAATAAGGCCATAAGGCCATAGTTGGATTTTTTTCCATTTATTTCTATTTATTATGATTATGAGTTTTACCTATTAAAGTTTAAGTAAAATTTTTAATATAAAGAATTGAATTCGTTTTCAACACAAGCCCAACCCAAAACAATTTTTTTTTAAAATCGCACAAGTTTTCTCTAGGTAACGGAAGAATTTTGAAACCGGTTTACTTGAGGAACATACCAAATCTGGGCAAATCTCGTGGGCCGGGTTTGGGGTGTTTCAAGTGGCTTCCAAATTACAGTAGCTGAAATTTTGTTCGAGTCTACCCGAACACCTTCTGCAGATGCAACATGTCTAAGGAAACTAACTTCCCATAGCCAGAATTCACATTTACTGAATTTAGCATACAACTATTTCTCACGCAGAGTTTGCAATACAATTCTCAGATGCTCAGCATGCTCATTCACATCCCGAGAGTAAACAAAAATATCATCAATAAAAACAACCACGAACCTGTCCAGGTATGGTCTGAAAATTCTGTTCATTAAATCCATAAATACCGCCAGGGCATTTGTTAATCCAAATCGCATCACCAAAAACTCATAATGCCCATATCTGGTTTTGAAAGCTGTCTTCGGCACATCAAAATCTTTTGCTCGTTCAGCCAACACCATGAATTCTCTTAATTTCAGAATTCCAATCAACGACTTGATATTTTCGTTTAGCCCTTCTTCAAATCGTTTTCACATTTCGGCTTTAGTCTGAACCCATTCACTAGAAAACTTGCTCAATCTAACAAACTCTCGTTCATACTCGGACACTATCATATTTCCCTGTTTGAGCTCTAGAAATTCATTCTTTTTCTGGTCCAGGAATCTCTGACTAATATACTTCTTTTTTAACTCTGTTTGGAAAAATTCCCATGTCATATTTTCCCTTGGTACCAAGAAGATATGGTTTTCCATCAATGGTAGGCTGTGTCTTTAAACAAACATACCGCACATTTCAGACATTCGGCTGGTGTACATGATAACACATCTAGAACCCGAATAGTATTTTCCAGCCAGAACTTGGCCCTCTCTGGATCGTCATTGGCCGTAGCCCTAAATTCTTCAGCCTCATGTTTTCTGATTTTATCTACTGGAGCCTTACCAATTCTAACAGGTCTAGCATCTTGTGGCATTTCATCATGTTGTGAGACAGGTGAGGGACGTCGTTGAACAGTAGGGTTCATTCTCATATATTCACTAAACCATTCATTCATCAATTCAAAGAAGGCTGCTTTTGCTGCCTCACTTTGGCCCTCAGATACGGGCCTTCTACTACCACTAGATGCAGCTCGTTGCACGAAAGCTTGAGCAGCGCTCTCAGCTTCCTTAGACTCAGCTCTAGCTTGGTTGGAAGACATTATTATATTAAAATATATTTAAAAGTGGTCAGGAGATATCACACTATCATAATTTATATAATGGCATGTATAGCTAGACTCGTACTTGCTGCGTTAGTCTAAGAATCGGTTAAATCGTAGTCTGATACCTCTAAATGTAACACCCCTAACCTGTATCCATTATCAGAACAGGGTTACAAAGTATTACCAGAACATTCAGAACATTTTACAAATAATTTACATAGATTACTATTCATTTACCGAGATCATTCAAAACGTCCCTTAATTGGACCCTCGAGGTCTAATACGAGCATTAGAATCAAGTCGAGACTTAATTAGAAACTCATAAAATTTTTCGCGACATTTCAAAAATTTTCAAAGGTTGCAGGGTTCACACGCCCGTGTGGTCTAGGGACACGCCTGTGTGATCAGGTCGTGTGGTCACAGACGCCCGTGTCCCTAACCCGTGTAACTCTCTGACTCGCAAGCATGAAGAAATTGAAGTCACACAGCCAAGTCACATGCCCATGTTCTAGGCCGTGTGGCGAATTTAATTTTCGAAATTTAGGTGCAGTTTTCACACGGTCGTGTAACACGCCCTTGTTCATGGCCGTGTCAACCACACGGCTGAGATACACGCCCGTGTCTCTGCCCGTGTGACCTATTTTTAGCATTCTGTTTCTAAATTTTTAGGTGCAGGGACACACGGCCATGCCACACGCCCATAGGGTAGACCGTGTGTCACACACGGCCTATACACACGCATGTGTGTCTACCCGTGTGGACAAAATAAAGCCATTTCTAGCCTCATTTGTCACCCAAAACTTACCATTTTCCTGCACCAAAACTCACAAGCATATACGCACCAATCCAACATCATATTCACATAAAATTAGCCATCAATCATGTGGTATTATCTCATGCATCAAAGGATATGAACTTACTCTCATCATAAACTTATATGCTAACATAATTCAAACAAACTATCATGTAATAAGCACTTATGCGATTACCAAAATATTACTTCAAAATGGCCAAACTTAGACCATCACTAGCCACTCTAATGGCTAGATTACAAAACAACAATTACAAGCCATCATTGGCCAAATAAGCTTATACATGCCATTATACCAAAATGAGATTTCTATTACTCTGACCGACATCCAACCTTCGTGAGCTTTTAAGCACTATAAAAACAGGGAAAATTAAATGGAGTAAGCATTTTTTGCTTAGTAAGTTCGTATAACGAAAAATAAACTTACCGGTCATATTTATTAACACAAGCATACATAAATTTACATTCCATCAATTTTGGGTAAGTTACCTAAACACATACACTTATTCAAACAAGTTAGTCGCATAAGCTCATATGAGTATTAAATAATATAGATAAGCTCATCACATTACAAGCTTCCCTTAATTTCACCTTTCCACACTTCAAGAGTCTTTTCCGTCGAACTATTGAAATTTTGATGGATGTTCGGCTAATATACTCATGTAAATATTGAAATTTCAAGCATATTAACATACATATTTAAGTTACACGAACTTACCTTGAAAATGGTTCGTATGTGAATGTCAACTAATCCGAAACCTTTTGCTTTCCTCGATCTAGTTCCGTAGTTGGTCTTTCTAGATCTATATGGATAAATTTAACTATTAATCTATCACATTTCATTTACATTTGCATTTTATTACATCCTAGGCAAAATTACCATTTTGCCCCTATCCTTTTCAAAAATTCTGATTTCGTCCCTAGGCTCGGAAAATGAAATTCATGAAATTTAACCCTCTTTCCAAGCCTAGCCAAAATTTATAGACTACATTGACAGCAAATACATTTCACAAATTTAAGAATTTTCCATGGGTTTTGCCACTTTTCATTTTAGTCCCTAAATTAAGTTTTCATCAAAAATTGCTTTGTAAAAGTTGTTTATCTATGAACAACCTTTCATTTTCTACCATAAATTTCTAATTTTCTGCATATTCATCCATGACCCAAATTTCATACCTTGATAACTTTTCAAATAAATCCCCTAAATAGAAAGATTAGACTATCCTGATTCCAAAAATATAGAAATTACTAAAAACGGGACTTGATTTCATACCTTATTAAGCTTGAAAAGTTTTCTTCCTCTCTCCTAGGGTTTCCATAGAAAAATTGGGGAAGATGATATGAAAATAGATGATTTATTTCTTTTTAATTAATTATCATCTATTAATTTTATTGATTTCCAATTTAGTCCCTACCCTTTTCTAATTTTTCCATGGATGAGTCATTAAAATATCTACTAACTACTCTTCAATGGTCTAATTACCATATAAGGACCTTAAGTTTTGAATTCCATAGCTATTTGTTACATATAGCTACTAGAACCCAACTTTTTCATTTTATGCAATTTAGTCCTTTCCCTAATTAAACACACAATCGATAAAATTTTCGTATCAAAATTTTCATGTGACCTTCCTATCATGATACCAACCATAAAATAAAATAAAATAAAATTTTATTTTTGGCTTGGATTTGTGGTCCTGAAACCACTGTTCCGATCTCACCGAAAATGGGCTATTACACAAAAGTTGTTAGATCGCAGATTTATTCGACCGAGCGTATCACCTTGGGTGCTCCAGTTTTGTTCGTGAAGAAGAAAAATTGGTCAATGAGACTATGTATAGATTATTGACAGATGAATAGAGCTACTGTCAAGATTAAATACCCGTTTCCTCGTATTGATGATTTAAATACCCGTTGCCTCGTATTGATGATTTGTTCGATCAATTAAAAGGAGCGACAGTGTTTCCGAAGATTGACTTAAGATCCGAATATTATCAGCCACAAATTAAAGAGCAAGATGTATCGAAAACTACATTCAAAACTAGATATGGTCACTATGAATTTCTGGTGATGCCATTTGGTTTGACCAATGCTCGTACAACATTTATGGATTTTATGAATCGGGTATTTTAGCCACATTTAGATCGGTTTTTGTGGTATTAATTGATGATATCCTGATCTATTCACTGAACAAGTCGGATCATGCTTAACATTTAAGAGTTATAATGCAAACTTTGTATGAAAAACAATTGTATGCGAAATTCAGTAAATGTGAATTCCGGCTACGAGAATTAGACTTTCTAGGACATGTTATTTCTGCGAACGGAATCAGGGTTGATTCGAATAAAGTATCTGTGATTGTTGAATGGAAAATTTCAAAGAACATTTCTGAAGTCTAAAGTTTATTGGGATTAGCAGAATACTATCGGCGATTTGTTAAAAATTTCTCGATCATTGCTTCACCAATGACCAGGTTTTTACAGAAAAATGTCGAACTTGCTTGGTTTGATAAATGTCAACAAAGTTTTGATCAACTAGAAAGCATGTTAACAGAAGCTCCATTATTAACTCAGCCTGAATCTAGAATAGCATATGTTGTTTACAGTGATCCATTTCTCAATGGTTTAGGTTGTGTGTTAATGCAGACAGGGAAAGTAGTAGCTTATGCTTCTTGACAGTTAAAGCCGCATGAAAGAAATTATCCTACACATGATCTTGAGCTTGCCGCGATCATCTTCGCTTTGAAGATATGGAGGCACTATATATATGGCAAGAAATGATACATGTATACTGATCACAAAAGCTTAAAATAATTAATGACCCAGAAGAAGCTGAATCTGAGGCAGCGGTGTTAGTTAGAACTATTAAAAGATTATGATTTGATTATTGATTACCATCCGGGAAAGGCTAATATAGTTGTTGATGCACTCAGCAGAATGCTCATTTGGCTTTGAATACCGATGGTTCTGTACTGGCAGAATTAAAGACTAAACCCTTGTTTCTATAATAAGTTCATGTAACAACCCAAACCCGGCCCAAACACTACGACCGAATTTGATTTGTTACGGAGAAAAACTTTTTGAACACCATCTAGAACCAATTTAAGTTTTGTTGAAAAACTCCTCGCTTTTGGTTATCTTGCCGAAACTATACTTAGATTTAATTTGGAAATTTAATTAAGACCGGTTATTATACAAATTTCAAGTGTGCCCGATGGCATGATAAAACATTTTCGTGTTAATTTAAGAAAAACATGTGATTTTAATTCAGTTTTAATAATATAGTTTAAACAAAATATCCAACATATAAGAAATAACAAAAATAAAGTTTACGGAGGCCTTATTACAACCAAAATAAAAACAACCCAATAAAATAAAATAACTAAGTTAAAGTTCATTTAATTAAAGTCCTTTGCATGGCCACCTCGAGTCCAACCGGCTCCTCAACCGCCATCTACGAGTCACACGAAAAATGTTAAAGGAGAAGGTGAGTCACCAAGACTCGATATGTAACCCTTCCTCGTATTTTAACAATTTCATACACACGCATATAATCAATCATCATGCACTAAGTCATGCACCCAACCTAGCCAACCAAACGCCTTTGTCTACCCCATGTGGTACCAAACCACTGGTGACCGTAGTCACAATGTGTTACCAAAACTTTGGTGGTGCCAAACCACTGGTGACATATAGTCACGATGTGCTACCAAAGCAGCATGGTGTCCGTGGACACAAATCGGGTGATGGGGCCAACCCATCGTGTGATACCAAATCACCGCGACGATCCCATATCTCAAGTGGGGCCAACCTACGGTGGTGTTAACCACGTGGACAAGTCGCTATGAGGTACCAAACCTCCGGAGGTACCAAACCTCACGTGACATATAGTCACGCAGTGTGTTACCAAAACACTTTGGTGCTCGTCAAGACGAAATATCACCCCCTCCTCCACTCACCAATCCCACATCAGTCACATAAATAGATGTTACATATACTTAATCACATGTAAGTTTTATCATCGCCAATTTGCAACGTGTATTAGACACACCATGCTTCCCAAAAGCATCTTAAAATATTTCATAGTCAACAAGGACTTACTGTTCCTTGCTTATACCATTCATGGTATTAATCCCGAATCTACACAGATCCAGGTTAGCACACACAATAGTTTAGTACATTTAATTAATTATAAGTGTGTATGTACACACTGTCACCCTTGGATGTTCTAAATCCCGAAAAGAAACGTTGGTCACCCCGGATCTACTTGTCCCTATATTCGCCAATACTTTGTTAGTATTATGGCCTATTCGCCAAATCAAATTATTTGAGAGGGTTCCTCGTGAACCCGAATCTTACCTACTTGCTTTGGATACTAGCTTCAAGCACCCAAATCACGAATCTGGTTCACAAACTATAATCGGTCAATGGACAATGTCAAGAGCCTTTGGCTTTTAATCGAATACAAACTAAATGAAATCTTCTTACCACCACTTACCCAAGCCGATTATTAGAGAATAGGAGTTGGGATTGAGTACTTCAAAATCCCGGGATACCTAATGGAATCGGTTCCAAGGAAGAGAAATAGTTAGCCATTAGAATATCAGATTTGGCTTTTCTCCAACCTATAAGTCGACAGAGAAAATATGGAAAGAAGGGTTTCGCCATCACTTACCCTTTACAACCGATTGGAGAGGAAATCTTGAGAAGAACCTATGCCCACTTGATATTCGGCCAAAGTAGATCTTTTGGAAGAAAAGAGATTTGCACACCAATGGAGTATGTTCTGGCTAGAGAGAAAGAAAGAAATAGTGGAAAAAGGGAGATAGGGGTTTCGACAAAGAAAGGAGTAGAGGGGTTTTTGGTGTTAAGCAAAAGAAAGAAAAAGAGGAAGATGACAATGGTGGTTTCGGTTTTGAGAGAATGAGAAAGAAGTGAAAAATAGAAGATGAGAGAGAGGGAAATTCGGCTATTTGCAAAGGAAAAAGAAAAAAGAATCAAAAGATGAATAGGTGCCTTAAGAGAATTCGGCACTCTCCCCCCCTATACTCAGTCTCTTAGCCGTCCACTCCTCTTCAACAAGGAGTTCCAAATTCGGCCAACACCTAGCTTTTCTCTAGGCCACCCATTTGATTTAATTCAAATAATTTTGAATTAATAAAAATAATCCCCTAATAATCCATCAATTATCCATGAATATCCTCTTATTATTACTATAATTAAACAAATAAAACTCTCCTATTATCCCTTAATAATACTTAATAAAAGAGTTTGAAGGAGAAAACTCTCCCTCTTGTGCCGTCCAAATAAAGAGCAAAAAGAAAGGGAATTTTGTGACTCGAACCCAGGCTCTCCCTTGCTTGGTGTGGCGTCACATGTTAGCTCTTAAGTGGGCTTGCTTTGCCACTTATTCTAGGCTTATCTTGTGTTAAAATATCCCCATTTATTCTTATAACCCCCACTTGTTAAGGCTCCCTACCTCAAAGCTTGAAAATAATATTTTTCCCACTACTCGAGCTTACTAAAAATCCATAATTAAGCCTTAACATTCCATAAATAATATCACATCAGTTCGTAATGAGAAAAATAATTAAATTCCAAGATAACCCCATTTTTGGGATGTTACAGTTCAGGAATTGCAAAAGGACGATCCGAGTTGATAATGATACGAAGTTTGGTCCGGGACAATTTGACTTCTGAATGCAGTATTGGTGATAATGGTATATTGTAACAACCCGTTTTTAGTGAAATCGGAATAGTGGTTTTGGGACCACAAATACGAAGTCAAAAAATTTATTTTATTATTATTTTATTACCTACAGCATAATAGTATTACCGGATAAAAATTTCGTTAAGAAATTTTACCGTTTACATGTTCAAGTTGATAAAAAGGACTAAATCGCGTAAAGTGCAAAAGTTGAGTTCTAGTAGCTAAAGGTATTAGATAGCTATAGAACTTTAAATTGGAAGTCCTCGTATGGTAATTAGACCATTAGTGTTGATAGTGGATGTTAATGGTTTGGCATTATTGAAATTTGGATGAATTTTTAAGGTTAGTTTGGAAATTAGTAATTAAAGTTATAATTAATTAAAATAAAACAAACCATTATCTTCCATTATCATCATCAACCGATTATGAAGAGAAAAATATAGCCATGGAAGCGTGAGGTTTCATGTAAGCTTTTTACCTTGATTAGGTATGTATATTTGTCCCGTTTTTGACAATTTTTATGTTTTTGGGATTGTTCTAGCTTAATCTAGCTAGCCCGAGGACTAATTTGTGAAACTGTTAAACTATTAGGGTTTTACCATTGATGAATATACATGAGTCTTGAAGTTTGATGATAGAAAATGTAACAGTTCAGTTTAGACCCTAGTCGGAATAGTGGTTTCGGGACTACAAATCCGAGTCAGAAAAATATTTTAATATTATTCTCCGTGTTTATAGTATGTGAATTGTCATGTGTGAAATTTCCGTGATTAAATTTGATCGTTTGTGTGCTTAATTTGCAAAAAGGACTTAATTGCATATAATGTGAAAGTGACTAGCTATTTGTTAAAGTGCTTATGTGCTATGTTCTTTTAATGTGGGGTCCTTCAGTTGATATTATACCATTGAAATGATAAAAAAAAGGCTAAAATAATGAATTAATATGTAATAAACTAAAATAAAACATAATGGTGGCCATTTTATCATATTTTATGGCCGAATGAAGCAAAAAAGATAGCTAAAATAGGGTTTGAAATTTCGACACTTGCAAAGTGTAACACCCTTAACCTGTATCTGTCGCCGGAATAGGGTACGAGGCATTACCGGGCTTAATCACATATAACCGATCATTTTCGAGTCACAAATTTCCATTAAAATTTAAAAATTTTCATTCATAATCATATTACGGGCCTACGAGGCCCAAAACATTCTTTGGAAGAGGTTTGGAAGAGGTTTATGACATCATCAACAAAATTCGGTCACACGGCCAAGTCACACGCCCGTATGCTTAGGCCGTGTGGCGAATTAAATTCTGAAAAGTAAATGCAGACTTCACACGCCCAGGCACACGCCCATGTCCCGGATCAGTTCTCCACACCGAGACACACGACTGTGTCTCTGCCCATGTGGCCAAGAAAATGGCTATTTTCCAGACCATTTGGCACCCTCATTTGCACATACTTAAACACAACTTCAATCCATCCATCCCAAACACACATAACCACATCACATAAAACTTTTAGTATAGGCACACACGTATAAATAGGCATTACAACTCATTAACCAATATGAACCAACACATTTGGCCAAATCAAATGACACATACACAATTGACTAAGTCCCTATACATGCCATATACTCAAAAGTTTTGCATTCACTTATACCCAACATGATAGCTTGATAGTGTGATAGCATCTCCGGCGATCTCCAACCCGAGCTAGTATAAAACCCTACATGATATGAGAAAGGAAGGGGAGTAAGCTATAAAGCTTAGTAAGTATGTATGTAAATAATAATAAAATTATTACCATGCTTTTGAACAATCCTTATTTTGAGTTCTCAAGATAATGCCATCATTATTGCATAAAATTTCTCAATTCACTTATGTTCATCTTGAGCTGTCTACTCGAGTTATAGTCACTAAATTATTTTTATCCAGAGCTACGGAACTAAAAATTAAGATCCCATAATTTTCATTGAAACTATACTCACATATCTTCTTACCATAAGATTTCCAGAATTTTTGGTTCAGCCAATCAGTACAGTTTATTCTTTAAAGTTTCCCCTGTTTTGTTGTCCGACAGTTCTGACCCCTCTTCACTAAAAAATTAATTTCTCATTTCAAAGAACTCCAAAGACGTTCCAATTTATTTCTCATGAAAATAGACTCATTAATAAATTCAATCATATAAATTTTATCCCTTGATTATTTTTGTACAATTTTTAATTAATTTCCAAAGTCAGAATAGGGGATCCCGAAATCATTCAGACCCTATCTTATAAAAATTCAAATATCTCATAATCTGAAATTCTTTTGCTTACAGAGTCTCTTTTATGAGAAAATTGACTCAATAAGATTTAATTTCATATCTCATTCAACTTCTAATTCAATTTCCACCATTATTGGTGAATTTTCAAAGTGATTCAACTGCTGCTGTCCAAACTGTTTTATTGCTAATTTTGCTCTATCATGTTTTCTTTGTATTAATTCTCATTTATACACTTATAACACTAAAGCATATCCATAGTTAGCCATGCCAATAGCTAGTCATCATCAAATATTTACAAGCCATTCTTTGGCCAATTTAACTTATACATCAACAACAAAAACTTGAACATTTCATTTCTCAATTTAATTTGGCTTAAAAGCCTCACACATGATCACAATCTACATTTCCCACATATCTTACATCATAAGCGTGGACTTAGCTCTTTGTCATTGATGCATAAACTTAGCTCTTTGTCATTGATGCATAAACTTAACTCTTTGCCCGTCGAACTACTCGGAATATCAAAGGCTACTCAATCTCATCATATATGTATACGATGCCAATGCCATATCCCAAATATGGTCTTACATGGGATCACATCTCGATGCCGACGCCATATCCCAGATATGGTCTTACACGGGACCTCATATCTCGATGTCGATGCCATGTCCCAGACATGGTCTTATACGAGATCTTTCTTTGGTGCCGAGGCCATGTCCTAGACATGGTCTTATACGAGACCTCCTTTATTCGGTGCCGATGCCATGTCCCAGACATGCTCTTATACGGGACCTACATTCGGTGCCGATGCCATGTCCCAGACATGGTCTTATATGAGACCTCATTTATTCGGTGCCGATTCCATGTCCCAGACATGGTCTTATACGGGACCTTCCTTATCTCATGTTGTAACACAAGTATCCTTATTATTCCGAATACTCAATCGGGACTTCAACTTAACATACTCTCATCATATTCTCGTTGAGGCATCATTAACCAATTTCATAAAATAATATTCATTTCATGTAATATCAAGCATTTAAATATATAATAACATAATGTTGATTTATTACACATAAACTTACCTCAATACCAAAATGGCAGGAAGGGACCAAACCGTCAGTTACTCGTTTTCCCCCCCGTACTAAGTCCGAACCTCGTTTTATTTGATCTATAACATCACATGTAGCTTACTTATTAGTCACATTATTCATTGTGACCCAAAACTCATACTATGGCAAAATTATGTTTTTGCCCCTAAACTTTATCATATTTACACTTTTGCACCTAGGCTCGTAAAATGATTTTTATTCGATTTCCTTGTATTTTAGGCTTAGCCGAACCATTTTCATAACTATAGCAGTCCACAATTTGCATTCATTCACACATTTTTCATACATTTTTCAACTTTTTACAAAGTAGTCCTTTTATGCGATTTCATCGAAAATCACTTAGTAAAAGTCGTTTAGTACACACCGAGCATTCATGTTCTACCATTAGACATCAAAGCACATGCATGTCATCAATGGGTAAATTTTTAAACACAAACCCTATGTAACACCCCAAACCCGGCCCAAACATTACGACCGAATTTGGTATGTCACAGAGAAAACCATTTTGAAAATCCCTTTAGCCGATTTGAGTTTTGATGAAAACATCTTATTTTCAATTATCTCGTTAAATAAAACATTTGTGTGTATGAAGAAACAAAACTTAACTTAGTTGTTTAAAAATTATATTAAATCAAAGTTGTTACCGATTTCAGACATACCCGATGGCATAGAAAAAAACCATTTACGTTTGAATTTAAGAAAACATGTATAACCATTTTAAAGTCACTAAGTAATTTAAACAAATTATCCAAAACATGCAAAGTAATAAAAATAATCTTAGGAGGCCTTATTACAACTTGAGCAAATGAAACCTGGGAATAAGTAAAAATAAGTCAAGTCCATTTAAACCAATATTTCCACCGCATGGCCTCCTCGAGTCCATCAGGCTCCTCATCCGCGATCTACGAGTCACTGAAAAATGTTAAAGGAGAAGGTGAGTCACCAAGACTCAATGTGTAACCCTTCCCGATTTAGTGCAACAACATACACAATTTATAACAAATTAACATGCACTAAACCATGCACCCAACCTAGCCATCCAAACACCGTTCTCTACCCCTGTGTGATACCAAACCACCTTTGGTGGTGCCAAACCTTTGGTGACTTAAAGTCACGATATCCGTCAATACTTGTGGTGCCAAACCACTGGTGGTGCTAAACCTTTGGTGACCCGAAGTCACAAATCAAATGATGGGGCCAACCCATCGTGTGATACCAAATCACCGGCGTCAATCCCATAATATAAATCGTGGGGCCAACCCATCGTGGTGCTAAGCCACCGGGATGAGACGCTATAAGGTGCCAAACCTCCGGAGGTGCCAAACCTCCGTGACCGTGAGTCACGAAATGTGGTACCAAACCACCGGTGTCCGTCGACACGAATATCGCCCCTCCACTCGTTTAACCCACATCAATCAATAATATGCGTAAATCATGCCAACATGTTCATTTAGCAACATACATAGAGTTTACCATTAGCTATAACCACATATACCAAATATTTCATGCTTCCCAAAAGCATCATAACAACAAGGACTTACCTGGATCCTTGCTCATACCTTTTATGGTATTAAATCCCATATCTACACAAATCAGATTTAGCATACACAAAATACATAGCACATTAATTAGTTATAAAGTGTGTATGTACACACCTATTTCTACCGAAATTCCTAGATCCCGAAGATCTGATCTACGACGCTAGATCCTTGGCCCAAACTCACCGAAATCCCAAATTTGTCACTTGTCCTGTTGAGATCCCTTAGGAAAACAAATCCTGAAAGCTTCCCTCAATATACCTTAACGTTATCTACACACAAAACGTACACCATTAGAACCATAACCTCATTCGGCCAACTTACCAAGGCTTGTTTCTCAAGCTTTTCGGCACACAAAAGGAAAAGAAAAGAAGCCGAATGTTAAAGTGACACACTTACCCCCCTTTGGAAATCGATAGCACCTTACTAGGAGGATTCGGCCTAAGCCCTTTATGGAAGTGATATTCAGCTAGCAACACAAATGGAAGGTGCAATGTTTTAGCAAAAGAGAGGGGGTAGGTTCGGCTAAGTAGAAGAAAAGAAGAAGAGAATATTTGAAGAACTTTAGCAATTGTGGTTGGGAAGAATTCGGCCAGCAACAAGAAGAGAAAAGAACAGAATTTTTTTATGAATTTCGGCCCCTCTCTCTAGGTGATAAAACCGAATGTGAATGGCCCCAATGAATCCTTCATTCGGCCAACTCTCACCCTCTTTTTGTGATAATGTCCAGCTTTTAATTATCACTCAAAAATAACATTTATCTCCTATCTTTACCTTTATCACCTCTTCAAATACAAAATATAATATGACCACATCACAACACTTCCAGCCAAAAATTAAAGGGAAAAACAATGTTTATCCTTATCACCTCGAGAGTCTAAAATCACGCCATTACTCCCCTCCCCTAACGCCAGCTTGCATAAAAAATAATACCAACTGCTGCTGTTTATTTGGTTCGAACACAGAACCTGGTGGAGGCAAACTGCCGCAGCCCTCTTAAACGCCCCCCTGCCACTCTTCCCAATTGACTTTCATGTCATAAAAACCCATCATTTAATTTTAAAGCCTTCCTACTTAAGCCCATCACCGCACATATAAAAAATAAAATGCAAAACACTGCTCCAGCCATTCGAACCTGCGCCCATCTTCACCTCCAACTCCTAAGTGGCGCACGGTAGCCACTTAGCCAATTAATTCTTTGTGTCATGCTTCTCCCTAAATTTTACTTAACCCCTAACTCACCTAGCTCCCTTCTTTAAAACACTTAGAAAGAAATTTTTAGTTCTAAGTCAGGCCTAGCTCGGGGTTATTTCTAGACCCTAAAACATGACAAATGATCCTAGTATTTAATTCTTCAAGCGCACACATGTGAAATTAATTAAATTTTAGACAACCCCTAATTCAGGATGTTACAATTCTACCCCCCTTAAAATAATTTCGTCCTCGAAATTACTTACTATCGTCCAATCGTGCATCCTTAACTAATCACACTACGCTACTGTTGCGCACTCTGATCTTAAAGAACTATCATACTTTCTGGACACATTCTCTAAGTTCATAATCCAAGTTCCATACACTTTACTAGCAACATAAGAACGAACTAACGTAACAACAACCAAGACAATTGAGGTATTAGGAAATAAGAAACTTACCCGTTGTCATATCTCGGCACATCTTCCTCCTCGCGACGGCCAATCGCATAAACCAACCTTGGTTGCCTCACCTCTGCACCTTCAAAGCACCTCGGCCACGCCCATTACCATTATCATTACCTTTAGTCGCACACCTCGACCCTCTCGTGGTTGTTGCGGCCATCCCTCTGAATTGACCACGCCCTTGATCCTCGCCTTGAGTCCTAGCCAACTTCCGCGGACAATCTCTTTCCGGTGCTCCATTGATCCACACTCAAAGCACCCTCTACTTCCACCAAACATTCTCCCGAGTGGGATTTCCGCATCTAGCACAATCGAGGTGGCCACCGAAGCGAGCTTTGTGGCTCTTTCCGGTCCCCAAATCTAGCCTTCTTCTCACATTATCGCCCGATCCAGGCGATCCAAAGACTCTCTTCTGTTTATTCTTTTCGTGATTCTGTCTTACGGACTCCTTGACCCCTTCGGCTACCTTAGCCTTTTCTACCAGAACAGCAAACTCACGCTCCTGCTGTGGAGCAATCAGCAACCTTAAATCATCCCTAAGTCCGTCTTCAAAGCGAACGCACCGTTCATGTTCAGTAGCCACGATGCCTCTAGCATATCGACTCAGCCTTAAGAACTCGCCTCATATTCGATACACTGACTTATTTCCTTGTACCAATCCCAAAAAGGCTTTCCTCTGAGCATCAGTGTAGCTGGTGCCCACATACTTCTTCTGATAAGCAGTTTTGAAATACTCCGAAGTAAGATCATCTACCGTAGCACCATCTCGAACCGTGAGCCACCACTGATATGACTCATCCTTTAGAAGTGACACCGCTCCTTTTAGCTTCTCCTCATTTGTCAGATCAAGATCATCCATGATCCTCACAGTCGATTCTAACCAATATTCCGCCGCACTGGGTACCACTCCCGACACACCCCGGAATACCTCAGCTCCGTTGGATCGGAGTCGCTCGGGAACAGATTTTCGAGCTCCCATTCCTCCAAAGAGTCCCGACCACCATCTCAAGGACTCGCAACACAGCTTGCGATCTTGCCGCCTCACCACCATTCCCGATCTCGCTCCTCAGCTCCAAAAGTTGGAGGTGGTGGTGGCGGTGGTACCTCATTCTCTGACCCTTGACCCGACCTAACGGGTTCTGACACGGTCATCCTGCCCCTACCGCGTCCACGATGGCCACGTCCTCTAGAGCTCATTCTAACTATCGCGCTTTAATCTGATTAAGAGATTTTTATGGATTAGTACTTTGTTTCACTTGGTTATTCGCGAAGAAATTTTATGAGGAGAGTTTAATAGAGATTCTTTCAATCAATCAAAGTTTTAAGTCTTCTATCCTAGTTCACACAGAAAACACATCCATTCCCTAATACCTTTCATACCTATTCACTCTTCGGGCATTTCTGTCCGTTTCTATCCCAGGGGTATTTTCGTCATTTTCCTACAGGGGTATTTTCGTAATAAATCAGAGAAATTTTAAAACTTTAATAAATCAGGACACTTTGAAATTTTCAAAACTGGAGGGTATTTCTAAAAATTTGTCAAATTTAAAGATATGGCAAAACTTTTGGGAACCAGGGGTATTTTGGTAATTTTGTCAATCAGGGGTAATTTCGTAAATTTCCAAAGTCAGGGTATGATTTTGAAATACAAATTTTTTTGGGTACTCTTGCAAAGTAAGAGAATTTTTATTGAAATCGATGTAATACGGTAATTTTAAAACCAAGGGCATTTTCGAAATTTTGCCACTAGGGGCATTTTGGTAATTTTGATAAGCCAAGAATATTTTAAAATTTTTCCAAAAATAATTTTTCCCTACTATTTAAAAGGAGTATTGTAATGATTTTTAAAATTAGGGTTTTCATAAAACATGGCTAATCCCTTTCGGGTTTTATTCAGTATGTTTAGCCTATGACCGAAGTCCTCTTGGTTAGGGTGAACAGAAGCTACGCACTGTAGGATTCTGCGAAGAGGAGGTGAGTCACGAGGACTGCTTAAATACCAAGCTCTTCCGGATCCAATCCTAGACATGCGCACAAGGGTTACCACACCCTAACTCGGCGACTTGGTCGTAGGTTGGTTTAGTTCATTAAGTCTTATGTTTTGTTTTTGTGTTTGAGTAGTCTAATCCTAGGGTTCAAGTTCCTATAAGACTATTCTACGTTCCATTCCTACCCTTTCTACAAGTAATAATTCACAAAGAAGTTGGAAGTACTTACCTGGGCGGATTGGTGCCGGAGACTCGGTGCCATGCTGTTCCAAAACAAAAACCATTTTCACAAAGGCCTACTGAAACATTTTTGGGCCTTGGGCCCCCACAGCCGAGCTTTCAACTGGCTCTGATACCAATTTTGTAACACCCCAAACTCGGCCCAAACATTACGACCGAATTTGGTATGTCACAGAGAAAACCATTTTGAAAATCCCTTTAGCCGATTTGAGTTTTGATGAAAACATCTTATTTTCAATTATCTCGTTAAATAAAACATTTGTGTGTATGAAGAAACAAAACTTAACTTAGTTGTTTAAAAATTATATTAAATCAGGTTGTTACCGATTTCGGACATACCCGATGGCATAGAAAAAAACCATTTACGTTTGAATTTAAGAAAACATGTATAACCATTTTAAAGTCACTAAGTAATTTAAACAAATTATCCAAAACATGCAAAGTAATAAAAATAATCTTAGGAGGCCTTATTACAACTTGAGCAAATGAAACCATGAATAAGTAAAAATAAGTCAAGTCCATTTAAACCAATATTTCCACTGTATGGCCTCCTCGAGTCCATCCGGCTCCTCATCCGCGATCTACGAGTCACCTGAAAAATGTTAAAGGAGAAGGTGAGTCACCAAGACTCAATGTGTAACCCTTCCTCGATTTAGTGCAACAACATACACAATTTATAACAAATTAACATGCACTAAACCATGCACCCAACCTAGCCATCCAAACACCTTTCTCTACCCCGTGTGGTACCAAACCACTGGTGGTGCCAAACCACTAGTGACTTAAAGTCACGATATCCGTCAATACTTGTGGTGCCAAACCACTGGTGGTGCCAAACCACTGGTGACCCGAAGTCACAAATCAAATGATGGGACCAACCCATCGTGTGATACCAAATCACTGGCGTCAATCCCATAATATAAACCGTGGGGCCAACCCACTATGGTGCTAAGCCACTGGGACGAGACGCTATGAGGTGCCAAACTTCTGGTGACCGTAGTCACGAAATGTGGTACCAAACCATCGTGTGTCCTGCTGTCGACACGAATATCATTTCCCCTCCACTCGTTTAACCCACATCAATCAATGATATGCGAAATCATGCCAACATGTTCATTTAGCAACATACATAGAGTTTACCATTAGCTATAACCACATATACCAAATATGTCATGCTTCCCAAAAGTATCATAACAACAAGGACTTACCTCGATCCTTGCTCATACCTTTTATGGTATTAAATCCCATATCTACACAAATCAGATTTAGCATACACAAAATACTTAGCACATTAATTAGTTATAAAGTGTGTATGTACACACCTGTTTCTACCGAAATTCCTAGATCCCGAAGATCTGATCTACGACGCTAGATCCTTGACCCAAACTCACCGAAATCCCGAATTTGTCACTTGTCCTGTTGAGATCCCTTAGGAAAACAAATCCTGAAAGCTTCCCTCAATATACCTTAACGTTATCTACACACAAAACGTACACCATTAGAACCATAACCTCATTCGGCCAACTTACCAAGGCTTGTTTCTCAAGCTTTTAAGACACAAAAGGAAAAGAAAAGAAGCCGAATGTTAAAGTGACACACTTACCCCCTTTGGAAATCGATAGCACCTTACTAGGAGGATTCGGCCTAAGCCCTTTATGGAAGAGATATTCGGCTAGCAACACAAATGGAAGGTGCAATTTTTTTAGCAAAAGAGAGGGGTAGGTTCGGCTAAGTAGAAGAAAAAAAGAAGAAGAGAATTTTTGAAGAACTTTAGCAATTGTGGTTGGGAAGAATTCGGCCAGCAACAAGAAGAGAAAAGAATAGAATTTTTTTTATGAATTTCGGCCCCTCTCTCTAGGTGATAAAACCGAATGTGAATGGCCCCAATGAATCCTTCATTCGGCCAACTCTCACCCTCTTTTTGTGATAATTTCCAGCTTTTAATTATCACTAAAAAATAACATTTATCTCCTATCCTTACCTTTATCACCTCTTCAAATACAAAATATAATATGACCACATCACAACACTTCCAGCCGAAAATTAAAGGTAAAAACAATGTTTATCCTTATCACCTTGAGAGTCTAAAATCACGCCATTACTCCCCTCCCCTAACGCCAGTTTCCATAAAAAATAAAACCAACTACTGCTGTTTATTTGGTTCGAACACAGAACCTGGTGGAGGCAAACTGCCGCAGCTCTCTTAAACGCCCCCTGCCACTCTTCCCAATTGACTTTCATGTCATAAAAACCCATCATTTAATTTTAAAGCCTTCCTACTTAAGCCCATCACCGCACATATAAAAATAAACGCATAAAAAACGCTGCTCCAAACCATTCGAACCTGCGCCCATCTTCACCTCCAACTCCTAAGTGGCGCACGGTAGCCACTTAGCCAATTAATTCTTTGTGTCATGCTTCTCCCTAAATTTTACTTAACCCCTAACTCACCTAGCTCCCTTCTTTAAAACACTTAGAAAGAAATTTTTAGTTCTAAGTCAGGCCTAGCTCGGGGTTATTTCTAGACCCTAAAACATGCCAAATGATCCTAGTATTTAATTCTTCAAGCGCACACATGGGAAATTAATTAAATTTTAGACAACCCCTAATTCAGGATGTTACACCCTAGCTCAAAATAATGGTAGAAATAGCTAAATCGAGTTACGGGGATCTAAAAAATGTAAGGAACATTAAAAACGGGGCTTGGATGCACTTACTATTAAGCTTGAAAGATTGAAAACCCTAGCCATGGCTTCCCCTATGCTAAATTCGGCCAAGGAAGAAGATGGACAAAGTTTTTTGGCTTTTATTTTGTCTTTTAGTCCATTTAATTACCAAATTACCAAAATGCCCCTAACTTAAAAATATCCTATTTCACTTATCTAATGTCCACTTTTGTCCAAAAATTTAACCAATTGTCTAATTGCCATTTAAGGACCTCCAATTTAAAATTTCATAGAAATTAGACACTTCTAAAATGTGCAACTCAACTTTTGCACTTTTTACAATTTAGTCCTTTTGACTAAATTAAGTGCCCAAACGTCAAAATTTTTGAACGAAATTTTCACGGAATCTTTCCGTGAAATCGTAGACCATAAAAATATAATAAAAATAAGATTTTTTCTCATCAGATTTGTGGCCCCAAAACCACTGTTCCGACTAGGCCCAAAATCGGGCTGTTACAATTCTCCCTCTCTTTAGGGATTTTCGTCCCTGAAAATCTTACCAGAAGAAGTTGCTTTCAACTCTCCTGAAACACTTCCACTAATCTTCTCAGAATTACAAATCGATTTAATCTCATATATCTCTTTCCAGTATCCTTTAAACTTTAGCAAACAGTGCCAGAGTACACCGTCAAAATTTGAACTACCCTCTTAGACTTATCATTGATATAAAAACAAATTACTGTGCCAAAATGCAACTGCATACTCAGAGTTCCCTATGGCTCATCCCATAATTGTGATGTAACTTCCGGATCTCTATCCGACATAATGGAACTGGCACTCTGCATAATCGAATAACCTCAAAAACATATTACTCGGCTAATCTGTCAAATAAGAAATATGTACATAATGAAATGATCATACGGATCTTTCTTTGTCAAATGGTCAACCATAAACAAATTAACATCTTACTTTTCGGGGATAATGACAATCCTGATATGAAATCTATGGTAACTCTATCTCATCATCACTCCCTTACCATCATTTACTATAATAGTCCTGCATATGCTTGATTTCGGCTTACTTGCTAGGAAATAGACATCTGAACATAAAGTCAAAAATATCGTGATACATATTCAATCACCAGAACATCTACTCCTATAACAGCACATTTTATATTCTTGGATGAATCGACGAGCTACTACTGAGTCTCGTACAAAACTTCTGTACAAACTCTAGGTTACCTAGTACGCGAATTCTATCTCAGAACTATAATAATAACAGGAATCATGTCCAACCTGAAATTCAGAATAGAAAGTCGTTTCACCCTGTACTCGTTTAGTTCACCACTCTCTATCACATCTCTGAGCTTCTCAATTCACAAAGAAAGAATCGCTTAAGCTTTTAACTTAGCTAGAACTAGTCCATCATCAAATAAGATCAATCAAGTAACCAAGACTACAAAAATAGACAAAAATTTTCCATTCAAGCATCCAACCATCTTGTCTTTCCAAAAGGTAAATCGATAATTACTCACAGTGTTTTAACATCTCAAAACATTCACGTTGTCTTAGTTTCAGATCTTTCTGCGACATTAGATACTTTAACCCATTAGGATTAGGAAGCATATGACACTTTTCACCGAACATATGAAATCATCCAGTTCACAACACAGATATAAAAGTGGTCGTCTCTAAATCATTAGTCGAACATTTCTTTAAAATGTGACTTTAACCGTCTGAAAGTGCAAGCTGCTTCTTTACATTCTTGTATTAAAACATATTCTGATCTGTTCAATAGTACATCATAAAAAAATCGCAAATTCCTTACTCAATTCAAACTAAACTCAGAACTAGAGCTTCGGTTAGTAATACTTTCAACTGTTTAGAACTTTGCTAACATTCATAGATCATTCGAATTTTCATAAATGTGATGACTTTATCAATCGGTACAGCTTTAACTCATAATAACATCATTCGACTGGGACAATCCAATAGGCATATCTCTGTATCATACTTTCCAGAATATAATTTCTTCATTCAGACTATCCGTCTATATACTCGGGAATGTACAAAAATCATTACTATACTTGAGGATAATTTAAATACACATAACTCAATTGAATCGAATAGCCAAGACTAGCTTCTTCTTTATCTGTGACATTGCATAATCTATGTAATCTTTAAAACATTCTGATATTTCTTCTAAAGCTGTTTTCACTTTCCAACTATTCTCATCTCTGTATATATATTACTAATTATTTCATCACTAAACTATTTAGTTTCACACTTATGAACTTATTCAACATGGTTCACGTAAAATTTCGTCATAAAGTATCACTAGTAATGGGGTGAGGTCGTAAAGCCTCTAACTTGACTCTCACTAATACACACATATGACTTAGCATTCATCATTAACGTAATATCATCATAATAACATAATTCACTTCAGACAATTTAATATACTTATTCATTTTACGAATGTTTTCTGCCATTCACAATTTCAAACAATGAATTTACTTACTAACATTTGTCAAATTAGGGAACGCCTTACCAGTTCGAGTACGCATGGTCCAACCATGGTCTTACGTCCACAATGCCATAACCCAGTTATGGTCTTTTCACTTAAATGCCATAGCCCAGCTATGGTCTTACATTCCATACTTTGCCATGGTCCAACTATGGTTTTATCCGTCAATTCATCATTGAACGATCGTACTCATCTCCTGCGTTCTACTTAATTTGATCTTCTAATTCAACTCCCATACTATTATAATATTTGTGGTTTCATAACAGAGTCATAAAAAAAACATTATATATTCTCTAATTTAATAATTAAACATGAGATTCAATTATGTGGACATACTGATTATACATTATTCAAACAAGTGTACATACACACATATTCCGTCCATTGGGTAAGTTTACTTTCATTTTCACTTATTCAAATAGGTTGGGTATATATCATCATATGCATGCCAAGCTAACATGAATGGGCTTATCACCACATAAACTTTCATTTTATTCCATGTTTCCACATTTCTCAACTCATGGTTATCTCACTTTGTACATTAACACATATATATCATGAACTTCTATTTATGCCTTTCTAAGTTTCGTCTCATCACAAACACATTTCAATCACCTCAATATCATTTTTCACCATTATCGAAAATAGCTCGGTTGGAAGTCATCTCTGTCTTAACAAAATAATTTTTGTTAGAACCGGGAGATATTACACTATCACGAGTAGTAATATGGCATGTATAGCTAGACTCACATACACTAGGTTAGTCCGAGAATCGACTACACCATAGCTCTGATACTACTAACTATAACACCCCTTACCCGTATCCGTCGCCAGAATAGGGTACGAGGCATTACCGGACTTAATCACATATAACCGATCATTTTCGAGTCACAAATTTCCATTCAAATTTAAAACTTTTCATTCAAAATCATATTGTCCCTATTACGGGCCTACGAGGCCCAAAACATGCTTTGGAAGCGGTTCGGGACTAAATCGAGAACTTTGGAAAATTTCACAACACTTAGAAATTTTTTCTTCAAAACAGGGGTCACACATCCGTGTGGCTTGGGACACACCCATCTGGGTAGGTCGTGTGGTCACACACGCCCATGTCCTTAGCCCGTGCGACTCTCTGTTTATGATGTCATCAACAAAATTGGGTCACACGGCCAAGTCACACGCCCGTATGCTTTGGCCGTGTGGCGAATTAAATTCTAAAAAGTAAATGCAGACTTCACACGCCCTGGGAACACACCCATGTCCCGGGGTCGTGTTCTCCACACGGCTAAGACACACGGCCGTGTCTCTGCCCGTGTGGCCAAGAAAATGGCTATTTTCCAGACCATTTGGCACCCATATTTGCACATACTTAAACGCAACTTCAATCCATCCATCCCAAACACACATAAAACCTTTAGTATAAGCACACACGTATAAATAGGCATTACAACTCATTAACCAATATGAACCAACACATTTGGCCAAATCAAATGACACATACACAATTGACTAAGTCCCTATACATGCCATAGACTCAAAAGGTTTTGCATTCACTTATACCCAACATGAGAGCTTGATAATGTGATAGCATCTCCAACGATCTCCAACCCGAGTTAGTATAAAACCCTACATGATATGAGAAAGGAAGGGGAGTAAGCTATAAAGCTTAGTAAGTATGTGTAACAGCCCGATTTAGACCCTAGTCAGAACATTGGTTTCAAGACCACAAATCTGAGGTCAGAAAAATATTTTAATATTATTTTTGGTGTTTACAGTATGTGACTAAGCATGTGTGAAATTTTTGTGTGAAAATTTTATCGATTGTGTGCTTAATTTGAGAAAAGGACTTAATCGCATAAAATGCAAAAGCTGTGTGCTGATTGTTAAAGTGCTAATTTGTTATGGCTTATTAAAATGTGAGTCCTTATGTTGATAATTGACCATTAAAAGAATGGATGGACAAAAATGCCTAAGTTAGTGGAATTTAAATGTTATACATTAAAGGTTAAAATGGTAAAATGTCAATTAATGTATATTAAAAAAACCAAGTGCTCATCTATTTCATATCTTTTTATCAACGAAAATTGTAGAATAGATAAGGGTTTGAAGCTTTTATAATTTTGGCACATACAAGGCTTGATTGAGGTATGTTTTGAGCTCGGTTTTTGATGATTTCTACATTTTTGTAATCGTTGCTTAGTGTTTTAGCTAGCCTATGCTTTAATTTTAAAATTTGATGGTGATTTTCAGATAAGCCATTGATGAATGTTTGAGCTTTGTGATAGTTGATGATGAAATATGAAAGATATGTGAAAGATTAACATATTTTGTCTTTGAATTTTTGGTGAAATTGAGTAATTTGGGCTAAATTGTGAAAATAAGAAGTTGGAGGACTAAAATGTGAAATAAATGAAATGTGTGGGCTTGTATGGATATAAGGAGAATTCGGTAGGAATGGGTTAAATGAAATTATGTGTATTTGATGATTTTATGAAATAGGGACTTAAGTGTCGAAATGTGTAAATATGATGGCTATTTTGTAAAATGCCCTAAATATGTGTATTTGGATTAAATTGAATGTTTTGGTGAATGAATGAGCTAAATTTGAATATGTATAGACCAAGAAAGGAGAGATTCGGATCGAGATTGAGGCAAAGACAAAGTGCTTGATTGATTGACTAGTCTTGGTATTTCGACATCCGAGGTCTGTTCAGATATAATACGTGTTATTAAGTTTATGTTTAAGTGCTATGAAATGAATAATTGTGTGATTATTGGATTAGAAACATTATATGTGAAATTGAGAAATGTAGCACTAAGTGTGCATATTTAGAATTGAAACAGAGGTGAATGGCACTGTGTGTGCGAAATAAAGAAAGCTTCGGTAGTATTGATTGGCACTGTGTGTGCGATATCGAAATAAATTCGGTTTAATGTAAAGGCACTAAGTGTGCGATGATATTTATGCTTCGGCTATGAAATTGGCACTAAGTGGGCGATTGAATTGAAGGAATAATGAGGACCAATAGAAATGAAGTATTGAGTATTGAGTAGCATGAATGATCGATAACTAAGTGTTGGCTAAGGTACGTACGGAACCTATGTGGTTGATGAAATTGTAAAGGGAATTATGGATGGTTGAGTGATTATATTAGCTATGGATGATATGGTGTATATATTTGTGAGTTGATCTATGTGATGGATTAACTTTGTATACTGTAATTGTATTATTGAATTAAATGTATTATATTACGAACTTGCTAAGCTCTAAAGCTTACTGTGTGAAGTGTTTCTCTGTTTTATAGTGTCTTTAAAGCTAGCGCGGATTCGGGATCGTCAGCGACTCAGTCACACTATCGGCTAACTATTTTGGTACTTTTGGAAGATGTATATATATGGAATATGGCATGTATAGGCTAGTTGATATGGCATATTTTGAAGTGTATAAACTTTGTCATGTGATATGGCTTCAAAGTTGAATAATGTTAGTATATATGTGTGGAATTATGTGAATGATGAATATGGTATGTTTCATGCTTAAATGGTTGAAGAAAATTGAGGTTTAAACATGAACTTGTTGTACGGGTTATAAGATGCTTGACTTATAGGATTTGGAGTGTGAAATTGATATTTTAGATAGATTTAATTGAGTTGAATTTGAGGATAGGAATAAATGATGTAGTTGATGATTAATTGGTGCATATATTGGTATGTTTTGGTTTCCATTTGAGGTATAAATGCTTATGATTTGAGGCTTGTAGGTGATTCCTAAGTGTGGGTGGCAAGTTTGGTCTTGCAAATGACCTATAATTTCCCACACGGTTGAGCACACGGGCGTGTGGCTCGACCGTGTCGTTCTTGGTTGAAATTCAAAACAAGTCAGGCTCGACCACGGGCTAGACATACGGGCGTGTGACTGGCTGTGTGATGCAAGTCAGGCTCGACCACGGGCGTGTCTCAGGCCATGTGGACTAGTCAGTATGTATGCCCTATTTTGACACGGCTCGGGCACATGGGCGTGTCTGAGGCCGTTTGAGGCACACAGCCTGCCCACATGGGCGTATGACCTCTGTAACTTTGAAAAATGTTTGATTTTCAAAAAAAAATTGTATGATCTCGGTTTAGTCCCGACCCCTTTTTAACATGTGTTTGAGGTCTCGTAGACCTCATTAAGGGACTATATGTATATATTTTGATATGTTTGAATGATGAAATACTTTGTGTTGTAAAATGATTGTAAATGTTTCGGGTTGTTAGGCAATGCCTCTTACCCCTATTCCGGCGACAGTTATGGGTTAGGGGTGTTACATTTTATTGGTATCAGAGCTACGGTTTAGTCGATTCTAGGACTAACGTAGCACTTGTGAGTCTAGCTATACATGCCATATCTATAAATTGCGATAGTGTAATGAATCCTGACAGTTAAAAATGTGTTTTCGTATAGTGAATGGATCCCGAACGAGCAGTTACTGATGATGTTGAGAGCAATGCGCCTGCTCCCGCTCAAGGGACAGCGCCGTCCGAATCTAAGACGATTGCTAGTAGCTAAGAGGGAGAGGCAAAGCAAGCCTTCTTCCTAATGATGAGTGAGTGGTTTTCGGAGTTCGTTCGAACGAATCCGACTGCTCCACAACCTCTACCCCCGCAAGTGCCTGTAGTGCCACAAGTTGTAGATCCGATCCGATTGAATAAACCTCCTGTGGATAAGATCAGAAAGTATGGGGCCGAAGAGTTTAGAGCCATAGTTGATGATGATGCTGAACGAGCTGAGTTATGGCTCGAGAATACAATCCGAGTGTTTGATGAGATGTCATTGACTCCTGATGAATGCATTAAATGTGTTGTTTCCTTGTTTGATAAGATTTCATTCGTGATTGCCCAGAGTCTGTTGGGCAAGAGATTATTCAGTATCTGAGATCAGATAACGTCTCAGCGAGAGGTAGACCTTTCCGAAATACAAGAAATGTCAGTAGTAGTCAGAGAGCTATGAAAGACTCAGTAGCCAGATCTGAAGCTAGAGCGCCTGCCAGAGCATATGCTATCCGAGCTCGTGAGGAAGCTTCATCTCCGAATGTTATAACGGGTACATTTGCTCTTTATGATACTTCTGTGATTGCATTGATAGACCTTGATTCTACTCATTCGTATATATGCATGAACTTAGTATCCAGTAAGACTTTGCCTGTAGAGTCTACTGAATTTGTTATTAGAGTATCGAACCCCTTAGGTAAAAGTGTCCTGGTTTATAAAGTATGCAAGAACTGTCCGTTGATGTTTAGAGATGTTTGTTTTCCGGCTGATTTGATGCTATTACCATTTGATGAGTTTGATATAATTTTGGGTATGGACTGGTTGACACTACATGATGCTATTGTGAATTGCAAAAGAAAGACTATTGATTTGAGATGTCAGAATGATGAAATAGTCCGGATTGAGTCTAATGATTTGAATGGTTTATCGGCTGTGATATCAGTAATGAAAGCTCAAAACTATGGGAAAAAGGGTTATGAAGCTTATTTTGCCTATGTAATTATTTGAAAGTATCCGAAAAGAAAGTTGAATCAGTGCCAGTTGCCTTTGAATTCTCTGATGTGTTTCTTGAAGAATTGTCGGGATTGCCTCCGATACGTGAAGTTGAATTTGGTATTGATTTATTACTGAGAACAACTCCTATTTTGATAGCTCCGTATAGAATGGCACCAACAGAGTTGAAAGAGTTAAAGTCACAGTTGCAAGAGTTGACTGACAGAGGGTTTGCAAGACCGAGTTTCTCACCTTGGGGTGCTCCTGTTCTGTTTGTGAAAAAGAAATATGGCACAATGAGAATGTGTATTGATTATCGTCAGTTCAACAAGGTGACTATAAAGAATAAATACCCACTGCCCAGAATTGATGATTTATTTGATCAACTTAAAGGAGCCACTATATTTTCAAAGATAGATCTGAGATCGGGATACTACCAGTTGCGAGTAAAAGATTCAGATATTCTGAAAACTTCTTTCAGAACGAGGTACGGGCATTACGAACTTTTAGTTATACCTTTCGGACTAACAAATGCTCCTGCTATTTTTATGGATCTGATGAACAGAATTTTCAGATCGTACTTAGATCAATTTGTTGTTGTATTCATTGACGACATCTTGATTTATTCACGTAATGAGATTGAGCATACCGAGCATCTGAGAATTGTTTTGCAAACTCTGTGAGATAAGCAATTGTATGCGAAATTCAGTAAATGTGAATTCTGGTTGTGAGAAGTTGGTTTTCTGGGACATATTGTATCAGCCTCTGGTATACGAGTTGATGCGAGCAAGATTTCTGCTACTCTGGAATGGAACCCTCCGAAGAATGTGTCTGAAGTTTGCAGTTTTCTAGGACTTGCTGGTTATTATCGACGATTTGTAAAAGGATTTTCGATGATAGCTACTCCGTTGACTAGATTGCTTTAGAAAGATGTGAGATTTGAATGGTCTGATAAATGTTAGAAACGCTTTGATCAGTTGAAAGCCCTTTTGACTGAAGCTCCAGTTTTGATACAGCCAGAATCGGGTAAAGAGTTCGTGATTTATAGTGATGCTTCGTTAAATGGTCTGGGATGTGTTTTGATGCAGGAAGGCAAAGTTATAGCTTATGCCTCGAGACAACTAAAGTCGCATGAAAAGAACTATCCGACACATGATCTTGAGCTAGGTGCGATTGTGTTTGCATTAAAGATTTGGCGCCATTATCTATTCGGTGAGAAATGTCATGTATTTTCAGATCATAAAAGTGTAAAATATTTGATGACTCAGAAAGACTTAAATCTGCGACAGAGAAGATGGTTAGAGCTGTTGAAAGATTACGAGCTTGTGATAGATTATCACCCGGGTAAAGCAAATGTAGTTGCCGATGCACTGAGTCGGAAGTCACTGTTTGCATTACGTACAATGAATACTTATTTAAACCTGTCTGATGATGGTTCAGTGTTAGCTGAATTAAAAGTGAAACCGTTGTTTTTACAACAGATATGTGATGCTCAGAAAGTTGATAATGAAATGCTATTTAAACGAGATCAGTGTAGCTCGAATTCTGATTCTGAGTTTCGATTTGATGATGATGATTACTTGATATTTCGAGATCGAATTTGTGTTCCAAGAAATCCAGAGTTGATTCAGCTAATTTTGAATGAAGCTCATAATAGTCGTCTATCTGTTCATCCGGGTAGTACAAAGATGTATCATGATTTGAAGCAACACTATTGGTGGTCTGGAATGAAAAGGGATATCTCTGATTTTGTGTCGAAATGTTTAGTTTGTCAGCAAGTTAAAGTTGAACATCAGGTTCCATCTGGTTTGCTACAACCGATTCTAATTCCCGAGTGGAAATGGGATAGAGTAACGATGGACTTTGTTTCTGGATTGCCATTGACTCTGAGAAAGAAAGATGCAATTTGGGTTGTAGTTGATCGATTGACGAAATCTGCTCATTTTATTCCGGTACGATTTGATTACTCCCTTGATAAGTTAGCTGAGCTTTATATTTATGATATTGTGAGATTGCACGGAGTACCCTTGTGTATTGTGTCTGATAGAGATCTGAGATTTACATTACGATTCTGGAAGAAATTACAAGAAGCTTTAGGCACGAAATTGCATTTCAGTACAGATTTTCATCCGCAGACTGATGGACAGTCCGAGCGGATCATTCAGATACTCGAAGATATGTTGAGATGTTGCATTCTTGAGTTTGATGGTACGTGGGAACAGTACTTACCATTGATTGAATTTGCATATAATAACAGTTTTCAGTCGAGCATCAATATGGCACCCTATGAGGCTTTGTATGGATGCAAATGTCGAACACCTCTGTATTGGACTGAGCTCAGTGAAAGTAAGATACATGGGGTCGATTTGATAAAAGACACTGATCAGAAAGTTAATCCGTAATAGTCTGAAAGCAGCATCTGGTCGTTAGAAATCTTATGCAGATTTGAAACGAAAAGATATTGAGTATGAAATCGGTGACAAAGTGTTTTTGAAAGTATCTCCGTGGAAGAAAGTATTCAGATTCAAACGAAAAGGCAAGTTGAGTCCAAGGTTCATCGGGCCGTATGAAATTATTGAGCATGTTGGACCAGTTGCGTATAGATTATGGTTGCCACCTGAGCTAGAAAAGATTCATAATGTATTTCACGTATCGATGCTTAGACGATACCGATCTAATCCGTCACATGTGATTTCTCCGTCTGAGATTGAAATCTGATCCAATATGACTTACGAGGAAGAACCAATTCGTATCTTAGCTCGTGAAATGAAAGAATTGAGAAATAAGAAAATTCCGTTAGTGAAAGTGTTGTGGCATCGACACGGAGTGGAAGAGGCTACGTGGGAGCCTGAAGATTCAATGAGACAACAATATCTGAATCTGTTTAATGGTAAGATTTTCGGGGACGAAAATCCCTAAAGGGGGAAGAATTATAACAGTTCGGTTTAGACCCTAGTCGAAATAGTGGTTTTGGGACCACAAATCCGAGTCAAAAAAATATTTTTTTTATTTTCTGTGCTTAATGTATGTGATTAAGCATGTGTTAAAGTTCCGTAAACTAATTTGTCTGTTTGTGTGCTTAATTTGACATAAGGGCTTAATCGCGTAAAATGAAATTTTAATGGTTAAATAGGAAAGTGCCTAATTGTTGTTGTCTTTATAATTTGGAGGTTTTATAATGCAATTAACCCAATTTATAAGTTGGTAGACGGCAAGGTCATTAAATGCATATGTTTTATATGTTAATATTAAATAGTTAAAATGTAAATTGATTAATAATGCTATTATAATAAAAAGAAAGCTAAAATATGGTGGATATTTTATGTGTTCTTCCATCGAAAAACAAAGAAAAGAAATAAGAAATAAGAAGCTAGGGCATTCGGCCATTACCAAGCTCAATTCAAGGTATGTTTGACTTTGATTTTTGACAAGTCTACGTTTTTGTAATCGTTGCTTTGTATAATTCAAAACCCATGCTTCAATTTTGTGAATTGATGAATATTTTCAAATGTGCCATTGATGGACACATGAGTTTTGTGATGTTTGATGATGAAAAATGAAAGAAATGTGTTAGATTAACAAGTTTTGTCTTTGGAGTTTTGATGAATTTGAGTAATTTGTACTTAATTGAGAAAATAATATTTTGAGGGACTAAATTGTGAAATAAATGAAATGTATGGACTTGTATGGACTACATGAGAATTCGGCTTATCATGGGTATCATGAATTTTGTATATTTTTTGATTTTGTGAAATAGGAACTAAAATGTCCAAATGTGAAAATGTGAGGGCTAATTTTTAAATTTCCCTAAATGTGTGTTTTTGAATTGAATTGAATGAATTGGTGAATAAAAGAGCTAAATTTGAATATGTATAGATCAAGAACCGAAGAAAATAGACTTAGATCACGGAAAGTCAAAAGTGATCGAATAGCCGAGTCCGTACGTTAATTGAATCCGAGGTAAGTCTATATACAAATAAATTTATTCGTATTAATCTCTATATGTTTATATGAAATCTTATTATGATGAATGTATACGAGATTGATAGTATATGAATTCCGAGGAAGTATTGATGATGTATCAATGTCAGAGAAGTCTCGTACGAACCTAGGAATAGATAGGATTACGTATGTCATGACATAGGTGTTTGATGTGTAATATCATGTAAGACCACGTCTGGGACGTTGCCATTGATTGGAGATTTCTTGCAAGACCACATCCGGGACGTTGGCATCGATATGAGATTTACATGTAAGACCATGTCTGGGACATTGGCATCATATTGATTCATGTAAGACCCTGTCTGGGACAGTGGCATCGATATCTGATTACATGTAAGACCACGTCTGGGATGTTGGCATTGTACTACTATTCTGAGTATTTCGAGTATCCTATTAGATTCCGAACGATTCGACGAGCAAGTCTGAGAAATGAATGATTATATGTGATGTACATCCGATTCAGGTACGTCTGAAGTATATGCTTTGAATAAGCATGAGAGGTAAGTTAATATGTACATAGAAGCTTTGAACAAAGTGTGATATGTGTATGTTTGGCATTTGAACAAAAGAGATGCTTGAGATATGATATGATAGTAAGCAATGGCAATCCTATTGAGCCAAAGAGAAACTTATGTGTATGGAATGATGATATATTTATGAATTTGATTTGCCATGCTTATAATTAATTTTATGTTAAGTTTATTTGTATATAACTTACTAAGCTTTTGAAAGCTTACTTTGTGAGTGTTTATTCTGTTTTATAGATCGTTAAAGCTACGAGAGGCTCGGGGACCATCGAGGATCGTCATCACACTACTTAAACTTATTTCGGTTCCTTTTGAAAATGTATATACTAAAGTATGGCATGTATAGGCTAGTCATTTTGGTTTATGTTTGAGATGTGTGTATATGGCCATGTGATATGGCTAGACAAATGGTTGTGTTATGAATGAGTAACCATGTTATATTATGTTTGTTTGGGTATGGTTTAATGACCAAAGAAATGGTCAAAATGATGGTAAGTTTGTTGATACAAGGTATGCATATAAATGATGAATGGATATTATAAGGAAATGGTAAGTTGGTGATGAATTATGCTTGGTTATAATTGTGAATAGATTGAGTTAATTGTTATATAAAATGGTGTGCTTGATATGCTTTTGAATGCTTGAAATAGTTTGTTATTTATGGCATGGATTGAATTGGTATATGTTTGTAGGGATGACCCTAGTGTGGGTGGCATTTTGGCCGTGCAAATGGCCTATACTTTCCCACACGGTTGAGCACACGGGCGTGTGGCTCGACCGTGTCCCTCGTGGTTGCAATTCAAATCAAGTCAGGCTTGACCACAGGCTTGACACACAAGCGTGTGACTGGCCGTGAGGTGCAAGTCAGGCTCGACCACGGGTGAGGCACACAGGCGTGTCTACGGCCGTGTGGACAAGTTAGTATGTATGCCCTATTTTGACACGGCTTAGACACACGGGCGTGTCTAAGGCCGTGGGAGACACACAGCCTGCCCACACGGGCGTGTGACCTCTGTAACTTTGAAAAAAAAATAAATTTTTGAGAACTTCCGTATGTGTTCGGTTTAGTCTCGGCCCTATTCTTAAGCATGTTTAAGGTCTCGTAGACCTCTTTAAGGGACACTTTGATGTGATTTGTCAGATTATGATATGAGATGTCCGTAAAAGTTTCTGTTTGGTCCGATAATGCCTTTAACCCTATTTCGGCGACAGTTACGGGTTAGGGGTGTTACATACGACATATAATTGGTGGAAAACGTTGATATCCGTGGTTCCGAGAGAGAGAATCACTTGGGATTTCTTTCAAGTTGAATTTTGGAAGAAGTATATCAGTCAATGATTCATAGATCAAAAACGTAAAGAGTTTCTAGAGCTGAAACAGGGCCGCATGTCTGTTACTGAGTACGAGTGGGAATTTGTGAGATTGAGCCAATACGCGCGGGAATGTGTTTTGACTGAAACTACTATGTGTAAATGCTTCATTGAAGGGCTGAATGAAGACATCAAATTGTTGGTTGGAATACTTGATTTGAATGAATTTATAGTGTTAGTTGAAAGAGCCTGCAAAGCGGAAGAACTAAGTTAAGAAAAGAAGAAAGCGGATTCAAAGGCTAGAGATGAAAGAAAGAGGTCGATGAGTAAGTCGTATCAACCTTCCTCCAAGAGATTTTGAGATGCACGCTCAAATGTTTCGATTGGACATTCGAGCAGAGATCGAGTGAAATAGAATGTTAGTTCCAAAACACAAGTTCCAATTGAATCGAGTGTTGGAAGTGTTAAAAGCAACAAGCCCGAGTGTAGACAGTGTGGGAGACGACATGTTGGAGAATGCTGGGGCAAGTACAATAATAGAGTTTGCTATAAATGTGGATCACGAGACCATTGCATTCGTGATTGCCCAAAGTTAGCTGAGAAAGACAATGTACAGAATGTGAGACCGAGTAATGTGACAGCTAGAGGTAGACCACCTAGAAACACCAGGAATGTAAGTGGTAGTCAGAGATTAACATCAGACACAGCTGTGAGATCTGAGGCGAGAGCACCTGCACGAGCCTACGCTATTCGCGCTCGTGAAGAAGCGTCATCTCCAGACGTTATTACTGGTACTTTTACTCTACTTGATACTGATGTGATTACATTGATAGATCCAAGATCTACTCATTCCTATGTGTGTGTGAATCTAGTATCTAGTAAGACTCTGCCTGTTGAGTCTACTGAATTTGTAATTAAAGTATCGAACCCTTTAGGCAAGTGTGTTCTGGTTGATAAAGTATGCAAGAATTGTCCATTGATGTTTCGAGATGTTTGTTTTTCGGCTAATTTGATGTTGCTACCATTTGATGAATTTGATATAATTCTGGGTATGGATTGGCTCACTTTGCATAATGCTATTTTGAATTGTAGAAGAAAGAGTATTGATTTGAGAAGTCAGAATGGTGAGATAGTTCGAATTTAATCCAGTCATTTGAATGGGTTACCGGCTATTGTATCTTTGATGAAAGCTTTGAACTATGTGAAAAAGGGTTGTGAATCCTATCTTGCGTATGTGATAGATACTAAGTGACTGAAAAGAAAGTTGAATCTGTACCTGTAGTTTGCGAGTTTCCAGATGTGTTTCCTGAAGAACTATCGGGATTACCTCCGATACGAGAAGTAGAGTTCGGTATTGATTTAGTGTCGGGAACAACTCCTATCTCAATAACTCCGTATAGAATGGCACCGACATAATTGAAAGAGTTGAAGTCTCAGTTGCAAGAGTTGACGGATAGAGGATTTGTGTAACACCCCTTACCCAGGTTCTACGCCGGGAACCGGGCCCGAGGCGTTACCGAACTCAAACCGCTTAATCGCCACTTAGGCTCAACGTCATTACTCGCTATAACCTTATTCTCGACTTATGAGGCCTCACTCATACACACAAAGGCTCTCGAGACTAATCCGAAACTTTTACGATCCTTCAAATTTTTCTCTTTTATACAGGTCTCACACGCCCGTGCAAGATTAGACACGCCCGTGCATGAGCACACACGCCCATGTCCCCAGACCGTGCCTAAAAACCCAAGCATTCTGCCAAATGCCCCACGGCCATGGCACGCTCGTGCTCCCCAACCGTGGTGAACACTGACTTCTCTCGCACGGCCTAGAGTCTAGACACACACCCGTGTGGCTAGCCCGTGGCCAACACTGATTAATCCCACACGCCCTAGGCACATGCCCGTGTGACTAGTCCGTTGTCTATTCTGTTTTCAAATATTAACATGCAGGGGACGCACGGCCACAGCACACGCCCGTGGGCTGACCGTGTGTCACACATGGTCTAGACACACGCCCGTGTGTCTACCCACATGGTCAAGAACAAGACTAAGTGTCAAGTTCTTTTCACCCTTCTAACATACACAACATATACTCATCTAACACCATCATAATCAACTCAAATTGAAGTGCATTCTCACATAGAAAACTACATCTTTCTTTCATATAATGTAATAGCCAACAACCATGGCATTATACAAAATAAGCTATCCATCTATAGGCCAACACATCTTAGCCATTTACAACAAAATTTACTAACTTATCTAGCCCTTATACATGCCATATACAAAAATAAGTTTCATGTACCAAAGTGTTTGATATGTGGGCTATCTTCCGATGATCCTCGTATCTCAATTCAACGCTTTTAATCTATAAGACAAAGGAAAAGAAAGAGAGTAAGCTTTGAGCTTAGTAAGTTTACACATAAACAATTAAGCATTATAGTATAAGCCCAACCACAATTAGCATTATACCAACATATAATATACAACTATGCTTACTCTTTCTATCCCTTACCATATTACCAACACATCATGAGTCACTGCTCATAATTATTGAAATGCCCCGCATTCAATATCACATTTACACAATATACAACACGTCATTATTGCTCAATAATACATCCACATAGCTAACTCACATAGCTAATCCACACAGCTAATCCACATATCTTATCCACACAGCTATTACACACAACTAATATACACAATTAATCCACACAGCCAATATCTCGGTGGTTTCGCACTTAGCACACCACAATCAATTTATAAGGTGGTATCGCACTTAGCCTACCACAAAGGTAATCATCGTGATCTCGCACATAGCCACTAAATGATATGCCTAACGATAGCATCGCACATAGCCAGCTCATCGTCAATATGCATTTGGATGGTATCGCACTTAGCCCACCATCTAGCATTATCACAACACATGCACAAGCTTATTTACCCAGTTATTCATCCATTCACATCTATATTACATTCATTCTACTTGAACCACATAGGTTCCCAATCATTCTCATTCATTCTCATTCATGCTACACCCTAGCTAGCATTTACAAATTGTAAGTATGAATGCATTGTTTATGCATAGACTTACCTCGATACTCAAAAGTATTGAAATGTGCAATTTAGTCCACCACCTTGCTTTTGCCTCAGTTTCGATCCGGGCTTCGTCTTTCTTGATCTATAATGAATAAATCAGCTTATTCAATACACACATTGACTAAATTCACCCACATCTCATACTTTAGCAAAATTACTATTTTGCCCCTAAACTTTCTCATATTTACACTTTAGTCCCAAAGGCTCGTAAAGTGATTTTTATTCAAATTTCTAGCCTTTCATGCTTAGCCAAACCACTTACTCAACTAAAGCATTCAACGATTCTGACTAAATCACCCATGTATGACCAAACTTAAGATTTTCACAACTAAGTCCCTACATGCATTTTCATGGAAAATCACTTAGCAAATGATGTTTCTACTGCATCAAGCTTTCATATTCTTCCATAAAACATCAAAATACATGCATGTCATACATATGTACATTTTTGAACATCCATAATAGCTCACCAAATAGCTATAAATAGCTTACTCATGCTACTAGGACTTCAAAAATACGAAGAATATCAAAAACCGGGCTTAGGAGCACTTACTAGCAAGCTTGAAAATTGAAAGAACCCTAACAATGGCTTCTCAAATTTTCGGCAGCTATGGGAAGAAGATGAATGAATTTCTATCATCTTTTCACCTATTTTAATCACTTAATTGATAAATGACCAAAATGCCCTTTTTGATAAACTTTCAATTTTAACTCATCCATGCCCATTTTTGTCCAAAAATTAGAATTTGGATAAATTGCTATTTAAGGACCTCTAATTAATAATCTAAAGCTATTTCACACATATAGCTTCTAGAAACACACATTTTGCAACTTTTGCAATTTAGTCCTTTTGGACAATTCAACCACAATTTCACAAAATTGCTTCATGAAACTTTCACACTAGCATGCATACATAATATAAGCCTCAAAAACTCATTCATGACCCTCAAATTTGTGGTCTCGAACCACTATTCTGACTAGGCCCTAAATCGGGATGTTACAACTCTCCCCCCTTTAGAGATTTTCATCCCCGAAAATCTTACCAGTAAAGAGATTTGGATGTTGCTCTCTCATAGCTTCTTCTATTTCCCACGTAGCCTCTTCCACACCATGTTTCTGCCATAACACTTTCACTAGTGCTATGCTCTTATTTCTCAACTGTTTCACTTCTCGAACCAAGATCTTAATTGGCTCCTCTTCATAAGACATATCCGGTCTTATCTCAATTTTCGTTGAAGGAATCACATGTGAAGGATCGGAGCGATACCATCGCAACATCGACACATGGAACACGTTATGAATCTTTTCTAACTCTACCGGTAAAGCCAACCTGCAAGCTACTGCACTCCAATTTCGCCTCAGAACTCATACGACCCTATGAACCTTGGACTCAATTTCCCTTTTTGTCCAAATCTCATAATCTTCTTCCACTGCGATACTTTAAAAAATGCTTTGTCGCCTACCTCAAACTCAATTTCTTTTCTTTTCAAATCCGCATACGACTTCTGTCGGTCCGAAGTAGCTTTCAGACTATTACGGATTACTTTCACTTTCTCTTCGGTCTCTTTTACTAGATCGACCCCATGGATCTGTTTCTCGCTAAGATCGGTCCAATACAAAGGAGTTCGACACTTACGGCCATACAAAGCCTCATACGGTGCCATCTGTATACTCGACTGATAACTATTGTTATAGGCGAATTCGACCAAAGGTAGATATCTCTCCCAACTACCTTCGAATTCTAACACACAGCATCGAAGCATATCTTCAAGAACTTGAATCACTCTTTCAGACTGACCATCGGATTGCGGATGGAACGCAGTACTGAAATTCAATCTCGTACCCATGGCCTCTTGTAACTTCTTCCAAAATCTCGAAGTAAATCTCGGATCTCTATCCGATATAATAGACACAGGTACACCATGCAATCTCACTATCTCTCGCCACGCACAACTCAAAGCTAACTTATCCAAATGAATAATCAACACGCATTGGAATAAAGTGAGTCGACTTCATCAATCTATCCACAACAACCCACACAAAGCATCTCTCTTTCTCGAAGTCATCGGCAACCCCGTTACAAAATCCATGGTAACCCGATCCCACTTCTATTCGGGAACCATTTCTGGCTGAAGCAATCCCGAAGGCATTTGATGCTCAGCTTTCACTTGTTGGCAAATCAGACACTTAGTCACAAACTCTGAAATATCTCTTTTCATACCCGGCCACCAATACAACTTTCTCAAATCGTTGTACATTTTCGTACTGCCCGGATGTACTGACAAGCATCCACTGTGGGCCTCATACAAAAGCTTTCAAATCAACTCCTCATTTTTAGGAACACAAATTCTGTCACGATACATCAGACAACCATTCAAATCCACTCGAAAATCAGAATCACTTTCTGATCCGCACTTATCTATCTTAGCTTGCATCCCGCTGTCATTTCTCTGAGCCTTACATATTTGTTGAACAAATAGTGGCCTAGCTCTCAACTCTGCCAAAATAGCACCATCATTAGACAATGCTAAACTCGCTCTCATAACTCTTAGAGCATACAAGGATTTCCTACTTAAGGCATTCGCAACCACATTCGCTTTTCCCGGGTGGTAATCAATGACTAACTCATAGTCTTTCAACAATTCAAGCCACCGTCTCTGTTTCAGATTTAGATCCTTCTGATCCATCAAATACTTTAAACTCTTGTGATCCGTAAAGATTCGGCACTTTTCGCCATACAAATAATGTCGCCAAATCTTTAACGCAAACACAATCGTAGCCAACTCCAAATCGTGAGTCGGATAATTCTTCTCGTGCAGTTTTAACTGCCTCGAGGCGTAAGCGATTACCTTACCCTCTTGCATCAACACGCAACCGAGACCATTAAACGACACATCACTATAAACCACGAACTCTTTCCCCGATTCTGGTTGAACCAAAATCGGTGCCTCAGTCAACATTATTTTCAGTCTCTCGAAACTCTGTTGACATGTCTCAGTCCATTCAAACTTGACATCCTTATGCAATAGCTTTGTCATCGGGGTAGCAATCACAGAGAACCCCTTTACGAAACGTCTGTAATATCCCGCTAATCCCAAGAAACTTCTGATTTCTGACACATTCCTCGGTGGTTTCCAGTCCACAACAGCCGCTATCTTACCCGGGTCAACTCTGACACCATCACCTGACACCATGTGTCCTAGGAATCCGGCCTCTCAGAGCCAAAACTCACTCTTGCTAAACTTAGCATACAACTGCTTATCTCTCAAAGTTTGCAAGACAATTCTCAAGTACTCTTCATGGTCGTTCTCATCCCGAGAATAGATCAATATGTTGTTAATAAAGACAACCACAAACTTGTCCACATATGGTCTGAAAACACGGTTCATCAGATCCATAAAAATCGCAGGTGCATTCGTCAAACCAAACGGCATAACCAAAAACTCATAATGGCCATACCTTGTCCGAAATGCAGTTTTCAACTCATCTTGCTTTTTCACTCTGAGCTGATAATAACCAGACCTCAAGTTTATCTTGGAGAATACTGTAGCTCCCTTCAGTTGATCGAAAAGGTCATTATTCCTTGGTAAAGGATACTTATTCTTAACCGTCACCTTGTTCAGTTGTCTATAGTCTATACACAACCTCATAGACCCATCTTTCTTCTTCACAAACAATACCGGAGCACCCCATGGCGAGTAGCTCGGTCTTGCAAAACCCTTATCTGTCAACTCTTGTAACTGAACCTTCAGTTCTTTCAACTCTACAGGTGTCATTCTATATGGGGCAACCGAAATAGGTGCCGTTCCCAGAACCAACTCAATTCCAAACTCGACCTCTCTCACTGGAGGTAATCCAGTAACTCTTCCGGAAACACATCCGGGTACTCACATACCACCGGCATCTGCTTTCAAACCCTACTCCAACCTCTTGAGTATTCAACACAAACGCAAGATAGGACTCACACCCTTTTCTTAAACATTTCTCAGCCACTAAGGAAGAAATCATCACAGGTAGACTATCCGATCCACCTGATTCAACCCGAACTACATCTCCACTCTCACATTTTAGTTCAATAAACTTACTACCACAGTTCACTAAGACACTATGGGTAGTCAACCAATCCATGCCTAGGATTAAATCGAACTCATCAAACGGCAACAACATAAGGTTTTCCGGAAAATAATGATTCTCAATCAACAAAGGACAATTCTTACACACTTTGTCCACTAACACATGCTTTCCTAACGGGTTTGACACCTTAATCACAATGTTCGTAGACTCAACGGTCATACTCAAACTAGATGCTAATCTCATGCAAATATAAGAGTGAGTAGACCCTGGATCTATTAAAGCAATAACAGAGGTGTCAAAGAGAGAAAAAGTACCCGTTATCATATCAGGGGAGGATGCCTCTTTGCGAGCGTGAATGGCATACGTCCTCGCAGGTGCCCGACCCTCCGGTCTCACAGCAGAATCTCTAGGCGCACCTCTACCACTAGCCCCACCTCTTGGGTTCCTTGGTGGTCTACCCCTCGTAGACACTTCACTAGGTCTCACTTCTTGCCTCTCTTCCTTATCATCCCTCTCGGAATAGTTACGGATAAAGTGGTCCATGGAACCACATTTGTAACATTTCTGACTGTTTCCCCAACACTCTCCGATGTGATACCTACCACAACTTGGACACTCCGGTTTACTCTTTGTATTGCCCACACTTTCCATCGAGGGGGCTCGAACTCTCGAACCCTGACGAGTATTGTCCAAGTCTCGATGCGAATAACCCACTGGTGCCGTCGTCCGAGGACTCATTTCCTTGGATCTTTTCGACTGGGCTTGATACGACTTGCCCATCAGTCTCTTTCTAGCATCTCGGGCTTCACTCACAGCCCTTCACTTTTCTGAACTCAATTCCTCGGGCTTACTTGCCCTCTCAACTAATACCACAAATTCTTTCAACTCTAAAATGCCAACTAGGAGTTTGATATCCTCATTCAGCCCATCTTCAAACCTCTTGCACAAGATGGTCTCTGTCGACACACATTCTTGAGCGTATTTGCTAAGCCTAACAAACTCACACTCGTATTCAGCTACTGTCATCCTTTCTTGCTTCAACTCAAGGAATTCTTTCCTCTTTCGGTCAATAAACCTCTGGCTTATGTACTTCTTCTGGAACTCTTCCAGAAAGAAGTCCCACGTTACCCGCTCTCTCGGGACCACTAATTTCAGCGTCTTCCACCAATGGTATGCCGAGTCTCTCAGCAAAAATACGGCACACTTCAAACTTTCCTCAGGTGTACATGAGAGCTCATCGAACACCCTCATCGAGTTCTCCAACAAGAACTCTGCCCTCTCAGAGTCGTCATCTACCTTAGCTCTAAACTCCTCAGTCCCGTGTTTCCTAATCTTACCCACCGGGGGTTTTGATATCCTCACTACATCCATACCTTGAGGAGCCACAGGATTTGGCTGAGGTATAGGAGGAGGTGGAGGAGGTTGAGCATTAGGGTTCTCTCGAACATAATACGAGTACCAATTACTCATCATATGAAGAAAGGCTTCTCGTGCCTCTTCCCCTTGACCCCTCGCCTCGGGTCCACTTTGCACCGACACGGTTCCTTGCGCAGGAACCGGTGCATTACTAGCTGCTTCATCAGCAGTCAATGGATCAGAATCCATATTCTATATAAAACAAGATTTAAAATCATCAGAAACCACCACACTATCATCGTACACTTATGGCATGTATAGCAAGACTCTTACACCCGCTACGGTAGTCCTAGAATCGACTAAACCATAACTCTGATACCACTAAATGTAACACCCCTTACCCGGGTTCAACTCCGGGAATCAGGCCCGAGGCGTTACCGAACTCAAACTGCTTAATCGCCACTTAGGCTCAACATCATTACTCACTATAACCTCATTCTCGACTTACGAGGCCTCACTCATACATACGAGGGCTCTCGAGACTAATCCGGAACTTTTACGATCCTTTAAATTTTTCTCTTTTATACAGGTCTCACACGCCCGTGCAAGATTAGACACGCCCGTGCATGAGCACACACGCCCATGTTCCCAGACCGTGCCTAAAAACCCAAGCATTCTGCCAAATGCCCCACGGCCATGGCACGCCCGTGCTCCCTAACCGTGGTGAACACTAACTTCTCTCGTACGGCCTAGAGTCTAGACACACACCCGTGTGGCTAGCCCGTGGCCAATACTAATTAATCCCACACGCCCTAGGCACACGCCCGTGTGACTAGTCCGTGGTCTATTTTATTTTCAAATATTAACATGCAGGGGACGCACGGCCACAGCACACGCCCGTGGGCTGACCGTGTGTCACACATGGTCTAGACACACGCCCGTGTGTCTACCCACATGGTCAAGAACAAGACTAAGTGTCAAGTTCTTTTCACCCTTCTAACATACACAACATATACTCATCTAACACCATCATAATCAACTCAAATTGAAGTGCATTCTCACATAGAAAACTACATCTTTCTTTCATATAATGTAATAGCCAACAACCATGGCATTATATAAAATAAGCTATCCATCTATAGGCCAACACATCTTAGCCATTTACAACAAAATTTACTAACTTATCTAGCCCCTATACATGCCATATACAAAAAAATAAGTTTCATGTACCAAAGTGTGCTGATATGTGGGCTATCTTCTGATGATCCTCGTATCTCAATTCAACGCTTTTAATCTATAAGACAAGGGAAAAGAAAGAGAGTAAGCTTTGAGCTTAGTAAGTTTACACATAAACAATTAAGCATTATAGTATAAGCCCAACCACAATTAGCATTATACCAACATATAATATACAACTATGCTTACTCTTTCTATCCCTTACCATATTACCAACACATCATGAGTCACCTGCTCATAATTATTGAAATGCACCCCTGCATTCAATATCACATTTACACAATATACAACACGTCATTATTGCTCAATAATACATCCACATAGCTAACTCACATAGCTAATCCACACAGCTAATCCACACATCTTATCCACACAGCTATTACACACAACTAATATACACAATTAATCCACACAGCCAATATCTCGGTGGTTTCGCACTTAGCACACCACAATCAATTTATAAGGTGGTATCGCACTTAGCCTACCACAAAGGTAATCATCGTGATCTCGCACATAGCCACTAAATGATATGCCTAACGATAGCATCGCACATAGCCAGCTCATCATCAATATGCATTTGGATGGTATCGCACTTAGCCCACCATCTAGCATTATCACAACACATGCACAAGTCTATTTACCCAATTATTCATCCATTCACATCTATATTACATTCATTCTACTTGAACCACATAGGTTCCCAATCATTCTCATTCAATCTCATTCATGCTACACCCTAGCTAGCATTTACAAATTGTAAGTGTGAATGCATTGTTCATGCATAGACTTACCTCGATACTCAAAAGTATTGAAATGTGCAATTTAGTCCACCACCTTGCTTTTGCCTCGGTTTCGATCTGGGCTTCGTCTTTCTTGATCTATAATGAATATATCAGCTTATTCAATACACACATTGACTAAATTTACCCACATCTCATACTTTAGAAAAATTACTATTTTACCCCTAAACTTTCTCATATTTACACTTTAGTCCCAAAGGCTCGTAAAGTGATTTTTATTCAACTTTCTAGCCTTTCATGCTTAGTCGAACCACTTACTCAACTAAAGCATTCAACGATTCTGACTAAATCACCCATGTATGACCAAACTTAAGATTTTCACAACTAAGTCCCTACATGTATTTTCATGGAAAATCACTTAGCAAAAGATGTTTCTACTACATCAAGCTTTCATATTCTTCCATAAAATATTAAAATACATGCATGTCATACATATGTACATTTTTGAACATCCATAATATTTCACCAAATAGCTATAAATAGCTTACTCATGCTACTAGGACTTTAAAAATACGAAGAATATCAAAAATCGGGCTTAGGAGCACTTACTAGCAAGCTTGAAAAATTGAAAGAACCCTAACAATGGCTTCTCAAATTTTCGGCAGCTATGGGAAGAATATGAATGAATTTCTATCATCTTTTCACCTATTTTAATCACTTAATTGATAAATGACCAAAGTGCCCTTTTTGATAAACTTTCAATTTTAACTCATCCATGCCCATTTTTGTCCAAAAATTAGAATTTGGATAAATTGCTATTTAAGGACCTCTAATTAATAATCTAAAGCTATTTCACACATATAGCTTCCAGAAACACACATTTTGTAACTTTTGCAATTTAGTCCTTTTGAACAATTCAACCACAATTTCACAAAATTGCTTCATGAAACTTTCACACTAGCATGCATACATAATATAAGCCTCAAAAACTCATTCATGACCCTCAGATTTGTGGTCTCGTACCACTATTCTGACTAGGCCCTAAACTGAGATGTTACAATTTGCACGACCGAGTTTCTCGCCCTGGGGTGCTCCTGTGTTGTTTGTGAAAAAGAAAGATTGAACTATGAGGATGTGTATTGACTGCCGACAGTTAAACAAGGTGACAATAAAGAATAAATATCCTTTGCCTCGTATTGATGATTTGTTCAATCAGCTAAAAAGAGCTACAGTATTTTTGAAGATAGATTTGAGATCGGGCTATTATCAGCTACGAGTTAAAGAATCAGATGTGCCGAAAATTGCCTTCAGAATGAGGTACAGACATTATGAATTTTTAGTAATGCCTTTCGGACTAACGAATGCTTTTGAATAGTTTATGGATTAAATGAACCGGATATTCAGACCGTATTTGGATCGATTCGTTGTTGTGTTTATTGATGACATTCTAATTTATTCTTGTAATGAGGCGTAACTTGCCGAGCATTTGAGAATTGTGTTACAGACTCTGCGTGAGAAGCAATTGTATGCAAAGTTTAGCAAATGTGAGTTGTGGTTGCATGAAGTTGGATTTCTGGGACATATTGTGTCAGCATCTGGTATGTAACGACCCGAATTTGGGCCTAGTAGAATTGGGCCCAATGGGCCTTTGGCGAAAGAGCGTTTAAAATTTTTTAGAATAAGAGAACGGCATTAATGCAAGTTAGACCTACTAGGTGAGTGATTTTGGAAGGTTAGGGGGCTTCTATGAAGTCCCGGGATCAAACTTTGGCTTTAGGGAAATTTTGGTTTTAGGTGAGAAAACCCTGGGAGTTAGTAGGAAGGCTTTAACAATAAAATGTGGAGAAAAATGACAAAAGAGGAGTTTTGGTCTAGTGGCAAATGGCGCCACATAAGAGAAAAGGGAGTGACACCACAAGGAAGGAAAAAGGTCCAAGGTTCAAGGCGTGGAACTTGCATTTCTTTTAGAGTATTTTATTAAATAGATTTAGACCTTGGCCATAGACTTATCTTTAGTTGGGCATGTTTTAAGACACAAAAGGAGCTTGTGGCTTAATGGCTAGCGGCGTGGATTATGTTACAAGGGAGCCTGAGTTCGAATCTCATGACAAGCAAGGGAGTATTTATTTTGTGGATTGGATGGCAAGAATTTGAGTTGGATTTAAACTCTGCTGACGGAGGGATCCCACATCGGAAAGACACAAATAAATAAGGTGAGAAGCTGGCTATATAGAGAGCTATCTATGATGGGAGGAAACACACCTGGTCGGCATTGGGCATAGGAGCATTTGGAGCGCGGATTAGCACCAGATTCCTATCAGGTGTGTATTCTCTCTACTCTAGTTGTAGAGCGACAAATGCCGAATGCCGGTCACACGGTGATAGTAGCCACAGGAGCGTGCGAGCGCACATGTGGGGCTTCGACACGATAGTTGAGGACATCGTTAGTAATCTTGTGGGTTGATGTTGTTTGGGCCACGATGGGCCGATAGGGGCCGAGTGGGCCCAATAGGCCCGTGGGCTCATATGAGTAGATTGTATGATTGTGTAGTATATATTAGACTGGACTAGGTGAATCTCGAATCTGTGGCTAAATTTGTGCTAGTTGGGCCACACGAGCGTGTGGGCCTGAATGGGCTGAAATCAGGTTTTAGGCCCGATAGTCTGGCAACGATCAGAAATGGTAGCCGAGTCGATCAGGGTGACATTAGGCCTTTGGAATGGCCATTGCAGGTGCAAAGTTACCGAAATACCCTCGGTGGGTAAATTACTGTTATGCCCTTAGGGGTTGTTTAACATGATTGTGTGTAATTCTCACATCATCGTTTGTTTGATTAACAATAAGTATGTGAATTGTTTGAAAGCCGAAACATCGGCAACGGCTGTGAGTTACCCTTGGAGGGTATAAATGGAGATGCCAGGTTAGTTACCATCTGATTGTGTCATGTAAATACTTGATCATGGATATATGTATACTCTGACTGTTCGATTTACATTGACATATGTTGCATTCATTGCATTATGATTATATATTGCATGGGATTGGGATATGATATTGATTAAAAGGGGCAGTGTATATCGGTGACTCTGTCATATTATTTTGATGGCTCGGTGCCACATATATCGGTGACTCTTTCACATTGTTTCGGTGGCTAGGCTACATATATCGGTGACTCTGTCACATTATATCGACTTTGAGCAGCATGACTGTCAGCATGACTACCAAAGAGGAGTGTAGCGGATGGAGGGTTGATTGTAGAAATCCCCACAAGAGTGTTGAGGTTGGACATACGGAGCGGAGTGTAGAGGATGGAATACTAGGCTGGGTGGGGTTGCATTGCATTCACTATCTGACATGCCATGTTGTTAGGGCTACGGCCCAATTCGATACGTATGAGCTTCGGCCAAATTTGTTACTGTGAGGGCTAAGGCCCAATGTGCTTCTGTGGGCTTAGGCCCAGATTTTATTCGTAAGGGGAATTACACACTGAGTTTTTGTAAACTCACCCCCTCTGCTTTAACTTTTGCAGGTAATCCCTAGCTTGAGGATTTGGAGCCGAGGTGGACTCTGGGGTGGCCATACATCGTCACTTCAGTAAATTAAGTGTTATTTTCATTTAAATTTTATTTTAATTCGGGTTTATGTTCTGTAATAAGGCCATTGGGATTTTAATTTGGTTTTTGTTTTAATGCGGTTATCTATGATGAAATGATCAATACTGAGTTTTCCTAAAAACACAAATAACTATTTTCCAAAATATTAATGAACGGATCACAAGCAATAAATAGTTAAACTCGGGATTTTTTTAGAACTACAAACATTATTTTCAAAAGGTCACTATTCTGAAGTCCACTAGTTTCAGTTGTTCATATCACAAAACAAGTTTTCAATAGTTGGTGTTATTAACTACATTTTGCAAGAAAACCATTAAGTAAATTCTATTTTTAAATGGAACCAAATCTTCGGAATTTTCAAACAAACACAAGTTTCTTTAACAACCTTTCCATGTGACATGCCAGATCCGGTCGTAACGTCTAGGCCGGTTTTGGGGTGTTATAATTATGGTATCAGAGCCAAGTTTAAAAACTCGGCTATGGGTTTTTGGGTTCAAAACATTTTCCAAAAATTGGTTTGAAACATGGTTTAAAAATATAGGTCTTTTTAGGAAGTATGGCACTCGAGTCTCCGGCACCAAATCTGTAAGTCCTCTTACTTATTATTAAATGATGAAATGATTGTATTTTTGTATTTATTTTGTGTATGTTTTGGATGTGACGTTTGAATGTAAAAAAATATGTATGAGTGTTAAATATTTGTTTGCTACTGTGTTAGATATTTGGTTGTGTGAAGAGGTTCCGAGATTAAGTTAGAAAGTGTATCAGTGTTTTAGAATCAGAGTGCGCAGCGTGAGCGTGGTGTTGTAGGTTAGGATGTGCAACTGTTCTTGTAGTTGGAAATTTCGAGGACGAAATTTCTTTAAAGGGGGTAGATTTGTAACAACCCGAATTTGGGTCTAGTAGAATTGGGCCCAATGGGCCTTGGGCGAAAGAGCGTTTAAAATTTTTTAGAACAAGAGAACGACATTAATGCAAGTTGGACCTACTAGGTGAGTGATTTTGGAAGGTTAGGGGGCTTCTATGAAGTCTCGGGATCAAACTTTGGCTTTAGGGAAATTTTGGTTTTAGGTGAGAAAAAACCTTGGGAGTTAGTAGGTAGGCTTTAAGAATAAAATGTGGAGAAAAATGACACAAAAGGAGTTGTGGTCTAGTGGCAAATGGCGCCACATAAGAAACAAGGGAGTGACGCCACAAGGAAGGAAGGAGGTCCAAGGTTCAAGGCATGGAACTTGTATTTCTTTTAAAGTATTTTATTAAATGGATTTAGACCTTGGCCATAGACTTATCTTTAGTTGGGCATGTTTTAAGACACAAAAGGTGCTTGTGGCTTAATGGCTAGCAGCGTGGATTATGTTACAAGGGAGCCTGAGTTCGAATCTCATGACAAGCAAGGGAGTATTTATTTTGCGGATTGGACGGCAAGAGTTTGAGTTGGATTTAAACTCTACTGACGGAGGGATCCCACATCAGAAAGATACAAAGAAATAAGGTGAGAAGCTGGCTATATATAGAGTTATCTATGATGGGAGGAAACACACCTGGTTGGCGTTGGGCATAAGAGCATTTGGAGCGCGGATTAGCACCAGATTCCTATCAGGTGTGTATTCTCTCTACTCTAGTTGTAGAGCGGCAAATGCCGAATGCCGATCACACAGTGATAGTAGCCACACGAGCATGCGAGCGCACGTGTGGGGCTTCGACGCGATAGTTGAGGTCATCGTTAGTATTCTTGAGGGTTGATGTTGTTTGGGCCACGATGGGCCGATAGGGGCCGAGTGGGCCAAATGGGCCCGTGGGCCCATATGAGTAGATTGTATGATTGCGTAGTATATATTAGACTGGACTAGTTGAATCTCATATCTGTGGCTAAATTTGTGCTAGTTGGGCCACACGAACGTGTAGGCCTGAATGGGCCAAAATCGAGTTTTAGGCCCAATAATCCGGTAACGATCGGAAATGGTAGCTGAGTCACTCGGGGCGACATTAGGTCTTCGAAATGGCCATTACAGTGCGAAATTACTAAAATACCCTAGGTGGGTAAATTATTTTTATGCCCTTAGGGGGTTGTTTAGCATGATTGTGTGTAATTCTCACATCATCATTGTTTGATTAACAATAAGTATGTGAATTGTTTGAAAGCCGAAACATCGGCAACAGCTGTGAGTTACCCTTGGAGGGTATAAACAGAGATGCCAGGTTAGTTACCATCTGATTGTGTCATGTAAATACTTGATCATGGATATATGTATACTCTGACTGTTCGATTTACGTTAACATACGTTGCATTCATTGCATTATGATTATATGTTGCATGGGATTGGGATATGATATTAATTAAAAGGGGCAGTGTATATCGGTGACTCTGTCACATTATTTCGATGGCTCGGTGCCATATATATCGGTGACTCTGTCACATTGTTTCGGTGGCTAGGCCACATATATCGGTGACTCTGTCACATTATTTCGGCTTTGAGCAGCATGACTGCCAAAGAGGAGTGTAGCAGATGGAGGGTTGATTGTAGAAATCCCCACAAGAGTGTTGAGGTTGGACATACGGAGCGGAGTGTAGAGGATGGAATACTTGGCTGGGTGGGGTTGAATTGCATTCACTATCTGACATGCCATGTTGTTAGGGCTACGGCCCAAATACGTATGAGCTTCGGCTAAATTTGTGACTGTGAGGGCTAAGGCCCAATGTGCTTCTGTGGGCTTAGGCCCAGATTTTATTCGTAAGGGGAATTACACACTGAGTTTTCGTAAACTCACCCCCTCTGCTTTAACTTTTTCAGGTAATCCCTAGCTTGAGGATTTGGAGCCGAGGTGGACTCTAGGGTGGCCATACGTCGTAACTTCAGTAAATTAAGTGTTATTTTCTTTTAAATTTCATTTTAATTCAGGTTTATGTTCTGTAATAAGGCCACTGGGATTTTAATTTGGTTTTTGTTTTAATGTGGTTATCTATGATGAAATGATCAATACTGAGTTTTCCTAAAAACACAAATAACTGTTTTCCAGAATATTAATGAACGGATCACAAGCAATAAATAGTTAAACTCGGGATTTTCTTAGAACTACAAACATTATTTTCAAAAGGTCACTATTCTGAAGTCCACTAGTTTCGGTTGTTCGTATCACAAAACAAGTTTTTGATAGTTGGTGTTATTAACTACATTTTGCAAGAAAACCATTAAGTAAATTCTATTTTTAAATGGAACCAAATCTTCGGAATTTTCAAACGAACACAAGTTTCTTTAACAACCTTTCCATGTGACATGCCAGATCCGGTCATAACGTCTAGGCCAGGTTTGGGGTGTTACATGGTATACGAGTTGATCCGAGCAAAATTTCAACTATTTTGGAGTGGAAGCCTCTGAGAAATGTGTCTGAAGTTCGTAGTTTTCTGGGACTAGCAGGATATTATAGGCGGTTCATGAAAGGCTTCTCGTTGATTGCGACTCCGTTGACAAAATTACTGCAGAAAGATGTTAAATTTGAGTGGTCAGAAAGGTGCCAGCAGAGTTTTGAAAAGTTGAAAACATTGTTGACAGAAGCACCAGTGTTAGTTCAGCCAGAATCGGGTAAAGAATTCATAGTCTACAGTGATGCATCGTTGAATGGTTTGGGCTGTGTGTTGATGCAAGAGGGCAAATTTATAGCTTATGCTTCGAGACAGTTAAAGCCACATGAAAAGATCTACCCGACGCACAATCTTGAATTAGCTACGATTGTATTCGCATTGAAGATTTTGCGTCATTACCTATTGGGTGAGAAATGTCACATTTATACTGATCACAAGAGTTTGAAATATCTGATGACTCAGAAAGAATTGAATTTGAGACAGCGAAGATGGTTAGGATTACTAAAAGACTATGAATTAGTAATTGATTATCATCCGAGAAAAGCTAATGTTGTAGCTGACGCTTTGAGTCGAAAGTCTTTGTTTGCTTTGCGTGCAATGAGTACTCAAATAGATCTGTGTGATGATGGTTCGGTTTTGGCTGAGTTGAAAGTGAGACTGATGTTTATAGGTCAGATTTGTGATGCCTAGAAAAGTGATAATGAGATGATGACAAAACGAGCTCAATGTGGTTTGAATTCTGATTCAGAATTTCGAGTGGATAATGATGATTGTTTGAGATTCAGAGATCGGATTTGTGTTCTGAAGAATTCAGAGTTGATTTAGTTGATTTTAAACGAAGCTCATAAAAGTCATTTGGTTGTTCATCCAGGGAGTACAAAAATGTATAATGATCTAAAACAGTTTTATTGGTGGCATGGTATGAAACGGGATATCTCAGAATTTGTTTCGAGATGTTTACTATGTCAGCAAGTAAAAGCTGAACATCAGGTTCCATCCAGTTTGTTACAACCGATTATGATTCTTGAGTGGAAATGGGAGAGAATTACGATGGACTTTGTGTCGGGATTACCTTTATCTCCGAGAAAGAAAGATGCAATCTGGGTGATAGTTGACAGATTGACGAAATCAGCTCATTTTGTTCCGATGAGAACAAATTATTCACTTGATAAATTAGTTGAATTATATATTTTTGAGATTGTGAGATTACACGGGGTGCCACTATCTATTGTATCTGACAGAGATCAAAGATTTACCTCGCGGTTTTGGAAGAAATTTCAAGAGGCTTTAGGCACAAAGCTACATTTTAGTACTGCATTTCATCCGCAAACAGATGGTCAATCCGAGTGGATTATTCAGATTCTTGAAGATATGTTAAGATGCTGCATTCTTGAATTTGAAAGCACGTGGGAAAAGCATTTGCCGTTGATCGAATTTGCGTACAATAATAGTTTTCAATCTAGCATTAAAATGACACTGTATGAGGCTCTTTACGGTCAGAAATGTCGAACTCCATTGTATTGGACTGAGCTTAGTGAGAATCAGATTCACATGGTTGATTTAATCAACGAGGCTGAGCAGAAAGTGAAAGTGATTCGTGACTATTTGAAAGCGGCCTCAGATCGTCAGAAATCTTATGCAGATTTGAAACGAAAAGATATTGAGTTTGAGATCAGTGATAAAGTGTTCTTGAAAGTATCTCCGTGGAAGAAAATACTTCGTTTTGGCAGAAAAGGCAAGTTGAGTCCGAGGTTCATCGGGCCATATGAGATTATTGAATGAATTGGGCCGGTTGCTTATAGATTGTTGTTGCCACCCGAATTAGAAAAGATTCATAATGTTTTTCACGTATCGATGCTTCGACGATACAGATCGATCCATCTCATGTGATTACTCCTTCCGAGGTTGAGATTGATGATTTATCTTATAGTGAAGAACCGATTCGAATTCGCGGTGAGAATAAAGAGTTGAGAAATAAGAAAATTTCTTTAGTGAAAGTGTTGTGGCACAAACACGGAGTGGAAGAGGCTACGTGGGAGCCTGAAAATGTTATGAGAGAGCAATATCTGAATCTATTCACTGGTAAGATTTTCGGGGACGAAAACTCCTAAGGGGAGAGTTGTAATAACCCGGTTTAGACCCTAGTCGAATAAAGTGGTTTTGAGACCACAAACCGAGGTCAAAAAATATTTTAATATTATTTTTGGTGTTTCTGAGTATGTGACTAAGCATGTGTGAATTTTTGTGTGTGAAAATTTTATCGATTGTGTGCTTAATTTGAGAAAAGGACTTAATCGCATAAAATGCAAAAGCTGTGTGCTAATTGTTAAAGTGCTAATTTGTTATGGCTTATTAAAATGTGAGTCCTTATGTTGATAATTGACCATTAAAAGAATGGATGGACAAAAATGCCTAAGTTAGTGGAAACTAAATGTTATATAGTAAAGGTTAAAATGGTAAAATGTCAATTAATGTATATTAAATAAAACAAAACCAAGTGCTCATCTATTTCATATCTTTTTATCACTGAAAATTGAAGAATAGATAAGGGTTTGAAGCTTTTATAATTTCGGCACATACAAGGCCTGATTGAGGTATGTTTTGAGCTCGGTTTTTGATGATTTCTACGTTTTTGTAATCGTTGCTTAGTGTTCAAGCTAGCCCATGATTTAATTTTATAATTTGATGGTGATTTTGAGATAAACCATTGATGAATGTTTGAGCTTTGTGATAGTTGATGATGAAATATGAAAGATATGTGAAAGATTAACATATTTTGTCTTTGAATTTTTGGTGAAATTAAGTAATTTGGGCTAAATTGTGAAAATAAGAAGTTGGAGGACTAAAATGTGAAATAAATGAAATGTGTGGGCTTGTATGGATATAAGGAGAATTCGGCTAGGCATGGGTTAAATGAAATTATGTGTATTTGATGATTTTATGAAATAGGGACTTAAGTGTCAAAATGTGTAAATATGAGGGCTATTTTGTAAAATGCCCTAAATATGTGTATTTGGATTAAATTGAATGATTTGGTGAATGAATGAGCTAAATTTGAATATGTATAGACCAAGAAAGGAGAGATTTGAATCGAGATTGAGGCAAAGACAAAGTGCTCGATTGATTGACTAGTCTTGGTATTTCGACATCCGAGGTAAGTTCGGATATAATACGTGTTATTAAGTTTATGTTTAAGTGCTATGAAATGAATAATTGTGTGATTATTGGATTAGAAACGTTATATGTGAAATTGAGAAATGTAGCATTAAGTGTGCGTATTTAGAATTGAAACAGAGGTGAATGGCACTGTGTGTGCGAAATAAAGAAAGCTTTGGTAGTATTGATTGGCACTGTGTGTGTGATACCGAGATAAATTTGGTTTAATGTAAAGGCACTAAGTGTACGATGATATTTATGCTTCGGCTATGAAATTGGCACTAAGTGTGCGATTGAATTGAAGGAATAATAAGAATCGATCAAAATGAAGTATTGAGTATTAAGTAGCATGAATGATCGATAACTAAGTGTTGGCTAAGGTACGTACGGAACCTATGTGGTTGATGAAATTGTAAAGGGAATTATGGATGGTTGAGTGAGCATATTAGCTATGGATGATATGGTGTATATATTTGTGAGTTGATCTATGTGATGGATTAACTTTGTATATTGTAATTGTATTATTGAATTAAATGTATTATATTACGAACTTACTAAGCTCTAAAGCTTACTGTGTGAAGTGTTTCTCTATTTTACAGTATCTTTAAAGCTAGTTTGGATCCAGGGATCGTTAGCGACTCAATCACACTATCGGCTAACTATTTTGGTACTTTTGGAAGATGTATATATATGGTATATGGCATGTATAGGCTAGTTGATATGGCATGTTTTGAAGTGTATAAACTTTGTCATGTGATATGGCTTTAAAGTTGAATAATTTTAGTATATATGTGTGGAATTATGTGAATGATGAATATGGTATGTTTCATGCTTAAATGGTTGAAGATAATTGAGGTTTAAACATGAACTTGTGATACGGGTTATATGATGCTTGACTTATTGGATTTGGAGTGTGAAATTGATATTTTAGATAGATTTAATTGAGTTGAATTTGAGCATAGGAATAAATGATGTAGTTGATGATTAATTGGTGCATATATTGGTATGTTTTGGTTGCCATTTGAGGTATAAATGCTTATGATTTGAGGCTTGTAGGTGATTCCTAAGTGAGGGTGGCAAATTTGGTCTTGCAAATAACCTATAATTTCCCACACGATTGAGCAAACGGGCGTGTGGCTCGACTGTGTCCTTCTTGGTTGAAATTCAAAACAAGTCAGGCTCGACCACGGGCTAGACACACGGGCGTATGACTGGCCATGTGATGCAAGTCAGGCTCGACCACAGGCGTCTCTCAGGCCATGTTGACTAGTTAGTATGTATGCCCTGTTTTGACACGGCTCGGGCACATGGGCGTGTCTGAGGCCATGTCACACGGGCGTATAACCTCTGTAACTTTGAAAAATGTTTGATTTTTGGAAAATTTTTGTATGATCTCGGTTTAGTTCCGACCCCTTTTTAACACGTGTTTGAGGTCTCGTAGACCTCATTAAGGGACTATATGTATATATTTTGTTATGTTTGAATGATGAAATACTTTGTGTTGTAAAATGATTGTAAACGTTTCAGATTGTTAGGTAATGCCTCTTAACCCTATTCCGGTGATGGTTACGGGTTAGGGGTGTTACAGTATGTATGTAAATAATAAACAATTTATTACCATGCTTTTGAACAATCCTTATTTTGAGTTCTCAAGATAATGCCATCATTATTGCATAAAATTTCTCAATTCACTTATGTTCATCTTGAGCTGTTTACTCGAGTTACAGTCACTAAATTATTTTTATCCAGAGCTATGGAACTACAAATTAAGATCCGCTAATTTTCCTTGAAACTAGACTCACATATCTTCTTACCATAAGATTTCCAAAATTTTTGGTTTAGCCAATCAGTACAGTTTATTCTTTAAAGTTTCCCCTATTTCGCTGTCCGACAGTTCTGACCCCTCTTCACTAAAAAATTATTTTCTCATTTCAAAGAACTTGAAAGACATTCCCATTTGTTTTTCTTGAAAATATACTCATCAAGAAATTCAAGCATATAAATTTTATCCCTTGATTATTTTTGTAAAATTTTTAATGAATTTCCAAATTCAAAATAGGAGATTCCGAAATCATTCTGACTTTGTCTTATAAAAATTCAAATATCTCATAATCTGAAATTCTTTTACTTACACCGTCTCTTTTATACAAAAATAGACTCAATAAGCTTTAATTTAATATCTCATTCAACTTCTAATTCAATTTCCACCATTTGTGGTGAATTTTCAAAGTGATTCAACTGCTGCTGTCCAAACTGTTTTATTGTTAATTTTACTCTATCATGTTTTCTTTGTATTAATTCTCATTTATACACTTATAACACTAAAGCATATCCATAGTTAGCCATGTCAATAGCTAGTCATCATCAAATATTTATAAGCCATTCTTTGGCCAATTTAACTTATACATCAACAACAAAAACTTGAAATTTTCATTTCTCAATTTAATTTGGCTTAAAAGCCTCACACATGATCACAATCCATATTTCCCACATATCTTACATCATAAGCATGGACTTAGCTCTTTGTCATTGATGCATAAACTTAGCTCTTTGTCATTGATGCATAAAATTAGCTCTTTTCTCGTCGAACTACTCGGAATATCAAAGGATACTCAATCTCATCATACATGTACAACGATGACAATGCCATATCCCAGATATGGTCTTACACGGGATCTCATATCTCAATGTCGATGCCATGTCCTAGACATGGTATTATACGAGATCTTCCTTTGGTGCCGAGGCCATGTCCCAGACATGGTCTTATATGAGACCTCCTTTATTCGGTGCCGATGACCTCCTTTATTCGGTGCTGATGCCATGTCCCATACATGGTCTTATACGGGACCTACATTCGGTGCCGATGCCATGTCCCAGACATGGTCTTATACGATACCTCCTTTATTCGGTGCAGATGCCATGTCCCAGAAATGGTCTTATACGAGACCTACATTCGGTGCCGATGCCATGTCCCAGACATGGTCTTATACGGGACCTTCCTTATCTCATGTTGTGACACAAGTATCCTTGTTATTCCGAATATTCAACCGGGACTTCAACTTAACATATTCTCATCATATTCTCATTGAGGCATCATTAACCAATATCATAAAATAATATTCATTTCATGTAATATCAAGAATTTAAATATATAATAACATAATGTCGATTTATTACACACAAACTTACCTCGATACCAAAATGGCAAGAAGGGACCTAACTGTCAGTTACTCGTTTTTTCCCCGTACTAAGTCCGAACCTCGTTTTCTTTGATCTATAACATCACATTTAGCTTACTTATTAGTCACATTATTCATTGTGACCCAAAAATCATACTATGGCAAAATTACATTTTTCCCTAAACTTTGTCATATTTACACTTTTGCCCCTAGCCTCGTAAAATGATTTTTATTCGATTCCCTTGTATTTTAGGCCTAGTCGATTTCATTCGTTCATTTCTGTACGAGGTAAGTTCATAAGTAAATAAATGTTGTTAAATTCGATTGTATATGTTTTATTTGTATCAAATTGAATTATTACTTGTATATTATGTGAATGTCGAATTGGTAAAAGTGAGGAAGAATTGTCTACAAGCTTGAATCGATCGAGATACGACATCTGAAAGCCCCGTACGAACCTTAGGAATAGTTAGGATACATATGTCATGACATAGGATTTCGATATGTGTTTTCGTGTAAGACCACGTCTGGGACGTTGGCATCGATTTGTGTTTACGTGTAAGACCATGTCTGGGACATTGGCATCGTATTTGATTCGTGTAAGACCCTATCTGGGACAGTGGCATTGATATGTGATTACATGTAAGACCACGTCTGGGACGTTGGCATTGTACGAGATCTCTGACTATCCGAGTATCCTTATTGATTCTGAATGGTTCAACGGGCATTATCGAGTTAAGATCAAATGTGAAAACAAACTAAAAGGTTCAGGTACGTGCTATGTTATATGAATATGAAAGTAAGATAATTGTATGTTTGAGATGAAAATATGAATTAGACATGGTAAATGAGAAACTTATATGTGCTTATGAGTATATGTACATTTGGCCATTAATGTTATATTGCTATTGTATATGTGATAAGGTTTGAGTTTGCAAGCATAATAAATGTACATTTGGTTAAGGTTTGTTTTATTTAGCTAGTTATTTTAATGTGAATGTTTATTTGATTATTATTTGCTTATAACTTACTAAGGTATGAAAGCTTACTCTGTGTGTATGTTTGTCCATTGTTTTATAGATTATTAAAGCTACGGAAAGCTCGGGGATCATCGAGGATCATCACCACACTTCAAACTATATTTTTGTACCTTTTGAAAATGTATATATTAAAGTATGGCATGTATAGGCTAGAGAACTTTGAGTATGTTTGAAATGTGTAAATATAGCCATGTGATATGGCTTGTTAATGAATGTGTTTATGGAAGAGTTTAGTCCATGCTATATGATGCATAATTTGGTATGGTTTGATGTGCTCATGGTTGGCCAAATGAAATGATCAATTTTGGTAAGTTTATGGTTGATTTAGAAGTTGATATGATGAGAAATGCTAAGAAATATTATGGATTAAAAATGATGTACGATTCACATGTTTTTTATGTGAAATTGGTGCTTTGAATTGGTATGTTTGAGTTGGTTTTTTCATATGGAAATAAATGATGTTGTTAAGAGTTAAGTTGTGCATGTTTTGGTATGATTTGGATGCCATTGGAATATGAGTTTAGATTTGTTTGATGCTTGTAGGTTTGACCCAAATTTTGGGTGGCAAATTGGCCTTTCAAATGGCCTATATTTGCCCACACGGTTGAGCACACAGGCGTGTGTCTCGACCGTGTCTCTTAATGTTGTAATTCAAAATAAGTCAGACTTGCACATGGGCCAGACACACGGGCATGTGACAGGCCGTGTGAATTAAGTCAGTGTTGCCCGCGGGTCAAGCACACGGGCGTGTCTTAGGCCGTGTGGTGCTAGTCAGAATGTATGCCCTATTTCACACGATCTTAGACATGGGCATGTCTTGTGGCCGTGTGAGGCACACGGCCTGACCACATGGGCGTGTGACCTCTGTAACTTTGAAAAATTTTTAATTTTTTGGAAAAATTTGCATGTGCTCGGTTTAGTCCCGACTCCTTCCCAAAGCATGTTTAAGGTCTTGTAGACCTTCTAAAGGGACTCTATGTGTATTTTTCGTTATGGAATGTTTGTGAATGTTTGATGTTAATGAAATATGTATGTTTTGATCTAATATGTCCGGTAACGCCTCTTAACCTTAGTCCGGCGACGAATACGGGTTAGGGGTGTTACAGAAAATGGAAGGTTGTTGTCAGATAAACAATATTTGGAAAGGAATTTTTTATAAAATTATCAATCAGGGGTTAAATTGAAAAATGTGATAAATTCATGGTATAATTTGTAAATTAATGAAATATGTGGGCTGCTATAAGTTTGTATAATAATCAGCTAGGCTTGGGTAGGGGTAAAATTGCATGAATTTCATTTTTCGAGCATAGGGATTAAATTGCAAAGAAATTAAAAGTATAGGGGCAAAATGGTAATTTTACAAAAATATGTTTTGGATTAAATTGAATGAATTATATGTTGAATTGAGTTAAATTTATCCATATAGATCCAGTTAGGCCTCGTATGGAGTTAGATCAGAGTAAAGAGAAAGTCTCAGATTATTCGCCTTCGTATCTACGTATACTGGTCGAGGTAAGTTCGTGTAATTAAATCATATTCATATGTTTTTAATTGAAATATATCATGTTATGAATTGTCCTATATAATTACCGATTGCGTATCCAATGACGTACGACGATTACCGACCCTGTTTGAACCATATGAATCCGTAGGATACAAATGACATGTCATTCGGGTTACATGATTTGGTTGAGGCCCTGCTTGTGTTGCGGATACTCCAATGCTCGTAAGAACATACCGATTTATAGCTCATAAGAGCATACCAATTTATAGCTCGTGAGAGCATACTGATCTACAGCTCGTGTGAGCATATCGATTCACAGCTCATATGAGCATATATGTACATGAATTGATAGATTACAGTTATATGAGCTAGCACACTATGTGTGAGCTATCCCAAGTATCTAACAGTATTCTAAACAGTTCAACGGGCAATGTTCCGATACGTAATGATAAGTGTTCGATACGAACTATTATAGGTATATACATGAAATACATGGAAATGATGTTGCATGATATATAGATATATGAAATGCATGAAACATGTATACGAAACTTGATTAATAGTTGAGCTCATCCATGATTAATGGTTCATATATGTATTTTCATGGCTAATATGGTTGGTGTATATGTGCTTAGGAATTTGGCCAAAATGTGTTGGGATATGCTTTGCTACTTACCTATTACTTGATTAAATGGTAAGTTAAATTCTAAGTTATACGAACTTACTAAGCTTAAATGCTTACTCTGTGTTATTTTTCGTGTTTTATAGTGAATCAGAAGCTCGTTCGGGTTAGCAGCTTGTCAAAACTATATAACACTATCTATCAGCTTTTTTGGTACATTAGGTTGTTTAATTTTGGTTATAATGGCATGTATAGGTATAATGGCTAATGTTGGCCTATATGTTTAGTTGTTGGAATGGCCATTTTTTTGGCTTGTGTTTTTGGTATTTTGATGATGGTATGAGTTTGGTTTTGGCATGTAAATATTAGATTTAATATGGTTGATGGTTTGGTTAATGTGGTTGAATGATGGAAGATGAAATGATATATGAATATGCATAATTTATATGGCTTGTGACTTGTTGAGAATTGGTATTTTGTTTGAATAGCTTAAATGACTATTGATTCTAATTATAGAATGGCATTTTGGTACCAAATGGTTGTGTTTTGGTAAGTAAATTATTTGGTATGTATTGGTGCAAGTATGTATGCAAGTTAGTTGATTATTTGGTCAAATTGATCATGGTTAGGCATGTTTATATATTTTCATTTGAGGTGCCTAAGGGCATATTGGTTGTATGATATTATACCATACATATAAGACTTGTTTATGCTTGATTTAGATGCACTGTAATGGCTTGCAAGTATGTGCAATGTTGTGTGTAGGTACATGCCAATTTGGGTGAGAAAAATGGCTTGAAAAATAGCCTATTTTCGTCCACATGGGCGTGTGTCTCAGCCTTGTGTCACACACGGCTAGGTAACACGACCGTGTGTCCCCTGTAGCTTTCAAAGGGTTGCTAGTCAGGCTGTTACATGGTCTAGCACATGGGCGTGTGGCTCGGCCGTGTGACCAAGTCAGTGAGTTACACGGGCACAGACACGGGCTGGGAAACCACCATGTGTCCCTACTTCGAATGGCCACACGGCCTGGCCACACGACCGTGTGACCCCTACAGTGGTGAAAATTTTCAATGTTTTCTGAAAAATTCTCTGAGTTTTCGATTTATTCCTGACTTGTTTCTAATGCATATTTTGGGCCTCGAGGGCTCGTATATGGGACAATATGAATGATTTTGATTAGTTTTTTATATGAATATTGATATGTTTTAAAATGTTTAAAATTTCTGTCCGTTTGTTTTGTAAACTCCGGTAATTCTCCGTAACCCTGTTTCGACTACAGATTCGGGTTAGGGGTGTTACATATATTGTGTTATCGTAATAGAATTAGTGTTATGAATAGTTTAAATTTGAAACATGATATACTATTCAAGGCTCACAGTAGTACATGTTCCATTCATCTAGGTAGCACAAAGATGTATTGTGATTTGAAACAACTGTACTAATGGCTAGGTATGAAACGTGAGATTTGTGAGTTCGTATCCAAATGTTTGATTTGCGAGCAGGTAAAAGCAGAGTATCAGGTGCCGTCAGGATTATTACAACCTGTTATGGTTCCTGAGTGGAAGTGGAAACAAATCACGATGGATTTCGTATCTGGTTTGTCTGTAACTTTGAAAAAGAAAGACTCGATCTGGGTGATTGTTGACAGATTGACTAAGTTGACCCATTTTATCCCAATCAAAACGGATCACTCACTTGAGAGGTTAACAGAATTGTATGTGTCATAGATTGTTAGGTACGGAGTTTCGACATCTATTATTTATGATCGTGATTCGCGGTTTACATCGAGATTTTGGTGTAAACTTCACGAGGCTTTGGGCACTAAACTCAACTTCAATACCGAGTTTTATCCTTAGACGGACGGGCAACCAGAACAAGTAATACATATTCTGGAAGATATGTTACAATGTTGTACACTCGATTTTGAGGCTAGCTGGGAAAATATTTACCGTTAGCTGAGTTCGCTTTTAATAATAGTTATCAGTCCAGTATTAAAATGGCACCGTTTGAAGCTTTATACGGAAGAAAATGTAAAATACCGTTGTATTGGTTCGAGCTGAGCGAATCCAAAATGGTAGGGATTGATATGATTCAAGAAACTAATGAAAAGGTTCAAATTATTCGAGATAGTTTGAAAGCTACATTTGATAGTCAGAAATCATACGCAGATTTGAAAAGAAAGGATATAGAATTTGCTGTTGGCGATCGGGTATTTTTAAAAGTTTATCCATGGAAAAAGATGCTTTGATTCGGCAAGAAAGGAAAGTTGAGTCTGAGATTTCTCGGACTGTATGAGATTACTGAAAGAGTCGGCCCTATTGCTTACTGTAATGCCCTGAAATTTAGGCCTAGAAGTATTGGGCCTTGAGCAAGGGAATGGTTAGGAAACTGTGCATAAAATTTCATGTGAGCTAGGAAATGACACAATTAAATGTCTGCTCAAGTGGTTAAGGGTCCTGAGAGGAGTTGGAAAAGTCCTGGGTTCAAACCTGGGCTTTAGCAAAAATTTTGGTTTTAAGTGGATAAAACCCTAGATGCTTGGATGTAGGCCTTTTAGGTTATTGTGTTAAAAAAAAGACACAAGGAATCATGTGGTCTAGTGGCAATATGGCGTTAGGAGTGTGTATGTGGTCAGGGGTTCGAGTGTTGGCATAGTATTATGATGGGTATTTATTTTGCATTTGTGACGCCTAGTGTTTGTGTTGTAGTGGAATTCTGCTGAGGTGGTTGTGGAATTGATCTTGGGGGAGAGATTCAAGGGATATAGATGAAGGTCGGTGTTGGAGGAGTTTGAAAGTGATGCAAATTGGTAGGTTGAGAGATTGTATGAGTGGATTATGGGAGGTTGAGGGGAGTGATAGTAGTTGGCCGAAAAAGGGATTTCCCTAGTATGCAAATTCGGTCATAGGCTTTTAGGTGCCGAATAGGTAAGTGAAGACACTTTTTGCATTCGGCTAGGGGATTGGTTTCCGAGAAATTGGTCTTTGATGTGCTTATTGATCATGTTTTGGTCACTTTTCTTTGGGAGCCGAAATTATCTTACTCCTCTTTTTCATCCATTCGGGTTTTGGCTTTTGTATTTTGGTTTGCTTACTGCTCTTCCTACCTCCCTTTTCTCACTGGCTTTTGTGAACTGATTCTTTTCCTTATTCTCTTTGGTTGCTTATGCACTCTCTTCCTCTCTCCATCCTTTAGCCATTGTGACCGAATTCATCCTTCTTCCCTTCTTTTTTCATTCTTTTTAATTGCTCTATCACCATCTTCCTTTTTAATACCTTGGCCGAATATCTTGTTGCTTGGGATCCTCTGCTCCTACATTCCGTACTCTCTCCATTCCTATTTTTGATTTGGCAAGTAATCTTTGTTAATCGGTAAGTCTCTAGGTTCCTTTCAGTTCTCTCTTTTACTGTTTAAGCCAAATGGTGTGATCCCTTATTACCGATTCTTCTCCTTTCTCCTATGTGCATGTTCTTTCGGGTTCTAGAACTTCCAATGGGTGAAGAGGGTGCTAGTAATAAAGTGATGGCAAAGGTACCGGCTGAGTTTGAGCGCGTAGCCTCTACTCCCAAGTTTAAGCGGCGTAAGGTATCGGTTGTTTGGGATTTTCTGCCAGGATGCGGAAGGGTGCTGCACCGAGCTCTGAAACAAGTAAGTAAATCACAGTAGACCGATCTAGTCAAGGTTCCGGTGCTCGTGGATTTTTAGTACTCTACGTATTCAGGTGTGTAACTATTTTTCGTAAATGATAATCGACTTAAAAGCGGAAAGGGTGTGTAACCGTACGCCCAATTTCGTGACTGTCAAACGCGAGATAAAGGTGTGTATTCATACCCCTGTCTATATGTGAATCAGCAAAAGCCGATAAGCTGAAATGTCAGAACCTCGGCATTCGAGGCCACACGAGGGTGCTAACGCACGTGGGGTGAAGTGAGCCCCAAATCGTGGGTAGCAGACTGCAGAGGCCACCACGTACGTTTTCGTGGACTGGGGTCGTTATGGGCCTCGATGGGTCGGAATGGGCCACGTGGGCCCAATGGACTTGTGGGCCCACACAGGTAAAATCCTCGATAAGTGATCATTGATAGGTTGGTTTATGAGGCTTGCGATGCCGTATGTGAATTTGGACTAAATGGGCCACACGAGCGTGTGGGCCCACTTGGGCCCAATAGCGGGTTTTGGGCCCATATACATTGTTCTGGCCGTGTAGGTTATCTGAGTTTCTTGAAGCGACGATAGACCCTCTAGGAGGTCATAATAAGTACTTAGACCCCAATATTTGTAAAATTACCGAAATACCCCTGTAGGATAAAATGACTGTTTTGCCCTTGTGGGTAAATGACTGACTTAGATTATGAATTTGACTGATTTGACTGCGATCGTATGACTGTGTTTTAATTGACTTGACTGTGGTCGTGTGACTGATATGCTTTTAATATATGTTTAAATGACTGTTACTGAGCATGGCCATTCTGCATACACCTGTGATGATTGAGCATAACATACACGACATATTGCATTGGGTTGGGACATTGTTACGGAGGAAGTGTACGGCCCGTTGCCGTTCTGTACAAGGCTTCCAGCCTTTTTGCTATATTTATGGCTTTTAACCGTTTTGTCTACGGTGCCGAGCCGTTCTGTTGACTTAGTGCTGCAACCGGTGCTAAGCTTGGTGTGTTGGCTAGGTGGGTCGATTTTATCCCCACATGGTGTGTTGGTTGGTACGGGTGGTGTATTGGTTGGATTGGGTTGGATTTGTGTATGCATATCTGCATCTGATACTGATTCTGTAATGGGCTTAGGTCCACCTGGTTCTTTAATGGGCTAAGGCCCACACGATCATCATGGTAATGCGTGATGGGCTCAGGCCCAGTTTGTTTCTGCATACCGTATATCTGACTGTTTGTATTATAAGGGATTACACACTGAGTTTTCTCAAACTTACCCTTCTGTCTAACTGTGCAGGTAATCCCCAGCCTTAGGCGATTTGGAGCCGCGAGAGACTCATAGGTGGCCACACGACCGTTGATGCTCTACTGTAGACTTTTTATTTGAATTTTATATTTTGGGTTTTAATTCTGTTATAAGGCCTTTGAGGGATTAAATTTTTTAATGGGCTTTAGATTTCCTTATTTAAAACTGCTAAACACGAATTTTCAAAATTAACAACTATTTTCAAAAACACTTAAAAATAGACGTTTTTATATTTCAAACTTTAGGAGCTTCTGCGATTGGAATAACCTAAAGTATCAATGCCAGACATTAAGTAAACATTTTTTATGAGATGATTTGCTAAACTCGAGCAAAAGGATTTAAACAGAGAAATGAACTTTTAACTACAAACTCAGTTTTTGAACGACGCTTTGATGTGACACGCCAGATTCGGCCATAACGTCTAGGCCAGGTTTGGGGTGTTACACTTACAGACTAGCTTTACCTCCTAAACTCGAGAAAATTCATAATGTATTCCATATTTCAATGCTAAGACGGTACGAGTCCAATCCATCTCACGTGATTTCTCATAATTAAGTTGATTTATGGCCAGATTTAACGTATTCTGAAGAACCAGTAAAAATTTTAGCTCAGGAAGTAAAAGAACTTCTGAATAAACGAGTACCATTAGTAAAAATTTTGTGGCATCGACATGGCGCTGAAGAGGCTACCTGGGAAACCGATAAATCAATGAAATTACAATATCTAAATCTATTCTCAAGTAACAATTTCGAGGATGAAATTTCTTAAGGGGGGAGAGTTGTAACAACCCTTTTTTCAGTGATATCGGAACAGTGGTTTTGGGACCACAATTTTGATGAGTAAATTATTATTTTATTATTTATTTAGTGTCTACGAGATTTTATTAGGGTCGTATTAAAATTTCGTTAAGAGATTTTAATGTTTAAATGCTTAATTTAGTGAAAAGGACTAAATCGTAAAAGGTGAAAAAATTGAGTTCTAATAGTTAAGAGAGTCAAATAGTTTTATAAGTAGACTGGAATAATAATTATACCATATATGTTGATAGTGGATATACATGGATTTGGTATTATTGGAATTTTTATAATTTTAAAAGGCTATAATTATAAATTAGTAAATAAACTAAAGTAAAATAATATGAAAATAACATGGTCATCTTCCACAAGTGTAAGGAACCAAAGTTTAGGGTGAAAGAACACCATTGTCATCAAGCTAGGTTTGACCATACCCATTGCTTGCATGTAAGCTCATTTTTGCTCTATTTCTTATAATTTCTATGTTTTCTTGATCGTTGCAACTAAGTCCAACTAACACGTACTTTCATTTCTGAATCTGTTAAAAATTTTGGAAGTTTCCATTGATTAATCTTGAATGTTTTTTATGATAATTATATGTTTGAAACTTTGGTTGGGATATTTGGTTGTTTTGTGAATTGATTTTTGTTAGATTTTGATTTTAGGATTAAATTGTTTAAATGTCAAAATTTAAAGGTTTGGTAGTGATTTTGATGTATAATAGGGACTACTAAAGAGCCTAGTGTATTCGGTTGCAATTGGATTTGTAACACCCCAAACCCGGTCAACACACCACAACCGAATCTGGCATGTTACAGACTGAAAACATTTTGAATAAAACAAGTTTGCCGATTAATTTCTATTGTAAAACTCCTTTATCGTTTCAAGGTTTAGAAAACCTCGTATAAAGTGATGTTGAAATTGTTTTGGTGTTGCTTTAAAACCTGGAGAATCTCTTTTGCTGGAAAATCCGTTTGCTGTTTCTAGTTTTGGAAAACCTTTAGATACTTTTTAAAATCCGAGTAAGTTGAGCATAGTCAAGTTTAAAACAATTTGCATTTGAAGTTGGTTGAAAAATTAAATTTGAAAATCATCTAAGTTACCTTTGTAATCATTTTGTGAATGATGTTACCCGATGGTAGCGTTTGAAAATCTCGTTAAAGAGTATAGATTTGAAAACATCAATTTAATCCCGGTTACTTTAGCAAATCAAGTTATTAATCACATGCATAAGATAATTAAAATAAAATCAAGCAATTAAAAACCCAAAATAATACTTAGCGGCCTTATTACAAAACCAAAACCAAAATTTAAAGGAGATATAACCCGGAATAGTAATTTAAAAATAAACCCAGAATCTAGATGCATGGCCACCTCGAGTCCTCCCTGGCTCCATATCCGCGATCTATGCCTCATCTGCAAAATATAAGGGAAGGGGTGAGTCACCGAGACTCAGTGTGTAAATCCCCAACCCGATAGTGCAAGCACTTACGCAAATCATCAGTAAAACATGCAAATCATGCAACCCCAAAACCTTACCGTCCGATCTCCATTATCTACCCCGTGTGGTCAAAACAACTGGTGGTCAAAACCACTGGTGACCGAAGTCACAAATATATAAGTGTGGTCAAAACCACTGATGACAATCCCGTAATCAATATGTGGGGCCAACCCACTGTGGTACCAAACCACTGGGACGAGTCACAATATCCATATGTGGTCAAAACCACTGGTGGTCAAAACCACTGGGACTTAGTCACAAATATAGTATCAAAAGCGGGGCCAACCCGCCGTGTGGTCAAAACCACTGGTGACAGTCCAAAACATCCTTCCCCCTCCTCTCATCAATCCCATCATCATGTCCATATTAATCGTGGCATAATATCATGTTATGATGCAAATAACCCATAGCATACCATTATACAGTGACATGATAACACATATATCGAGATTCGTATAACAGGGGACTTACCCGGAGTCCACGCTCATGCCCACAAGGCAAAATCACCGATTTCAATGGCCATTCGGCTTTTATCAGTAAACACAATGAACATATAATACTAATGAAGTGTGTAAGCGTTACACACCTAACTAATTGTAGATCAAAGCGAAATCCCGAAACGTTTGCCTTCACCTTTCCTACAATCGGCCAAAATCATACTTTTAAGACTAAAGCCATTCGGCTTAATCACAAAATCCCGAAGATATGTCGCCCGAAGGTAGCACTTACCTTAACGCCGATTTGGTTTCCAACCAAATCCCGAAGATCCACTGTATTCGGCTACACTTCTCCCTACAATCGGCCAAGTACCACTATCATTGGATTAAAGCCTTCAATATTAACCACAACAGAAGATGTTGAAACCGTAAAACACTTACCCCCTTACCTTACTGACAGATTCGGCCTCCAATCACCAAAGTTCGGCACACCCTAGTGATGTTAGGGGTTTCAGCTACCAATAAAGAACAAGAATAGAGTTTCAGACTTGGATCTAAAATCAAATGGAGAACTAGCAGAGAGGTGGGATTTCGATATTACCCAAATCAATCAAGAAGAGAAGAAGAACTACACTTACCAGGAGATTCGGCTATATCCCAAAAGATAGAATAGTTTTCAGCTTTGAGGAAAATAGGAGAGGAATAAGTGAACAAAGATGGATGGTTTCGGCAAAGTAAGGAGGTTTCGGCTCTTCAAAGGGATGGCAAGGTTTGGTTCGGCCAAGTACCACAGTTGGCGAAAGAGAAAAATGCCAAATGAGGTTTCGATTTTGACACCAATCGAAAATGAAGAAGCCTTCTATTTTAGCCGAAAATGCACCCTTACTTGGCTATGGAGATTCAGCACACCTAGCTTCCCAAACCGATTACACCTCCTCCCCCCACAGTCCATAATTCGGCCAACACCTCAAGACTCTCCTGTCCACTCATTCAAATTGGTTTGAATGAGTCAAGCTCCACAATTTTCTCCTCTCCATCCATTTCAAATCGATGATCCAATCCTCATCCATTCAAGAGAGTCCCACTGAGCACACCTCTTCCTTGCTTCTGGCGTGAAAAAGAATAAGCAGAAAGGGATTTCTACAGCTCAAACCCAAGCTCTCCTTCCCTGCATGTGGTGTCACCTTCTTGGCACCTTAGTGGTGCCTCCTTTGCCACTTTACCACCAAGCCATTTGTGTCTAAACCCTCCGAAAATTTCTTTTAACCCCTAACTCTCTTAGCTTCCTCTCTCTAAGTACCAAAAACAAAAAATTAGCCATGACTCAGGCCTAACCCGAAGTCATGCCTGGACCCCAAAACATGCTAAACTAGCACAACCAACATAATATCACATGCAATAACACACAAAATGTAGAGACCCCGATTTAAGAGTGTTACAGTTCTACCCCCCTTAAAAATAATTTCGGCCTCGAAATTACCTGGTCAGAAGAGTTGAGGGTATTGTTGCCGCATCACATCCTCTGGTTCCCATGTGGCTTCCTCCGTACCATGGTTCTGCCATAATACTTTCACCAAGGGAACTGACTTCCTACACAGAACCTTGACATCCCGATCCAAAATTCGTAACGGTTCCTCCTGAAAAGACAAGTCCGAGCTCACCTCTACCTCCTCAACTGGCACAACATGTGACGGATCTGATCGATAGCACCTAAGCATTGAGACATGGAACACGTCGTGAATCTGACTTAACTCTGCGGGTAACTTGAGCTGATAAGCTACTGGTCCCACTCGCTTCAACACCGTATATGGCCCAATAAACCTAGGGCTTAGCTTGCCCTTTCGCCCAAATCTCAACACTTTCTTCCATGGCGATACCTTCAGGAAGACCTTGTCACCCACTGCATACTCTATATCCCTGCGCTTAAGATCAGCGTAAGACTTCTGCCTGTCCGATGCTTCCTTTAGACGAGCCTGAATTACCTTAACCTTATCCTCTGTTTCTACCACCAATTCCGGACCCAACATCTGCCGTTCACCCAATTCTGTCCAACACGTCGGAGTACGACATTTCCATCCATATAATGCCTCATATGGTGCCATCTGAATACTCGCTTGATAAATGTTGTTATAAGCAAACTCTGCCAATGGCAAATACTCCTCCCAACTACCGCTGAAATCCAGAACGCAACCCCTTAACATATCTTCCAAAATCTGGATTACCCTCTCGGTATCCATCCAATTGCGGATGAAAAGCCGTCTTTGAAATCCAACCTCGCACCCACGCGCCGATGCAAAGCTTTTGAACCTCGGCGTGAACACGGGATCCCTATCCGAAATAATTGACACTGGCACTCCAGGCAACCTTACTATCTCTACCACATACAACTTGGCTAACTTCTGGAGCGAATAGTCAACTCGGACTGGTATGAAATGAGTGATTTAGTCGACGATCCACAATTACCCAAAGCGAGTCTTTCTTGCTAGGCGTAAGGGGTAGCCCAGCGACGAAATCCATCGTAATCCTTTCCCACTTCCACTGCGGGATCTTTACGGCCGCAATCAGATCTGGACAGATGGCGATGCTCAACTTTAACTTGCTGGCATGTCAGACACTTGCCCACAAACTCCGTTACTTCTAGCTTAAGACCTGGCCACCAGAACTGTTCCCTCAAATCACGATACATCTTATACGCCTCCGGATGCATAGTGTATGGGCTGCTATGAGCTTCCTGAAGAATCCGCTGTCTCAACTCAACGTTCTTGGGCATACATACTTTCCCTTGAAAACACAGTACTCCATCACTACCCAAGCTGTAACCCTCCAATTCACCACCTTGCACTTGCAACCTCCGAGCACTTAGAACCTCATCCACATTTGTTTCTCCTTAACATGATCAATCCACGTCGGCTTTACTTGTAATTCTGCCAAAAGACTCCCGTCGTCATATAGACTAAGGTGAGCAAACATCGCTCTCAGGTCTGCTACCACCTTACGGCTCAACGCATCAGCTACTACTTTAGCCTTACCCGGATGGTACTCAATCGAGCAGTCGTAGTCCTTCAACAACTCGATCCACCTTCGCTGCCTCAAATTTAAATCTTTCTGAGTCAAGAGGTACTTTAGACTCTTGTGATCCGTGTAGACTATCAACTTTTCCCCATACAAGTAATGCCTCCAAATCTTCAAGGCGAAAACCACTGCAGCCAACTCCAAGTCATGTGTCGGGTAGTTACCCTCATGAGGCCTTAATTGCCGAGACGCATAAGCGACCACCTTTCCATCTTGCATCAGCACACACCCTAAGCCAATATGCGATGCATCACAGTAGACCGTGAATTCCTTTCTTGCCTCAGGCTGAATCAACACCGGAGCTTCAGTCAGAATCTTCTTTAACTTGTCGAAACTTTCTTGCTGTTTTTCAGACCACACAAACGGAACCCCTTTTCTCAACAACTTAGTTAGCGGCGCTGCAATCAAGGAGAAACCCTCCACGAACCTTCTGTAGTATCTTGCCAAACCCAGAAAACTCCAAATCTCTGCAACCGACTTAGGTGGTTTCCAATCCAACACTGCTTCGATCTTCCGAGGATCCACCCTAATCCCCTCAGCCGACACCACATCACCCAAGAAAGTTACCTCCTTAAGCCAGAATTCGCACTTACTAAACTTAGCAAATAGTTGCTTCTCCCTCAGAATCTGTAGAACCACCCGTAGATGCGCATCATTCTCCTCCTCAGATTTCGAGTACACCAAAATATCGTCTATAAACACTACGACGAACCGATCCAAATACGGGTGAAACACCCAATTCATCATGTCCATGAATGCTGCCGGTGCATTGGTCAACCCGAATGGCATCACCAGAAACTCGTAATGCCCATACCGAGTACGAAACGCCGTCTTATGAATATCAGCCTCCTTCACCTTGAGTTGATGATACCCTGACCTAAGATCTATCTTAGAGAATACCAATGCACCCTTAAGCTGATCAAACAAGTCGTCTATCCTGGGCAACGGATACTTGTTTTTTATCGTCAACTTATTCAGCTGGCGGTAGTCTATACACATCTGCATAGTACCGTCTTTCTTCTTAACAAAAAGCACAGGTGCTCCCCAAGGTGATACACTCGGCCGGATGATACCTCTGTCCAGCAACTCCTGAATCTGAGCCTTTAACTCCACCAATTCTTTCGGCGCCATCCTATACAGGGCAATAGACACTGGCGCAGTTCCGGGTAACAAGTCTATACCGAACTCAACCTCGCGGTCAGGAGGCAAACTCGGAAGTTCCTCTGGAAATACATCAGTAAATTCCCCCACGGTTTGGACATTCTCTACAGCTGCATCCTTGGCTTCCAAAGCACAGACATGCACAATAAATGCCTCACAACCTTTCCTCACCATTTTCTCCGCCTTCAGCGTAGATACCACATTGGATAGGTAATCTCTCCTATTACCTATCATCACCACCTCTTCGCCTTCCATTGTCTTCAACACCATGCGCTTAGCTGCGCAATCCAAACTGGCCTGGTACTTCACTAAGCAATCCATCACGAGAATCGGATCGAACTCCCCAAACGGCGGTTCCATCAAGTCGACCAAAAACACGACCCCTTGAAGTTCTGGGGTACATCCCTATATAGTTTATTTACTTCTCTGAGTGACCTAGAGGGCTTATTACTGTCATCTCCTAGAAGTAATCTCAAAGTCTAAGTTCATAGTTTCCACTATACTCACTCGGCAACATACGAAAGTGCGTCGAACCAACATCTATCAAAGCAAGTATAAGGCGGTCCAAAAATTAAGAACGTATCGTTATGACGTCCGGTGCGTCGCCGCCTCTCTCGACGCCTCATTGCAGACCAATCCAGTATCTCGCCTCCGAGCTCCCAGCACCTCTGCCCGATGCTCCGCAGCCTCGTCAAGAACCATTACCTCCCCTGGCCGAACCGCGACCCTCTCGTGGTCTGTTGACCATCCTCCCGAATCGTGGTACGACCACGACCCTCGGTGAAATCTAGCTGACCTCTGCGGATAATCCCTTACCCGGTGCCCCATTGACCCACACTCAAAGCACCCTCTGTTTTCGGTCCAATATTCCCCCGTGTGAGACTTCCCACATCGAGCACACCGTGGCGGCCACAGAGTAGCACAGCAGCAGTGGGCCTCCGCGCTTTGATTCGCCCACCATACCTAGCCCTTTTCTGCTGATTCTGGCGGACCCTGATGACCCAGAACTCCTCTTATTCTAACTCCTATCCTGGTTCCGTCTCACTGACTGTTTTACCTCCTCAGCAACCTTGGCCTTCTCTACTAAGACCGTAAATTCTCTCTCCTACTGTGGAGCAATCAATATCCATGACTCATCTCTCAACCCATCCTCAATCGACACGGTGCTCATGTTCCGTGCCCACAATACCCGTGCATACCGACTTAATCAAGAAATTGCGCCTCATATTCGATCATCGACTTATTTCCTGAACCAAATTCAGAACGCTTACGCTGCTTGCGCATTGATGTAACTAGCCCCGACGTATTTCCTCTGATAGGCTGCCCTAAAGAAATCCCAAGTGATGTCATCCGCCATTGCTCCATCCCTAATTGTGAGCCACCACTGATATGACTCATCTCGGAGAAGAGATACTATACCCTTCAGCTTCTCCTCAGTCGTAAAGTCCAGGTCGTCCATGATACATTCTGTCGCCTCCAGCCAATACTCCGCCGTATTGGGAGCCACACCAAATACACCTCTGAATACCTCTGCGCCATTAGCCCAAAGTCGTTCGGACACAAATTTCCTAGCTCCCGTTCCAACGCCTGCACCCGCGACTCTCTCCAGAACTCGCAGCATTGCCTGTGACACTGCGTCATCACCACCCGTCTGATCTTAAAATTCCGCGCCCACAGCTGGCGGTGGTGGTACCTCATTTTCTGACCCATGTCCAGACCCTACCGATTCTAACACTGTCATCCTACCTCTACCTCATCCACGTGTATTCCGCCCACGTCCTCGTGTACTCATGACTATCGTTCACGAACTGATCTGATTTAAAAGTTTTATACGTTAGACCTATTCCACTGTTATTAAAGCACAGTCTTATGAATAGTTTAGTACGGGGATTGTTTAAAGTAGGTTCACACACAACCCTAAGGTTCCAGTCTCTAAAGTGATTCCCTATTAGTCATAGCATCATCATTACAAGCATATAAACAATAGTTAGGGGTACTTACAGGCGGATCGGTGGTTGGGAGACTCGGTGCCATGCTTTCCCAACCATAACTAAATAAAAAAAAACCTTTCATAACCCATTCTAAAATCATTTTGGGCCTTAGGCCCACAGCCGAGCTTTTGAACCTGGCTCTGATACAAAAATTGTAACACCCCAAACCCGGTCAACACACCACAACCGAATCTGGCATGTTACAGAGTGAAAACATTTTGAATAAAACAAGTTTGCCGATTAATTTCTATTGTAAAACTCCTTTATCGTTTTAAGGTTTAGAAAACCTCATATAAAGTGATGTTGAAATTGTTTTGGTGTTGCTTTAAAACCCGGAGAATCTCTTTTGCTGGAAAATTCGTTTGCTGTTTCTAGTTTTGGAAAACCTTTAGATACTTTTTAAAATCCGAGTGAGTTGAGCATAGTCAAGTTTAAAACCATTTGCATTTGAAGTTGGTTGAAAAATTAAATTTGAAAATCATCTAAGTTACCTTTGTAATCATTTTGTGAATGATGTTACCCGATGGTAGCGTTTGAAAATCTCGTTAAAGAGTATAGATTTGAAAACATCGATTTAATCCCAGTTACTTTAGCAAATCAAGTTATTAATCACATGCATAAGATAATTAAAATAAAATCAAGCAATTAAAAACCCAAAATAATACTTAGCGGCCTTATTACAAAACCAAAACCAAAATTTAAAGGAAATATAACCGGAATAGTAATTTAAAAATAAACCCAGAATTTAGATGCATCGCCACCTCGAGTCCTCCCCGGCTCCATATCCGCGATCTATGCCTCATCTGCAAAATATAAGGGAAAGGGTGAGTCACCGAGACTCAGTGTGTAAATCCCCAACCCGATAGTGCAAGCACTTACGCAAATCATCAGTAAAACATGCAAATCATGCAACCCCAAAACCTAACCGTCCGATCTCCTTTATCTACCCCGTGTGGTCAAAACCACTGGTGGTCAAAACCACTGGTGACCGAAGTCACAAATATATAAGTGTGGTCAAAACCACTGGTGACCGTAGTCACAAACAAGTGATGGGGCCAACCCATCGTATGGTCAAAACCACTGATGATAATCCCGTAATCAACATGTGGGGCCAACCCACTGTGGTACCAAACCACTGGGACGAGTCACAATATCCATATGTGGTCAAAACCACTGGTGGTCAAAACCACTGGGACTTAGTCACAAATATAGTATCAAAAGCGGGGCCAACCCGCCGTGTGGTCAAAACCACTGGTGACAGTCCAAAACATCCTTCCCCCTCCTCTCATCAATCCCATCATCATGTCCATATTAATCGTGGCATAATATCATGTTATGATGTAAATAACCCATAGCATACCATTATACAGTGACATGATAGCACATATATCGAGATTCGTATAACAGGGGACTTACCCGGAGTCCACGCTCATGCCCACAAGGCAAAATCACTGATTTCAATGGCCATTCGGCTTTTAACAGTAAACACAATGAACATATAATACTAATGAAGTGTGTAAGCGTTACACACCTGACTACTTGTAGATCTAAGCAAAATCCCGAAACGTTTGCCTTCACCTTTCCTACAATCGGCCAACACCATACTTTTAAGACTAAAGCCATTCGGCTTAATCACAAAATCCCAAAGATATGTCGCCCGAAGGTAGCACTTACCTTAACGCCGATTTGGTTCCCAACTAAATCCCGAAGATCCACTGTATTCGGCTACACTTCTCCCTACAATCGGCCAAGTACCACTATTATTGGATTAAAGCCTTCGATATTAACCACAACAGAAGATGTTGAAACCTTAAAACACTTACCCCCTTACCTCCATCGATGATTCGGCCTCCGGTCACCAAAGTTGGCACACCCTAGTGATGTTAGGGGTTTTGGCTACCAATAAAAACAAGAATAGAGTTTGGACTTGGATCTAAAATCAAATGGAGAACTAGCAGAGAGGTGGGATTTTGATATTACCCAAATCAGTCAAGAAGAGAAGAAGAACTACACTTACCAGGAGATTCGGCTATATCCCAAAAGATAGAATAGTTTTCGGCTTTGAGCAAAATAGGGAGAGGAATAAGTGAACAAAGATGGATGGTTTCGGCAAAGTAAGGAGGTTTCGGCTATTCAAAGGGATGGCAAGGTTGGGTTCTACTGAGTACCACAGTAGCTTGGCGAAAGAAAAATGCCAAATGAGGTTTGGTTTTGACACCAATCGAAAATGAAGAAGCCTTCTATGCTAGCCGAAAATGCACCCTTACTTGGCTATGGAGATTCAGCACACCTAGCTTCCCAAACCGATTACACCTCCTCCCCCCACAGTCCATAATTCGGCCAACACCTCAAGACTCTCTCTGTCCACTCATTCAAATTGGTTTGAATGAGTCAAGCTCCACAATTTTCTCCTCTCCATCCATTTCAAATCTGATGATCCAATCCTCATCCATTCAAGAGAGTCCCACCCTGAGCACACCCCTTCCTTGCTTCGGGCGTGAAAAGAATAAGCGAGAAAGGATTTCGCAGCTTCGAACCCAAGCTCTCCTTCCCCCTGCATGTGGCGTCACCTTCTTGGCACCTTAGTGGCGCCTCCTTTGCCACTTTACCACCAAGCCATTTGTGTCTAAACCCTCTGACAATTTCTTTTAACCCCTAACTCTCTTAGCTTCCTCTCTCTAAGTACCAAAAACAAAAAAATTAGCCATGACTCAGATCTAACCGGAAGTCATGCCTGGACCCCAAAACATGCTAAACTAGCACAACCAACATAATATCACATGCAATAACACACAAAATGCAGAGACCCCGATTTAAGAGTGTTACAGGATTCTTAGAAAATGGTCAAATTTTATAAATATCAGGTTGGAGAACTAAATTGCAAAAGTTATAAAAGTTTAGGGAAAAATGTGTAATTAATGAAAAGTTAAGGGTCATATGCATTGAATGGAATGTGAAATATGTATGAAATTAATTTATTGTATTTAATTATTATATGGATCAAATTTTGGATAAAAAAGATAATAACTGAGGAAAAGGGAAAATAGCGGACTAGCCCCTGCGTGTTGTTTAGAATTGAATATTAGGTAAGTTCATAGTGTTTCAATATGTAATGAATTTTTACTTGTATTTTAACACTTAAAGTTCTTTAATTAAAAGTCTATATTTAATAATTTAATGATTGCACATACATGTCGCTGTTTGTACTTTGGTACCCTTGATTGCACATACGTGCCGCTGTTTGTACTTCGGTACCCCTGATTGCACATGCGTGCCTCAGTTTGTATTTCAGTACCCCTGAATGCATTTACGTGCCTTGAGTTTTCTCTAGTAAGCCTGAAATAAAAAAGAATATGAAATGTATTTAAATGTATTAGATCAAATGATATACTATGTCCTTACTAAGTTTTATAAACTTACCTATTTTTGTGGATTATTTTGTAGATAATTGTTGCTGACATTTTGGAGGGATCAACTAGTCGACTCACACTATCCATCGAATTTGGTAGTTTTTTTATCTCTTAGGGTAGTGGCATGTTTATGTGGTTAAATTTTTTGGTTGGTACAATTTGATTCTTTACTAAACTATATCTTTAGGTATTTTATCATGCTTGTAGATAGGTTTCTTTTTGGTGTAATTAGAATGGTATGAAAGTGAACACTTGTGATATGTTTGGTATGTGATTGAACTAAGTTCCTATGCAAGAAATGAATCAAAGTTGAAATGTTCTAGCTGTTGATGTTTTGATATAAATGTGGTGACTATGAATGGCACATTGGTTGGTTGATTTTATGACATTAAAATGACATGTTTGTGTAGTGGTGAATGATGTTTATGTTCATTGGAAACATGTTTAAATGGTTAGATTGGTTAGGCGTGAATTTCTTGTGGAATTGCTAGATTATAGGTAATTTTTGGGTACACACGGCTTGGGAAACAGGCGTGTTACTCAGCTGTGTGAGACTCACGGCCTGGCGACACGGCCGTGTGCCATCTGAAGGTTTCAAAGGGTTTAAGTTAGTGAGTTACATGGCCTAACACATGGCATGGTACACGGGCGTGTGGGGCAACTCAGAGAGTCACATGGCCCAACACACGACCGTGTGACCCTACTCAGACAGTTACACGGGTGGGGAACGGGCTGTGACACGGTCGAATGTCCCTAGTTCGAAGGTTACACGGCCTGAGACACGTGCATGTGTCTCAGCTGTGTGAGGCACACGGCCTGGCCACACGGTTGTGTGACCCCTGTTTCCAATTTTTTGTGACTTTTTCCTAAACATTCCAAATAATTTCAGATTAGTCCCGAATCATTTCTAAGGTATTTTTAGGGCTTTTAGGGCTCGATTTAGGGATGATATGTATGTATATGTTTTGTTTATGTTATTGAATGAAGTAAAGTTTAAATGTTTTTGATTTTACAGTAATGCTCTGTGACCCTAAACTGACGACGGATGCGAGTTAGGGGTGTTACATACTTACTAAGCTTTGTAAGCTTATCAATTCTTATGGATTGTTTTGTAGATAAACATTACTGATAGTTTGGAAGGATCATTCAACCGGCTCACACTATCCATCTAAGTTGGTAGTTTTTGTATCTCTTAGGGTAGTTGCATGTATATATACACAAATATGTTAGTTTGGTACACCTTGATACTTTACCAACGTATGTCACTTGGTTATTTTAATATACTTGTAAATAAGGTTCTTTTTTTCGTAATTAGAGTGGTTTTAGATGATTATTTATGGTATGCTGTAATAGCCCGGTTTATACCCTAGTCAGAATAGTGGTTTCGAGACCACAAATCTGAGTTAGAAAAATATTTTAATATTATCTTCCGTGTTTATAGTATGTGAATTGATCTGTGTGAAAATTTCGTATGAAAATTTGATCCTTTGAGTGCTCAATTTGATAAAATGACTTAATCGCATTAAATGAAAAAGTGACTTGCTATTGGTTAAAGTGCTATATTGCTATGGCTTATTTATGTGGGGTCCTTATAGTGAAATTTGAGCATTGAACATTAGCATGGACGGTAATGGACTTTAATTATATGATTTTTATGTTTATTTATAATGGTTAAAAAGGTAAAATGGCTTTTATAATGTAATAAATAAAATAAAACATAAAGTGCATGCAAACTTTCATATTGTTGGCCGAATGTAAGGAAAGAAAAGAAGCCATTTTCTTTGTTTAAGGTTTGGCTCCTTGGAGATCAAATTAAGGTATGGATTTTGTTCGGTTTTTGATAATTTTTACGTTTTTGAGATCGTTGCTTCGAGTGCTAGCAAACTCATGCATTAATTTTCGTAATTGATGAAGAATTTGTGATTTGCTATTGTTGATAGCTTGATGTTTTTTTTGTTTGATGATGAAAAATAAATCTTTGATGTATGATTTTTATGTTTAATTAAGTGATTTTTGATAAAAATCCAAATTAGGGATTTTTTGTGAAATTTGAAAGTTTAGGGGTTTAAATGTGAAATAAATTGAATAAATGGGCTGTTAAGGATTTATGGAGCATTCGGCCTAACATGGGCATAGTGAAATTTTGAATATTTGGTATTGTTTTGAATTATCGACTAAATTGCAAAAATGTGAAATGTTAGGGGCTAAAATGCAAACTGCCCATTTATATGTTCTTGGATGAAAATTGAATGAAATGTTGAATAAGTAAGTTAATTTTGATATTAATTAGATAGGAAAAAGCGGAATTCAGATCTAGATCGAGAGAAAGCCAAAATATCAGATTAGTTGACTTAATTTGTCATTACTACGAACGAGGTAAGTTCGTATTTTATTAGACATTACAAAATCATGTTATAAATGCATATTATTTGTATAATTGAATTCAATGCCGAATGATAGTGCAAATGTATGTATTTTGAATAAGTTATATATATGTTATTATGATATTGAATTGTTTGAGAAGCGGAATATATGAATACGAGAAAGTTCCGACAACGTGACGACGTCCGAAAAGCCCCGTACGAACCCTAGGAATAGTAGAGGATACATATGTCATGACATAGGATTCCGAGATATGATTTCGTGTAAGACCACGTCTGGGACGTTGGCAACGATTTGAGATATCGTGTAAGACCGTGTCTGGGACACGGCATCGATTTAGAGATTTACGTGTAGACCATGTTCGGGACATCGGCATCGTATATGGATTTCGTGTAAGACCCTGTCTGGGACAGTGGTATCGATATTTGATTACATGTAAGACCACGTCTGGGACGTTGGCATTGTACGAGCTTTCCGAGCTATCTGAATATCCTTATTGATTCCGAACGGTTCAATGGGCATTCCGAGAATTAAGTGATTAAGTGAATGACATTACGATTTAGGTACGTTGAAATGTATACAATATTTGATAATGAAAGGTAAGTATATATGTGCAAAGAATATTATGTGATGTATATGTAAATGAAATGTGAATATGTGCAAATGAAACATGAACAAATGAATAAGATGTGATTTATAAAGTGGCATATGTGAAATTGTCAGATACTATATGAATGAAAGGTGAATTTTGGTATAAGTGATAATATGTGATTCATATGAGAAAGATATGTGAATAAATATGTTATTTCCCAAAATGTGCTCATTTGGCTATATGGAAGTGAAAATTGAATGTTTTATGAGAATCAAACTGAATAAGCTTGTGAAAGCTAAAGTTAGTAAGTAAGTATATTATTGAATGGTGATGACTTGATATGAAATCATGTTATAAACTTGAGATAAGTTGTGTTTTGGCATGTGAGATAGCACATCATGCTTATGGCATTGTAATGAAATTATTTGTTATGTTAAGTTTATTAAGATACGAGCTTACTAAGCTTTCAAAGCTTACTCTTTGTGTTTTTCCTATGTTTATAGATTTTCAGAGATTTGCTCGGGTTGGAAGTCGGCAGTGTAACACCCCTAACCCGTATCCGTCGCCGGAATAGGGTGGAGAGGCATTACCGGGCGAACAGAGACTTTTACGGACATTTCATTATACAAATCATCAAACGCAATCAAAGTGTCCCTTAAATAGGTCAATGAGACCTTGAGCATGCTTTAGAATAGGGCCAGGACTAAATCGAACACATACAGAAATTCTCAAAAATTTTAAAGTTTTTCTAAGTTACAGAGGTCACACGTCCGTGTGGGCAGGCCGTGTGCCTCCCACGGCCTCAGACACGCCCGTGTCTAAGTTGTGTGAAAACAGGGCATTCATACTGACTTGTCCACACGGCCATGGACACGCCTGTGTGCCTCACCCGTGGTCGATCTTACTTGCACCCCACGACCAGTCACACGCCCGTGTGCCCAGCCCGTAGTCGATCTTGACTTGTTTTGAATTTCAACCACGAGGGACACGATCGAGCAACACGCCCGTGTGCTCAACCGTGTGGGAAATTATAGGCCATTTTCAAGGCCAAAATGCCACCCACACTTGGGTCATTCCTACAATCTCAAACAAGCATTATTCCATACACAATTAGCAACCAAAATCATGTCAAGTGAACATCCTATCATCTCATTCAATATCATTTCTATTCATACCAACTTGTATACTAATTTGCACAACCAATTCACATATAAAACTAATCATGTTTCATCCTAAATTTGCCACATTCATAGAACCATCTCATTGTTCAAACATATATACTCATATTGCATCCATATGCTTACCATATCCTTGACCATTTCATAGGCATAAGATTATACCAAAACCAAACTCATATATCATAGCATCACATACAAAACGAAATCACTTATCTAGCCATATCACATGGCTATATATATACATGTCTCAAACATACTCCAAAACAACTAGCCTATACATGCCATATTTAGCTATTTACACATTCAAAAGTACCAAAGTTGAGTTTGATAGTGTGGTGATGATCCTCGACGATCCCCGAGCCTCTCGTAGCTTTAACGATCTATAAATCAGAACAAACACACACAAAGTAAGCTTTCAAAAGCTTAGTAAGCCATATACAAATAAACTTAGCATAAAATGCACATAACCATATTGATACAGTGACATTAATGTTTCTCAATGCATATTCATCACATATTCTTTTGCTCATTTACTTAGCCATAGCTTGCCACATTCTTCAACTCAAATAGCACATATACACATAGCTCATTCAAGCATATATTCACATATTATCTCACCATTTCTATACACATATTCACCTTAGTAAGTTCATATAGACACTTACCGTTCATACACACATAGTGTACTTTTCAAACGTACCTGAAACAAATATACAACTCACATAGTCGTTCATTTCTCGAACTTACCCGTTGAACCATTTAGAATCTAATAGGATACTCAAAATGCTCGGAATAGTCGTACAACACCAACGTCCCAGACGTGGTCTTACATGTAATCAGATAGCGATGCCACTGTCCCAGACAGGGTCTTACACGAATCAATACGATGCCAATGTCCCAGACATGGTCTTACACGTAAATCTCAAATCGATGCCAACGTCTTAGACGTGGTCTTACACCAAATATCGAATCAATGCCAACGTCCCAGATGTGGTCTTACATGATATCAAATATCGGACACCTATGTCATGACATATACATTCCTATCTATTCCTAGGTTCATAAGGGACTTCTCAGACTTTAACAACTTGTCGACTTATGCATACACTCGGATTTCATATACATTCCATCTCAATGTATATTCATAGCAATTTACATTTCATATATGTACGATAATTCAATTCAAATACATTTATTTGTATATCGACTTACCTCGGATTCGGATATTCGATCGGATTCGGTTATTCGACAACTTTTGACTTTCCACGATCTAAGTCCATTTTCTTCGGTTCTTGATCTATACATATTCAAATTTAACCCATTTATTCAAAAATTCATTCAATTCAATCCAAAAACACATGTTTAGGGCAATTTACAAATTAGCCCTCACATTTTCATATTTGGACATTTTAGTCCATATTTCACAAAATCACAAAATACACATAATTTCATGTTACCCATGCCTAGCTGAATTCTCATGTAGCTCATACAAGTCCTTACATTTAATTTATTTCACAATTTAGTCCCTCAAAATACTATTTTCTCAATTAAGTCCAAAATACTCAAATTCATCAAAAATTCAAAGACAAACTATGTTAATCAAACACATATCTTTCATAATTCACCATAAAAAATATAAAAACTCATGTGTTCATCAATGGCTCATTTCAAAAACATCATCAATTCACAAAATTGAGGCATGGGTTTTGAAGTATACGAAGCAACGATTACAAAAACATAGAAATTATCAAAAACTGATAAAAAACATACCTTAAATTAAGGCTTGTAATAGTTGAATGTAACAAAGCTTTTCTTCCTTCTTTTCATTTGTGTTTTAGGTGGAAAAAGATGAACATATTCATCTTTTAATTTGTTTGTTTTATTATAAACATATTAATATCCATTTTACTAAAATGACCTTAGTAGAAATAATTAGAAAACCATATATTTTATGTCCAAAACCGTCCATTAGCCATCCACTATCTTAGAAATGGCTTATTTGCCTCATAAGGCCTCCCCATTTAAAAGCCATCTCAAATAGGCCATTAATCAAATAGAAAACCACTTTTACAAATTATGCGATTTAGTCCTTTTGTCAAATTAAGCACACAAACAGACAAATTAATTTACGGAACTTTAACACATGCTTAATAACATATCACAGACACAGAAAATAATATTAAAATATTATTCTAACTTGAATTCGTGGTCCTAAAACCACTATTCTAACTAGGGTCTAAATCGGACTGTTACAGGCGGAGATCACATCACACTATCTGGCTAATGATTTCGGTATTTATACACTTTATGACTTGGTTATATGACACGTATAGGCTTTATGATTGTTTGATGAGTATCTGTAATTTGGGCAATTGATGCCTATGTGTTTGATGCAATTTTCCAGGAGATGTGGATTGGAAATCGATGTTGCCTTATGTAATGGCATAGTTTGGTGTGTGATTGATGATGAAACACATATTTTAAATAGGTTGAATTGATTAATGTGATATGTGTTTTGGTATATGATGGAATAAGTGTGAAATGAGAAATATGGCTTAAGCCAAGCCTAATTTCCTGCCACACAGCCTGAGCGCACGAGCGTGTGACTCAACCGTGTGACCCCTGCTGCTTAAATAAAACAAGTGTAACACCCAAAACCCGGCCCAAAAGTTAGGCCCGAATCTGGCGTGTCATAATGAAGTGTTTTTCGAAAACCATGTTTTCATTGAAAACCCTCCGTAATATTTAAAAACTTAAGTCTCAGTTTGTGTTTGTTCAATTTCAAATCTTGGTTCAATTAAAATTTAATCACTTTTAAAAACGTTATTAACTTCGTTAAAAATATGTAACTGTCTGGTTTAGACCCTAGTCGAAACAGTGGTTTCGGGACCACAAATCCGAGATAGAAAAATATTTTAATATTATTTTCCGTGCCTATGATATGTGATTAAGCATGTGTTAAAGTTCTGTGGATTAATTTGTCCATTTGTGTGTTTATTTTGAGAAAGGGATTAAATTGCATTAAATGCAAAATTAGCATGCTTTTTTTAAGGAAATTTATTTGTTAATGTCTTTATTATGTGAGGTCCTTAAAAGGTTATTATGCCACTATTAGTAAGTGGACATTTATATCCATGCATTATAAGATGATAAAGTTGTTTCATTAATGGTATATTGGTTATTTGTAAATTACATGATTATTAATGAAACAAAAGCATGAAAATAGCATGGTTATCATCTTTTGTGCTGAAAATTAGCAAAGAAAAAGAAGAAAGAAGAACATCTAGGTTTCAGCTATGGTTTGTGATTGTGTCTAAACTAACTATGACAACGAATAAGGCAAGCGCACCTATCGTTTGGTAGTATAGCTATGGCAAGACCGGAAATATCGTATCCTCAAGGACCAAGAGTACTAGTAGTTACTATCTTTTTATTATCTAGCCTAAGTATTAAGGGAATCGATGTTTAATTAACTAATTACTAAACTAAGGATGCTAAGACACCGAGAGTGAATTGGGAAAATACTTTTGGGAAAACTAGTTGATTAAGACAATACCCGAGGAAGAATCCACCTAGACTTCACTTGTTATTTAACTCTGAACCAGACGATTTATTCACTTGACTTGATCCGTAGGATTCCCTAATTTATATTAATACCTCTTTCGAGGCTACTAACGTCTAACCCTAGGTTGATTAATTGAAATCTTTTTCTAATTAAAACCCCTAGTGTTGTATTAACTCGATCTATGGACTCCCATATTAGGTTTGACCCTAATCGCGATTTTAAATCATCCTATCTCTAGGGTTGCAATCAACTACGCTTAACTATGCTAGATCTACTCTTAAACAGGGACTTTTTCTCCACTGCCTAAGCACATCAATACTTGAATCAGTATCCTGAAATATTAAAACAAGAATTAAGAACACATAATTAAGAACAATTCAAGTATTTATCATATAGTTCAGAAAACAATAACAAGATCTGTCTTAGGTTTCATCCCCCTCAGGTATTTGAGGGGTTTAGTTCATGTTTAATAAAGAATACATCCCAGAAGAAAGTAAATAATAGAACGTAAGAAAAACCCTAAAACCCCCTGAAGAAAATTGAATGGAAGATCTTCCTTCTTGAGTGTGATTCCGGCTTCTGAGATGAATCAACTGGCTGTCTTCAAGTAATTTCCCTGTGTTCAGCCCTCTCTGGCTTTGCCCCCTTCGTCAAAAGCCCTGACAGATGGCTTCTGTCGAACTATCCCTTTAGGTTGCCCTCTAGGGTGTTTATATAGGCTTTCGGGATGCCTTACTTGGCCTACAAGTATCCTAATCCGAATGGAATTAAAATAGGTCAAGACAGGGGCACGCCCGTGTGGAACGCCCGTGTGAGTCGAGCCCAAGAGGTGTTCGGGCCTGCTAAGGTGGCTCGACCGTGTGGTGAACTCCAAGCCGTGTGAATTTCTTACTTTGGCCTATTTTCTCCGTTTTCGGCCTGTTTCTCATTCTTTTCATCCTCCGATGCTCTCCTAAGTATAAAACATGAAATTAAAGGATTAGGAGCATCAAATTCCACAATTCAAGGGATTAAATCATCCAAAAGTATGCTAAATGTGGGATTAAAATATGTATATATTACGGTTTATCAAATACCCCCACACTTAAGCATTTGCTTGTCCTCAAGCAAAATTCTCAACTCACAAATAGAATTAACTTCCCTCAATTCATAATTCTCATCAACAATATCTTATCATAATTCATAGATAATTCATACATGGATAATTTAACTAAAAGAGTCCTAGAGATTCAAACAATCTAAGTCATAGATTTTTATAGCATGAAAACATAGCTGTTTCCCCTTACCTAAATAATTACCTCTGATTCAAAACCGAAAAGTATTGAAATCCTCTCTAAAGATTCACTCAAATCACTCAAAGTGTTTAAGGTTCAAAAATTAAGCACTCAAAAGTCAAACATGAAAAGTTAATCCCATAGGCTTGCCTGAAAATCAAATCTCCACCACTGTAAAATGAGATGATACACAAATCAAAAGGTCTTTGAAAGGGTTGTAATGGGTCTTGGGTTAAAGGTGTGGATAAAGGCTGAATTAGAGGGTTAGTATCGAGATTGAATTGATAAATTACCTAACTAGAAAAATAACTAAAACTTAAATAATTACATTAATTAAGAATTCATCACTAATAACACGAGCTTCTTCTCAAAATGTAACATTAGCGCTTAAGCTCAAATAACATAGAACTAATAATGAATATACTTTTTTTTAAGAACAAATCAAGTAATAAGAAAGAACTTAACAACGGAAATAGAGAATGTAGTTAGGTAACTGCTCAAATCAAATCTCGACAAAAGGGACGTCAAAAGATTAGGGGAATCAAAAAATTGGTTTTAGGTTAATATTAGTGGGTGAGTCAAAAAAAATGGTTTATTAGGCTAAAAGGGGTTCACTAGGGGTTAATTATGAGGGTAGGCTTTTGGTGGAGTAAGTGGGTTAAAACCTAGGTGCCTTTATTATCTCTGTATATCAAATCAAAGGTGTGGTCTCAATATGTATAAACGAAGCAAGTTTTAGAATAACAAATCAATGTTGACACACTCATAATCAATAAAGTGAGCACGAAAAAAATGTATCCTCTAAAAGGCTCAAGATCTCACAAAAATTATGGGCTTTTGATGTCAACCTCGTAGATTTCAACTTCAAGGTAATCATTAGATTGAGGTAGACAACCTATCAACTTTTTAATTCTGAAAATAGACTAATCATGCTTGATTCTCTAGTCTCCTAAAGTTTAAATCATCACTGCACAATTACCTATGACTTAATCCAAAACATATTAATAAAAATCATAAATCAAAGGAAATTTCATTCTAATAGTAACATGAGAAAATTTACTTAAGAACAAGACATAATTCGGGGATTTTCAAATAATCCTATAGTTAACCCCCCCATACTTAAGATGTACATTGTCCTCAATGTACAAAGATAGATAATGATTATAAGAAAGTCATAAGAGAGGGAGAGAAGTGAAACTTCCTAAATTTTGGATGGAGTCAATGAAAAGAAATGGTAAAGTTGGAGAGAGGTGAAGGTGGGGAGGATACTCCGGTGGTGGTATGGTCGATCGTTAACAGCCCCTTAAACCTAAATTAAAAATAAAAATAATAATATAATAATATAAATTAAAGACGAGAAAGATAAAAGAAAAGAAATTAAAAATGAAATTAAAATAATATATGGACTCAAAGGTCCCACGGGCGTGTAGAGGATCACACGCCCGTGTTCTTTAGTCAGTGTCGACCACGGCCGCATCGCACGGCCGTGGCGTTTTATCGCAGCCCATGTTTTTGGGAAAAGTTTTGCTTTGTTTCCACATGGCCACGGCCACGCTCGTGTGCAAGGCCGTGTGGGTAGGGAAACCTGCGCTTAAAAATTTGGTTAGTTTTTAGTTAGATGCTAAAATTCAAACATATGGACGTTAGTGGGGTTAGTGCTCGGGTTGCCTCCCGAGAAGCGCTCGTTTAAAGTCTTGAGCTAGACTTACCTGTCATTCGCATAACCATGGTGGTTTGAGGAGTCGAAACTCCTTTTTCTTACTATTAATTCTATCAACATATGGTTTGAGTCGGATAATATTTACCTTAAAAGTGCCAAAATTTGAATGAGTTACCTCGATCATTCCGTATGGAAAGACCTTAAGTACCGTAAAAGGAGTCGCACCATTTGTATTAAGCTCTGAAATGGCTATTCAAGTGTCGGTTGCATCTAACAGTAACTGATCCCCGATCTGAAATTGGTATGTCTCATCTTTAAGTTTGACATGGTTTTGCTTTGGTTCTTCGTGTTTTTTTAGTTTTTCCTTGACGTGTGTCTGCCATTCATCTAGTTCATCAATTTGTAACCTTCGTTCTTCATGAACAATTGTATTCTCAGTATGAACATGAGATCCTGGCTCTTTTATCTTTTCCTGAGAGATTTCCTGTAAAGAATATTGAATGTTAAGTTTATTTAAATTAACAGGACTTGTATTCTCTTGATCGTTAGATATTCTGTCAGAATCACGTGCTTTGAGTTTAATCATGTCATCACCTACACGAAGTGTTACTTCCCTTGTATCAACATCGATAATGGTCCTAGCAGTTGCTAAAAAGGGTCGTCCTAATATTAAAGGAACATTATTGTCCTCATCCATGTCTAAAACGACAAAGTCTACTTGGAATATAAATTTATCAACTTTCACTAGCACATCTTCGATTATACCCCTAGGAACTCTAATGGTTTTATCAGCTAATTGAATGCTCATCCTAGTTTATTTGGGTTTCCCTAGACCTAGTTGTTTAAATAGTTTGTAAGGCATAACGTTGATGCTTGCCTCTAGATATGCTAAAGCATTATCAGTAGATAAACTACCAATTAAACAAGGAATCGTAAAACTCCCTGGATCTTTTAATTTTTGTGATAGTTTGTTTTGTAGAATTGTTGAGCACACTGCGTTTAGCTCCACATGCGACGCCTCGTCTAACATCCATTTGTTTGTCTTAAGCTCTTTTAAAAATCTCCTTGAATCTGGCATCTGCAAGAGAGCTTTAAGAAATGGTAAGTTAATATGTAATTTCTTTAAAAGTTTAAGAAATTTACCAAATTGTTCCTTTGTGTGGTCTTTCTTCATCACATTAGGATATGGCACTCGAGGTGTATACTCTTTAATGATAGGTTTCTGTGTATCGTGGCTTACCTCAACCTTACCTTTATTTACCACGGGTTCTTGCCTTGGCTCAGATTCAGATTCTACTAACCCTTCACTATTGTGATCAGTAATGGCATGAATTTTCTCCTTTGGGTTAGTTTCAGTGTTGCTTGGCAAGCAACCTTGCGGTCTTTCTGAGATTAGCTTAGCTAGCTGACCTAACTGGTTCTCGATCCCTTGAATCGATGCCTGCTGATTTTTGAGCATTGTCTCATTGTTTTGAAAATGGGTTTCTGACACCGTGATGAATTTTGTTAACATCTCCTCAAGGTTCGACTTTTTCTCTTGTGGGTAGGGTTGCTGCTGAAAGCCTGGAGGGGGTTGTTGTCTCTGATTTCCTTGATCTCCCCATGAGAAATTTGGATGGTTCCTCCACCCTGGATTATAAGTGTTACTATAAGGGTTATTTTGAGGTCTAGAATTGTTACCCATATAGTTCACCTATTTGTTTTCTATGCCCGGGTTATAGGGTGGGTATTCTGTATTGTTTGACCCTCCTCCATTTGTATCGCACTGCATCACTAGATGTACCTACGAGGAACCACACAAACCATCAATTTTATTACTTAAGAGTTCTACCTGATTTGATAGCATGGTTACTGCGTCGAGGTTGGCTCTTGGCGACTTTTGTCGGCTTTGTCCTTATAACTTGCCACTGATAGTTATTCAGTGACATCTCTTCAATGAATTTGTAAGTCGCTTCAGGGGTTTTGTTATTGAGGGTTCCACCGGCGGCTACATCAATAAGCTGCCTAGTTGAGGGGTTCACACCGTTATAGAAGATTTGAACCTGTAGCCATAATGGTAACCTATGATGAGGGCACCTTCTCAATAAATCCTTGTATCTCTCCCATGCATCGTAAAGTGTCTCTAAATCCATCTGCACAAAAGAAGAGATATCATTCCTCAACTTAGCCGTTTTAGCCAGCGGAAAATATTTTAACAAAAATTTTTCGGTCATTTCCTCCCATGTAGTGATTGATCCTCGTGGAAGAGAATTCAACCACTATTTGGCTTTATTCCTTAAAGAAAAGGGAAATAACCGAAGGCGAATGGAATCATCAAAAACACCATTAATTTTAAACGTGTCGCATAATTCCAAAAGTTCGTTAAGTGTGTGTTAGGATTCTCATCCTGCAAACCATCAAACTGAACAAACTGTTGTATCATCTGTATAGTGTTAGGTTTCAGTTCAAAATTATTTGCAGCGACAATAGGTCTAACAATAATTGATTCAGTTCCTGTTAAATTAGGTTTAGCATAATCAGACATAGTTCGAGGAACAGGATTTTGATTAACTGATTTTGCGGCAACTACAGGAGGTAGCAGATTATTATCAGCCATCTCTTCGGTAGTGTTGGTATCGTTCTCTTGCTCTTCTTGTATGTACTGCAGGCTTCGCCTAATTTCTCTTCAGTTTTTATGAACGGTTCCTTCTATATCACTATCGTAAAGTAGAGGTCCTGATGGGTTTCTTCTAGTCATAAATTAGAATACCTGCGAGAAGCAAGGAAAAAGAAAAATTAGCAAAGTTAAAATAAAATAAAAAATAAAAATAAATTGCAAATAAATAGAATGGCTAAAGTAATAAAAATCAAGTGTTCCTAATATCTTAGTCCCCGGCAACGGTGCCAAAAACTTGATCGTGTCCAAACTAACTATGACAACGAATAAGGCAAGCGCACCTATCGTTTGCTAATATAGCTATGGCAAGACCAGAAATATCGTATCCTCAAGGACCAAGAGTACTAGCAGTTACTATCTTTTTATTATCTAGCCTAAGTATTAAGGGAATCGATGTTTAATTAACTAATTACTAAACTAAGGATACTAAGACACAGAGAGTGAATTGGGAAAATACTTTTGGGAAAACCAGTTGATTAAGACAATACTCGAGGAAGAATCCACCTAGACTTCACTTGTTATTTAACTCTGAACCAGACGATTTATTCACTTGACTTGATCTGTAGGATTCCCTAATTTATATTAATACCTCTTTCGAGGCTACTAACGTCTAACCCTAGGTTGATTAATTGAAATCTCTTTCTAATTAAAACCCATAGTGTTGCATTAACTCGATCTATGGACTCCCATATTAGGTTTGACCCTAATCCAAAAGATTTTCGTCATCCTATCTCTAGGGTTGTGATCAACTCCACTTAACTATGCTAGATCTACTCTTAAACAGGGACTTTTGCTCCACTGCCTAAGCACATCAATACTTGAATCAATATCCTGAAATATTAAAATAAGAATTAAGAACACATAATTAAAAACACTTCAAGTATTTATCATATAGTTTAGAAAACAATAACAAGATTCATCTTAGGTTTCATCCCCCTCAGGTATTTGAGGGGTTTAGTTCATGTTTAATAAAGAATACATCCCAGAAGAAAGTAAATAACAAAACATAAGAAAAACCTTAAAACTCCTGAAGGAAATTGAAGGGAAGATCTTCCGTCTTGAGTGTGATTCCGGCTTCTGAGATGAATCAACTGGCTATCTTCGAGTAATTTCCCTGTGTTCAGCCCTCTCTGTCTTCGCCCCCTTCGTCAAAAAAGCCCCGAAGTAAGGCTTCGCGAACTCCTTTTAGGTTGCCCTCTAGGGTGTTTATATAGGCTTTCAGGATGCCTTACTTGGCCCACAAGTATCCTAATCCGAATGGAATTAAAACAGGTCAAGGTAGGGGCACGCCCGTGTGGAATGCCCGTGTGAGTCCAGCCCAGGCCGTGTTCGGGCTTGCTAAGGTGGCACGGCCGTGTGGTGAACTCCAGGCCGTGTGAATTTCTTACTTTGGCCCATTTTCTCCATTTTCGGCCCGTTTCTCGTTCTTTTCATCCTCCGATGCTCTCCTAAGTATAAAACATGAAATTAAAGGATTAGTAGCATCAAATTCCACAATTCAAGGGATTAAATCATCCAAAAGTGTGCTAAATATGGGATTAAAATATGTATATATTACGATTTATCAGTTTGGCTAAATTAAGGTATGATTTGGTTTCAGTTTTTGATAATTTCTACGTTTTTGTAATCGTTGCTTTGTGTTCTTCAAAACCCATGTCTCAATTTTGTGAATTGATGAATATTTTGTAATGTGCCATTGATGAACATGTGAGTTTTTTGGATGTTTGATGGTGAAATATGAAAGATATGTGTTTGATTAACATAGTTTGTCTTTGGAGTTTTGTTGATTTTGAGCATTTTGGATTAAATTGAAGACATAATATTTTGAGGGACTAAATTGTGAAATAAATGAAATGTATGGACTCATATGAGCATGAGTATAATTTGGCTATGCATGGGTATTATGAGATTTTGTATATTTTATGATTTTGTGAAATAAGGACTAAAATGTCAAAATGTGAAAATGTGAGGGCTAATTTGCAAATTATCGTAAATATGTGTTTTTGGATTGAATTGAATGAGTTGATGAATAAAAGGGTTAAATTTGAATATGTATAGATCAAGAACCGAAGAAAACGGACTTAAATCATGGAAAGTCAAAAGTTGTCGAATAACCGAATCTGATCGAAAAACTGCATCCGAGGTAAGTCGATATACAAATAAATGTATTTGAATTGAATTATTTGTGTATATATGAGACTCGAATTGCTATGAATATCCATTGAGATGGATTGTATGGGAAATCTGAGCTTACGTATATATCGACAAGTTGTTAAAGTCTGAGAAGTCCCGTATGAACCTAGGAATAGATAGGATAGCATATGCCATTAAATAGGTGTCTGTTATGTGATATCATGTAAGACCGTCTGGGACGTTGGCATTGATTTGAGATTTCATGTAAGACCACGTCTGAAACGTTGGCACCGATATGAGATTTACGTGTAAGATCATGTCTGGGACATTGGCATCGTATTTGATTCGTGTAAGACCCTGTCTGAGACAGTGGCATTGATATCTGGTTACATGTAAGACCATCTCTAGGACATTGGCATTGTACGACTATTCCGAGCACTCTCAGTATCCTATTAGAATCCAAACGGTTCAACGGGCAAGTCCGAGAAATCAACAACTATGTGAGTTGTATATCCGTTCCAGGTACGTTTGAAAAGTATACTATGTGTGTATGAAAGGTAAGTGTCTATATGAACTTACTAAGGTGAATATATGTAAAGAAATGACGAGATAATATGTGAATATATGCTTGAATGAGCTATTTGTATATGTGATATTTGAGTTGAAGAATGTGGCAAACTATGGCTAAGTATATGAGCCAAGGAATATGTGATGAATATGCATTGATAAACATTAATGTCAATGTATCAATATGGTTATGTGCATTTTATGCTAAGTTTATGTGTATATGGCTTACTAAGCTTTTGAAAGCTTACTTTATGTGTGTTTGTTTTGTTTTATAGATCGTTAAAGCTACGAGTGGCTCGGGGACCGTCGAGGATTATCACCACACTATCAAATTTAACTTTGGTACTTTTGAATGTGTAAATAGCTAAATATGGCATGTATAGGCTAGATGTTTGGAACATGTTTGAGATGTGTAATTAGCTATGTGATGTGACTAGTTAAATGTTGATAATATGTATAAGTGACTATGGTATATGATGCATGTTTTGGTATGGTTTGATGCCTATGAAATGGTCAAGGCTATGGTAAGCATATGGATGCAATATGAGTATATATGTTTGAACAATAAGTTGGCTCTATGAATGTAGCAAATTGAGGATGAAACATGATTAGTTTTATATATGAATTGGCTGTGCAAATTAGTATACAAGTTGGTATGAAAAGAAATGATATTGAATGAGATGATATGTTGTTCACTTGACATGATTTCGGTTGGTAATTGTGTATGGAATAATGCTTGTTTGAGATTGTAGGAATGACCCAAGTGTGGGTGGCATTTTGGCCTTGCAAATTGCCTATTTTGCATACACGGCCAAGGGACACGGGCGTGTGTCTCTGCCGTGTGGCTCAAGGGCCACTTCGAAGTGTGCTTGGGCAAGTTACACGGTCGTGCCACACGGGCGTGCCTGGTGGCCGTGGCACACGGGTGTGCCTGGTGGCCGTGTGACCAAGTCAGTAGCTAGCTTAATTTCACACGGTTATGGCACACAGGTGTGTCTGGTGGCCGTGTTGACTAGTCAGTATGTATGCCCTGTTTTGGCACGGCCTTGACACATAGGCGTGTCTGGTAGCCGTGTGAGGCACACGGCCTGACTGCACGGGTGTGTGACCTCTGCAGATTTGAAAATCGTTCAAATTTCCAAGAATTTTCGTATGTGTTTAGTTTTGTCCCGGCCCTATTCTTAAGCATGATTAAGGTTTTGTTAACCTATTTAAGGGACATTTTGATGTGATATAAAGAATTATATTATGAATTGTCCGTAAAAGTCTTCGTTTGTCCAGTAATGCCTCTTAACCCTATTTCGGCGACGGATACGGGTTAGGGGTGTTACATTTGGTTGGTATCAGAGCTATGGTTTAGTCGATTCTCAGACTAACGTAGCGGGTAAGAGTCTAGCTATACATGCCATATATCTGAACTGTGATAGTGTGATGAATCCTGACGTGAAAAATGTGATTTACGTATAGTAATGGATCTCAGAAGAGCGGTAGCAGACGATGTAGAAAGCAATGCGCCTGCTCCCGCTCAAGGGACAACGCCTTCTGATTCGAGACTGGCTATGAGCGGTCAAGAGGGAGAAGCTAAACAAGCTTTCTTCCAGATGATGAGTTAGTGGTTCACTCAGTTTGTAAGGAATAATCCGACTGTTTCACAACCTCCGCCCCCATCTATTTCCCCTCAGACTTAAGTTGTGCCTCTGGTAATGGGTATAAATCTGTTGAATAAGCCTCCGATTGATAAAATTCACAAGAATGGGGCTGAAGAGTTCAGGGCCACCAATGATGACGATGCCGAGAAAGCCGAGTTTTGGTTAGAGAACACATTGGGTGTAACACCCCAAACCCAGCCCAAACATTACGAACCGAATTTGGTATGCTACGGGAGAAAAACTTTTGAAAATCCCTTTTAAGTCGTTTTTAAATTTTGATAAAAGATATTGTTTTGATTTAAAAGCAGTTGAGGTGTTATGAAGAAAGCATTACTTAATGTCATTTAAAAATATACTAAGTTAGGTTATTCTGATTTCAAGTGTACCCGATGGCACAATAAAACATTTTTACGAATTAATTTGAGAAAACATGTGTACCCATTTTAATATCATAAAATAGTTAAGCAATTTATCAAAACATAAAATAATCCAAGTGCAAATTTTAGGAGGCCTTATTACATCTTAAACAAAATAAATCAAACCCATATTAAAATAAAAATAGTTCCAAATCCACCTAGTCCATATTTTCATTGCATGGTCGCCTCGAGTTCATCCGACTCCTTATCCGCAACTACGAGTCACCTGAAAATGTTAAAGGAAAAGGTGAGTCATCAAGACCCAATGTGTAACCCTTTTTCCCGGTTTAATGTAACATCATACACAAATCATAATTAATTTAATATGCACAAGTTTAATATGCACCCAACCTAGCCATCCGCACGCCTTTCTCTACCCCGTGTGGTACCAAACCTTTGGTGGTGCCAAACCACCGGTGACGTATAGTCACGAAATCCATTAATATTGTGGTACCAAAACCACCGTGACCCGAAGTCACAATCAAATGATGGGGCCAACCCATCGTGTGATACCAAATCACCGCGACGATCCCATATCTCAAAGTGGGGCCAACCCACGGTGGTATCAACCACGAGGACAAATCGCTATGAGGTGCCAAACCTCGGAGGTACCAAACCTCTGGTGACCGTAGTCACAATGTGTTACCAAAACACCGGTGTCCAAAATCGACACAAATATCACCGCCCCTCCACTCATCAACCCATATCAACAATTATATACTTTTCTTGAAATCATGATAATAGGTTTATTTAACAACGTTCATAGATTTATCATTACCATAAACCAAATATTGCACATACCAAATGTGACATGCTTCCCAAAAGCATCAAATAATAATCTCAAAGTAATAAAGACTTACCGTGTCCTTGTTAATACCATGATGGTATAACATCCATGTCTACACAAACCGATTAGGCATAATATAACACTTAGCATATTTAAAAGATTATAAGATGTGTATGCACACACCTGATACTAACGAGAGTCCTAAATCCCGAATAGACAAATCGGCCACACAAGTTTTCGTTGCCCCTATATTCGGCCAAAAACTAGATTAGTGCCATGGCCTATTCGGCCAAACTAAAATAATTGAGAAGGGTTCCTTGTGAACCCGAAACCTTACCCAAAAGCCTTCGAACACTAGCCAACACACTCCTAAATGTGAACCGGTCTCACTTCCCTACAACCAACCATCATCATTAAGGTTATTAGCCTTCGGCTTAAACGAAAACTTAAAAGAATAATCCTTTGAAATAAACCCTTACCACCTTACCAAAATCAATTGATAGAAAAGTCCCGAGGAAAACTATGCTACCTTTAATATTCGGCCAAAGTGATTCAAGATAGGAGAAGAAAATTTTCGACACAACAAAGAGGTATATTCGGCTAAAGAACAAAAAGAAAATAATAGGAAAAGGGAATAGATTTTCGGCAAAGAAGAGAGTGTAGAAGATTTTTGGTGTTTAAGCAAAACAAATAGGAGAACAAGATGTTGATGAATGTTTCGGTTTTGAGAGAATGAAATGGAGAAAATAGAAGATGAGCAAAAGAAATGACCAAATGGTCAAAAGAGTTTAGGATTATCACAAGGTAAAATTCGGCCAAAAGAAAAGAAAAGAGATTGAGAGAGAATTGCAACCTTTTTCACCAAATGCTAGGAATGACCAAAACACTCCTAAACCTTACCAATTACTAGCATATTCGGCCAAATCCTCCCCTTAGCCACATTGCCGTCCAAGTTCATGGTCAATTGGCCATGAGTTAGTTTCAAAAACATTTTCCACAAACCAAGCCTTTTGTCCCCTCAATTTACCATAACTTCAAGATATCCTTCCATAACCTTAGGAATCTTATCCCTTATTCCATGCTTTCCTTTAAAATAAATTCAACTTACCAAAATGAAAGTCCAACCTATCATAATCATAGGTTGACCAGGCCATTAATGCTAACATACAAAATAAACTTTTAAAAATGCTAAACATACTACTCGAACCTCTAACCTCAAGCTATAAGTTCAAACACCATAACCACTTTGCCATTAATTCCTTATGTGCTTTAATTAACACTTAAATTAACTTAAGTGCTAACCTCACATAATCCACTTCATTAAATAAACCATACTAAGAATTATCCTACTAAACCGAGCTTACTCAAGACCCTAATTAAGTCTTATAACACCACAAATAATATCAGAGAGATTTAAACACAAGAAAAATAATTCAATCACAAATAGCCCCAATTTCGAGGATGTTACAGTTCTACCCCCTTAAAATAATTTCGTCCCTCGAAATTACGATCGTAAAAGATGGGGATATTCTTTGCCTCATCACATCCTCGGGTTCCCACGTCGCTTCCTCCGTACCATGGTTTCGCCATAGCACTTTCACTAAGGTACTTGCTTTCTTACGCAAAACCTTGACATCACGTTCTAAGATCCGAATCGGCTCCTCCTCGAAAGATAGATGCGAGTTAACCTCAATCTACGCCACGGGCACAACGTGCGATGGATCGGACCGATATCGCCTAATCATTGACTCATGGAAGACGTCGTGAATTTGCCTTAACTCTACCGGCAACTCGGTGATAAGCTACCGGTCCCACTCGCTTCAACATCGTATATGGCCCAATGAACCTAGGGCTTAGCTTCCTTTTTTTCCCAAATCGCAACACTTTCTTCCAAGGCGACACCTTCAGAAAGACTTTATCTCCTACCTCGTATTCCATTTCCTTGCGCTTGAGATCGGCATATGACTTTTGCCTATCTGATGCTTCCTTGAGACGAGCCGAATTACCTTAACTTTGTCCTCCGTTTGATCACCACCGGACCCAAAACCTGACGTTCACCTAACTCCGTCCAACACGTAGGAGTACGGCATTTTCGTCCATAGAGTGCTTCATGTGGTGCCATTTGGATACTCGCTTGATAACTATTGTTATAAGTGAATTCCGCCAATGGTAGATACTCTTCCCAACTACCACTAAAATCCAAAACGCAACCTCTCAGCATATCTTCTAAAATCTGTATCACTCTTTCCGATTGTCCGTCAGTTTGCGGGTGAAAAGCTGTGCTGAAGTCCAATCTCATTCCCAAGGCCTGATGCAAAACTCTCCAAAACCTTGATGTAAACCTCGGATCCCTATCCGAGATAATCGATACTGGTACACCATGCAATCTTACTATCTCGGCTACATATAGCTTTGCTAGCTTCAAGCGAATAATCTACCCTCATGGTATGAAATGCGCCGACTTAGTTAGTCGATCCACAATTACCCAAACCGAGTTCTTCTTACTAGGCGTGAGGGTAATCCACCGACAAAATCCATAGTGATCCTCTCCCATTTCCATCGAGGAATCTTCACCGGTTGGAGTAACCACGATGGCAAGCGATGTTCAGCTTTAACTTGGCGACACGTCCGACACTTACCCACAATTTGGTTACCTCACGCTTCAACCCCGGCCACCAAAAGCTGTTCCCGCAAATCTCCATACATCTTGCTACCTCCCGGATGCATAGCGTATGGTACGCTATGTGCATCTTGGAGAATTCTTTGCCTCAACTCCACATCTTTCGGCATACAAGCTCGCCCTTGAAAACATAACACTCCCTCTCCGGATAAAGCTGTACCCTTCCAAACCACCGTCTTGAACTTGCAACCTCCTTGCATTCAAACCGTCATCCACCAAGCGCTTTTCCTTAATCTCCTCGATCCAAGTCGGTTTAACTTGCGATTCGCCAAAAGACTTCCGTCGTCGTATAGACCGAGATGAGCAAACATCGCTCTTAAGTCATCACGACTTTTCGGCTCAAGGAATCAGCCACCACGTTCGCTTTACCCGGATGGTACTCAATCGAACGATCGTAGTCTTTTATGATTCAATCCACCGACAATCGTCTCAAATTCAAATCCTTACGAGTCAAAAGATACCTCAAACTTTTATGATCCGTGTAGACTATTGACTTTTCCCCATACAAGTAATGCCGCCATATTTTCAAAGCGAAAACTCGCCGCTAACTCCAAGTCGTGCGTTGGATAGTTAACCTCATGCGGTCTTAGCCGACGGGACGCATAGGCCACTACCTTCCCTTCTTGCATCAATACGCATCCCAAACCGGTATGGGACGCGCGTCACGAGAAACCGTAAACAACTTTCCCGCCTCAGGTGTACCAAAACCGAGCTTAGTCAAAATCTTCCTTAGCTTGTCAAAACTTTCTTGTTGCTTCTCCGACCATACAAATGGAACTCCTTTCTTAACAACTTAGTCAACGGTGCTTTGCGATTAAAGAGAATCCTTCCACAAACCTCCGATAATACCCCGCTGGACCCCAAAAGCTTCGAATTTCTGCCACTAACCTAGGGGGTTTCCAATCCAACACCGCTTCCACCTTGCGAGGATCTACTCTAATCCCTTCCACTGACACCACATGACCTAAGAAAGCCACCTCTCTAAGCCAAAATTCACACTTATCGAATTTGGCATATAACTCGCTTCTCTCAAGACTTGTAGAACTATACGCAAATGCATGTCATGATCCTTCTCCGTCTTTGAGTAAACCAATATGTCGTCTATAAACACCACGACAAATTAATCCAAGTACTGCTGAAAAACTCTATTCATTAAGTCCATGAATGCTTTGGTGCATTAGTCAACCCAAAAGGCATCACCAAAAACTCGTAATGCCCATACCTTGTTCGGAAGGCCGTCTTGTGCACATCAACCTCTTTCACCTTGAGTTGATGATATCCCGACCTAAGATCTATCTTGAAAATACCGATGCACCCTTGGTTGGTCAAACAAGTCATCAATGCGAGGCAGCGGATACATTCTTGATCGTTAACTTGTTCAATTGGCGGTAGTCAATACAAATCCGCATTGAACCATCCTTCTTCCTAACAAACAACACAGTGCTCCCCACGGAGATATACTTGGTCGGATAAATCCTTGGTCCAAAAGCTCACGAATTTGAGCCTTGGCTCCACCAATTCCTTTGGTGCCATTGATGAGTGCTATTGACACAGTGCCGTTCAGTAGCAAGTCTATACCAAATTCAACTTCCGATCCGGAGGCGGACCGGAAGTTCTTCTCGGGAACACATCAGCGAATTCCCCTACTGTTCGGACCTTCTCAACGCACGACTCCTTAGCTTCCAAAGCACAAATTCGAACCAAAAATGCCTCGCAACCTTTCCCGACCATCTTTTCAGCCTTCAACGCAGACACTACATTAGATAGGTAATCTCTTCTATTACCTATCATGACCACTTCATCACCCTCAGCCATCTTAAAAACCATGCGCTTAGCGCAATGATCCAACCTTGCTCGATACTTAACCAACCGGTCCATACCAAGGATCAAATCGAACTCCCCAAGCAAGTAGTTCCATCAGATCGACCACAAACACGACCCCTTGGAGTTCTAGAGGTACATCTCTATATAGCTTATTAACAACTACAGAGTGACCTAAAGGACTAATTACAGTCATCTCCCTAGAAGTAGTCTCGAAGTCTAAGTTCATAGTCTCTACCACACTACTAGCAACGTATGAATGCGTCGAACCCACATCAATCAAAGCAAGATATGGAACACCAAAGATTAAGAACGCACGGTTATAACGTCCGGGCGTCACCTTCCTCTCGACGCCGCCACATAGACTAGACCAGCCGCCTTGCTTCGTGTCGCTGTACCTCTCGCCCAAAATTCCGCGACCTCGATTAGATCCATTTCCTCCTCTACCATTACCACGACCCTCCGTGGTGGTCCTACATTCCTAGCCCGAGCACGGTTCGACCCTCCGACCGATTCTTGGCTAACTTCCGAGGACAATCCCTACACGGTGGTCCAAAGACCCACATTCAAAGCAACCCTTCTCACCGGTCCAACAACCTCCCCAATGCGATTTGCCGCTGATTACGGTGAGCCGGTCTCTCGGTTAGCGACCATGGGCCTTCCTACCGATTCGGCCCACTCTGCCTCACCCTTTTACGAACATTACCACTCGATCGCACGACCCAAATCCTCTCTTTTCTCGCTTGTTCCTATCATAGTTACGTCTCACGGACTCCTTGACCCCTTCGGCTACCTTAGCTTTTTCCACCAAGACAAAGCAAACTCACGCTCCCGTCATGAGCAATCAAAGCAACCTTAACTCATCCCTAAGTCCGTCTTCAAAGCGGACACAATGATCATGCTCCGTTGACACTATACCACGAGCATAGCGGCTCAACCTCAAGAATTACGCTTCATACTCCGACACGGACTTATTTCCTTGTACCAACCCCGGAAAAGCTTTCTCTGTGCATCAATGTAGCTTGTGCCCACATACTTCTTACGATAAGCGGCTTTGAAGTATTCCCAAGTCGGATCATCTGCCGTAGCACCATATCGAACCGTGAGCCACCATCGATATGACTCATCCTTGAGAAGCGACACCGCTCCTTCGCTTTCTCCTCATTCGTCGATCTATCTCATCCATGATTCTTTCGATCGATTCTAGCCAATACTCACCAGATTGGGCGTTACCGGACACACCTCGGAAAAATTCAGCTCCGTTAGCTCGAAGTCTCTCGTATCGACTTCGAGCTCCTCCACCTCCACCCATTCCAACCACTCTCTCTAGAACCCGCAAAGATCGCTTGTGACACTGCGTCATCACCCGTCGATCCTCGCTCCTCGGCTCCAAAGGTTGGGGTGGTGGTGGCGGTGGTACCTCATTCTCGAGATCCACGACCCGATCGGACCGGGTTGTGTTCGGACATCTATCCTACCCTTCAAGGTCCACGATGGCTACGTCCTCTAAAGCTCATTCTAACTATCGCGCTTTAATCTGATTAGGAAATTTTTATGAATTAGTACATGTTTCACTTGGTTATCCATGAAGAAATTTTATGAAAAGAATTTAATAGAGATTCTTTCGATCAATCAAAGTTTTAAGTCTTCTGTCCTAATTTACATAGAAAAGTACATCCATTCCCTATACCTTTCATACCTATGCACTCTTGGGCATTCTGTGTCGCTTTCTATCCTGTGGGTATTTTTCGTAATTTTGCCACTAGGGAAATTTCAGTAATTTTGGTAAGTTGAAGAATATTTTGAAAATTTTCCGAAAAGTAAATTTTTGCTTTGCTATTGAAATGAGTATCATAACGATTTTTAAAACTTAGAGCTTTCACAAAACATGGTTAATCCCTTTTGGGTTTTATTTAACGTGTTTAGCCTATGACCGAGTCCTCTTGGTTAGGGTGAACCGAAGCTACGCACCAGGTAGTAATCCCGCGAAGAGGAGGTGAGTCACGAGGACTGCTTAAGTACCAAGCTCTTATGGATCCAATCCTAGACATGCGCACCAAGGTTACCACACCCTAACTCGGCGAATTGGTCCTAGGTTTGTTTAATTAGGCTTTTAAAGTCTTATGTCTTTATTTGGGGTAAACTAGTCCTAAAGTTTAAAATACTTATCACTATCTACGTCCCATGCTTCCTACCCTTCTACAGTAAATAATTCATACAAAAAGTTAGTGGTACTTACCTGGGCGGATCGGTGCCGGAGACTCGGTGCCATGCTTATTCAAAACCAAAATATTTCAAATAGACCTACCAAAACATTTTTGGGCCTTGGGCCCCACAGTGAAGCTTTGAACAGGGCTCGATACCAATTTGTAACACCCCAAACCCGGCCCAAACATTACGACCGAATTTGGTATGCTACGGAGGAAAAACTTTTGAAAATCCCTTTTTAAGTCGTTTTAAATTTTGATAAAAGATATTGTTTTGATTTAAAACAGTTGAGGTGTTATGAAGAAAGCATTACTTAATGTCATTTAAAAATATACTAAGTTAGGTTGTTCTGAGCTTTCAAGTGTACCCGATGGCACAATAAAACATTTTTACGAATTAATTTGAGAAAAACATGTGTACCCATTTTAATATCATAAAATAGTTAAGCAATTTATCAAAACATAAAATAATCCAAGTGCAAATTTTAGGAGGCCTTATTACATCTTAAACAAAATAAATCAAACCCATATTAAAATAAAAATAGTTCCAAATCCACCTAGTCCATATTTTCATTGCATGGCCGCCTCGAGTTCATCCGGCTCCTTATCCGCAACTACGAGTCACTGAAAATGTTAAAGGAAAAAGGTGAGTCATCAAGACCCAATGTGTAACCCTTTTTCCCGGTTTAATGTAACATCATACACAAATCATAATTAATTTAATATGCACAAGTTTAATATGCACCCAACCTAGCCATCCGTACGCCTTTCTCTACCCCGTGTGGTACCAAACCACTTTGGTGGTGCCAAACCACCGTGACGTATAGTCACGAAATCCATCAATATTGTGGTACCAAACCACTTTGGTGACTGAAGTCACAATCAAATGATGGGGCCAACCCATCGTGTGATACCAAATCACCGCGTGACGATCCCATATCTCAAAGTGGGGCCAACCCACGGTGGTATCAACCACGTGGACAAGTCGCTATGAGGTGCCAAACCTCCTGGAGGTACCAAACCTCTCGTGACCGTAGTCACAATGTGTTACCAAAACACCGGTGTCCGTCGACACAAATATCACCGCCCCTCCACTCATCAACCCATATCAACAATTATATACTTTTATTGAAATCATGATAATAGGTTTATTTAACAACGTTCATAGATTTATCATTACCATAAACCAAATATTGCACATACCAAATGTGACATGCTTCCCAAAAGCATCAAATAATAATCTCAAAGTAATAAAGACTTACCCGTGTCCTTGTTAATACCATCATGGTATAACATCCATGTCTACACAAACTGATTAGGCATAATATAACACTTAGCATATTTAAAAGATTATAAGATGTGTATGCACACACCTGATACTAACGAGAGTCCTAAATCCCGAATAGACAAATCGGCCACACAAGTTTTCCTTGCCCCTATATTCGGCCAAAAACTAGATTAGTGCCATGGCCTATTCGGCCAAACCAAAATAATTGAGAAGGGTTCCTTGTGAACCCGAAACCTTACCCAAAAGCCTTCGAACACTAGCCAACACACTCCTAAATGTGAACCGGTCTCACTTACCTACAACTAACCATCATCATTAAGGTTATTAGCCTTCGGCTTAAACGAAAACTTAAAAGAATAATCCTTTGAAATAAACCCTTACCACCTTACAAAAATCAATTGATAGAAAAGTCCCGAGGAAAACTATGCTACCTTTAATATTCGGCCAAAGTGATTCAAGATAGGAGAAGAAAATTTTCGGCACAACAAAGAGGTATATTCGGCTAAAGAACAAAAAGAAAATAATAGGAAAAGGGAATAGAGTTTCGGCAAAGAAGAGAGTATAGAAGATTTTTAGTGTTTAAGCAAAACAAATAGGAGAACAAGATGTTGATGAATGTTTCGGTTTTGAGAGAATGAAATGGAGAAAACAGAAGATGAGCAAAAGAAATGACCAAATGGTCAAAAGAGTTTAGGCTTATCACAAGGTAAAATTCGGCCAAAAGAAAAGAAAAGAGATTGAGAGAGAATTGCAACCTTTTTCACCAAATGCTAGGAATGACCAAAACACTCCTAAACCTTACCAATTACTAGCATATTCGGCCAAATCCTCCCTTAGCCACATTGCCGCCCAAGTTCATGGTCAATTGGCCATGAGTTAGTTTCAAAACATTTTCCACAAACCAAGCCTTTTGTCCCCTCAATTTACCATAACTTCAAGATATCCTTCCATAACCTTAGGAATCTTATCCCTTATTCCATGCTTTCCTTTAAAATAAATTCAACTTACCAAAATGAAAGTCCAACCTATCATAATCATAGGTTGACCGGCCATTAATGCTAACATACAAAATAAACTTTTAAAAATGCTAAACATACTACTCGAACCTCTAACCTCAAGCTATAAGTTCAAACACCATAACCACTTTGCCATTAATTCCTTATGTGCTTTAATTAACACTTAAATTAACTTAAGTGCTAACCTCACATAATCCACTTCATTAAATAAACCATACTAAGAATTATCCTACTAAACCGAGCTTACTCAAGACCCCTAATTAAGTCTTATAACACCACAAATAATATCACAGAGATTTAAACACAAGAAAAATAATTCAATCACAAATAGCCCCAATTTCAGGATGTTACATCGGGTATTTGATGAGATGTCTTTGACTCCAAAAGAAAGTATTAAATGTGTTGTATCTTTGTTATGAGACGCGGCCTATCAATGGTGGAAAACTTTGATTTCGGTTGTTGCGAAAGAATGGGTCACATGGGATTTCTTTCAGATGGAGTTTCGAAAGAAATACATCAGTCAGAGATTTATTGATCAAAAACAGAAAGAATTCTTGGAATTGAAACAAGGTCGCATGTCTGTTACTGAATACGAATGAGAGTTCATGAGGCTAAGTCAGTATGCCCGAGAATGTGTATCATCGGAAGCAGTAATGTGTAAGAGATTTGAAGACGGCCTTAACGAAGATATTCGTTTGTTAGTCAAAATTCTAGAGATAAATGAGTTTGTTGTGCTTGTTGACCGAGTGTGTAAATTTGAGGAACTTGGGAAAGACAAAAGAAAAGCTGAGTCTGAAGCCAGAGATGTGAGAAAGAGATTTCCAAGCAAATCATTCCAGTCTGCTTCGAAGAAGTTCCGTGATGAGCATAGCCGTTCAAAGGCTAATGTGGGACAAATGACTAGAGATCGAGTTAGATCACAGTCGAATACCTAAGCTCCAGCAACTTCAATGGCAAGTGTTGGAATTTTCTAATCCGAGCGACCTGAATGTAAACATTATGGTAAAAGGCATCCGAGAAGTTGTAGATTGAATGACCGGGCTTCCTTCAGATGTGGATCGTTAGATCATTTTATTCGAAACTACCCAGAGTCTGTTGAACAAGAGATTATTCAGAACCCGAGATCCGATAATGTTGCAGCTAGAGGTAGACCTTCCCGAAATGCAAGAAATGTCAGTGGTAGCCAGAGAACTACGGGAGACACTGTTGCGAGATCTGAAGCTAGAGCACCTGCCAGAGCGTATGTTATCCGAGCTCGTGAGGAAGCTTCATCTCCGGATGTTATAACGGGTACATTTACTCTTTATGATACTTCTGTGATTGCATTAATAGACCCTGGTTCTACACATTCGCATATATGCATGAACTTAGTGTCCAGTAAGGCTTTGCCGGTAGAGTCTACTGAATTTGTTATAAAAGTATCGAACCCCTTAGGTAAAAGTGTCTTGGTTGACAAAGTATGCAAGAGCTGTCCGTTGATGTTCAGAGATATTTGTTTTTCGACTGATCTAATGCTATTACCTTTTGATGAGTTTGATATCATTTTGGGTATGGACTAGTTAACATTACATGATGCTATTGTGAATTGTAAAAGAAAGACCATTGATTTGAGATGTCAGAATGATGAAATAGTTCGGGTTGAGTCTAATAATTTGACTGGATTACCTGCTGTGATATCTATATTGAAAGCTCAGAATTGTTTGAGAAAGGGTTATGAAGCTTATTTTTCTTAAAGGAAAAGAATCAGTTCACAAAAGCCAATGAGAAGAGGGAGGTAGGAAGAGCAGTAAGCAAACCAAAATACAAAAGCCAAAACCCGAATAGATGAAAAAGAGGAGTAAGATAATTTCGGTTCCCAAAGAAAAGTGACCAAAACGTGATCAATAAGCACATCAATGACTAATTTCTCGGAAACCAATCCCTTAGCCGAATGTAAAAAGTGTCTTCACTTACCTATTCGGCACCTAAAAGCCTATGACCGAATTTGCATACTGGGGAAATCCCTTTTTCGGCCAACTACTATCACTCCCCTCAACCTCCCATAATCCACTCCTACAATCTCTCAACCTACCAATTTGCATCACTTTCAAACTCCTCTAACACCAACCTTCATCCATATCCATTAAATCTCTCTCCCAAGACCAATTCCACAACCACCTCAGCAGAATTCCACTGCAACACAAACACAAGGCATCACAGATGCAAAATAAATACCATCATAATACTATGCCAACACTCGAACCCCTGACCACATACACACTCCTAACGCCACCTTGCCACTAGACCACATGCTTCCTTATGTCTTTTTTTTTTTACACAATAACCCAAAATGCCTACATCCAAGCATCTAGGGTTTTATCCACTTAAAACCAAAATTTTTGCTAAAGCCTAGGTTTGAACCCAAGACTTTTTTGACTCCTCTCAGGACCCTTAACCACTTGAGTAGACATTTAATGGTGTCATTTCCTAGCTCACATAAACTTTTATGCACAGCTTCCTAACCGTTCCCTTACTCAAGGCCCAATACTTCTAGGCCCAAATTCTGGGGCGTTACATAAGAGTTTGTTTTGAGATGTTTAGTTTGTCATCAAGTTAAATCTGAACATCAGGTTCCATCCGGTTTGTTACAACCGATTATGATTCCTGAGTTGAAATGGGAGAGAATCACAATGGAATTTGTGTCGGGATTACCTTTATCTTCGAGAAAGAAAGATGCAATCTGGGTGATAGTTGATAGATTGACGAAATTAGCTCATTTTGTTCCGGTGAGAATAGATTATTCACTTGATAAATTAGTTGAATTGTATATTTCTGAGATTGTGAGATTGCACGGGGTGCCACTATCCATTGTATCTGAAAGAGATCCGAGATTTACCCCGTGGTTTTGGAAGAAAGTGCAAGAGGCTTTAGGCACAAAGCTGCATTTCAGTACTGCATTTCATCCGTAAACGGATGGTCAATCTGAGCGGATCATTCAGATTCTTGAGGGTATGTTAAGATGCTACATTCTTGAGTTTGAAAGTACGTGGGAAAAGCATTTGCCGTTGATTGAATTTACATACAATAATAGTTTCCAATCTAGCATTAAAATGGCACCATATGAGGCACTTTACGTTTGAAAATGTCAAACTCCATTGTATTAGACTGAGCTGAATGAGAATAAGATTCACGGGGTTGATTTGATAAAAGAGGCTGAGTAGAAAGTTAAAGTGATTCGTGACAGTTTGAAAGCGGCTTCAGATCATCAGAAATCTTATGCAGATTTGAAACGAAAAGATATTGAGACTCAGATCAGTGATAAAGTGTTTTTGAAAGTATCTCCGTGGAAGAAAATACTTCGATTCGACAGAAAAGGCAAGTTGAGTCCGAGATTTATCGGGCCGTATGAGATTATTGAACGTATTGGGCTGGTTGCTTATAGATTGTTGTTGCCATCTGAGCTAGAGAAGATTCATAATGTGTTTCATGTATCGATGCTTCGACGATACGGATCTGATCCATCGCATGTGATTACTCCTACTAAGATTGAGATTCAGTCAGATTTGTCGTATAATGAAGAACTGATTCGAGTTTTAGCACGCGAGATCAAAGAGTTGAGAAATAAGAAAATCCCTTTAGTGAAAGTGTTGTGGAACAAACATGGAATTGAAGAGGCTACGTGGGAGCCTCAAGATGTTATGAGAGAGCAATATCCGAACCTATTCACTGGTAAGATTTTCGGGGACGAAAATCCCTAAGGGGGGAGAGTTGTAATAGCCCGGTTTAGACCCTAGTCAGAATAGTGGTTTCGAGACCAGAAATCCAAGGTCAGAGAAATATTTTAATATTATTTTTGGTGTTTATAATATGTGATTAAGTATGTGTGAAATTTCTGTGTGAAAATTTTATCGATTGTGTGCTTAATTTGAAAAAATAACTTAATCGCATAAAATGCAAAAGCTGTGTGCTGATGTTAAAGGGCTAGTTGGCATGGCTTATTAAAATGTGAGTCCTTATGTTGTTATTATTCCATATGCTAAATGGATGGACAAAAATGCCTAAGGTTAGTGGAATTATAATGTTATAAAGGGTAAAATGGTAAAATGTAAATTAAGTTAATAATAAATAAAACAAAGCCAAATGCTCATCTTTTTCATGTATATTTCCACTGAATATTGAAGAAAGGAATAGCCATTGAAGCATTTTAGGTTTCGGCACACTCATAGCTCAATTAAGGTATGTTTTGAGCTCGGTTTTTAGTGATTTCTACGTTTTTGTGATCGTTGCTTTGTGCTCTAGCTAGCCCATGCTTTAATTTTAGAATTTGATGGTGATTTTGAGATATTCCATTGATGAATTCTTGAGCTTTGTGATAGTTGATGATGAAATATGGAAGATATGTGAAAGATTAACATAATTTCTCTTTGAATTTTTGGTGAAATTGAGTAATTTGAGTTAAATCGTGAGAATAAGAAATTGAAGGACTATAATGTGAAATAAATGAAATATGTGGGCTTGTATGAACATAAGGAAAATTCGGCTAGGCATGTGTGAGATGAAATTATGTGAATTTGATGATTTTATGAAATGGAGACTAAAGTGTCGAAATATGAAAATGTGAGGGCTATTTTGTAAAATGCCCTAAATATGTGTGTTTGGACTAAATTGAATGAATTGGTGATTGAATGAACTAAATTTGAATATGTATAGATCAAGAAAAGAGGGATTTGGATCGAGATCGAGGCAAAGATAAAGTGCTCGATTAATCGACCTGTTTTGTTACTTCGACGTCCGAGGTAAGTTCGTGTATAATGCAAATCGTAAAATTTATAATCATGAACTATGAAATGAATGAATATGTGATTGATGAATTATTAATGTTAATTGTGAATTTGAGAAATGTGGCACTAAGTGTGCGAAATAGAATTTATACAGTAATGAATGGCACTGTGTGTGCGAAATAGAAAAAGTATTGACTATACTGATTGGCACTGTGTGTACGATACCGAATCAAGTTCGGTTTGATATAGAGGCACTAAGTGTGCGATTTTATTTAAGCTTCGGCTATGAGTTGCACACTAAGTGTGCGATTGAATCGAAGAGATAATGAAGATTGATCGAAATGTGGTATCGATCACTGAGTAGCAAAATTGGTTGTAAACTAGGTGTTGGCAAAGGTATGTATGAAACCTAAGTGGTTGATAAATTTGAAAGTAGATGAATGGATGGTTATGTGAGTATTGGATATAATTGAGCATGTGTATCTTTGTTAAATTATCTATGTGATGGTTTAATTTGTATATTGATTTGATTCAATGAGTTAATTGTATTATATTACAAACTTACTAAGCTTTAGAGCTTCTTTGTGTGAAGTGTTTCTCTTTTTACAGTTGTATTTAAAGTTAGCTCGGATCAGGGGATCAATGACTCAATCACACTATCGGCTATCTATTTGGTACTTTTGGGAGATGTATATATTTGAATATGGCATGTATAGGCTAGTAGATATGGTATATTTTGAGATGTTTGGATCTTGCCATGTGATATGGCTAGATAAGTTAATGAATTTGGTATATGCTTTGGGTTTGAATGAAGGATTATCAAGATGTGCATGTGTGTCCTAAGTGAATGATCTTATAATATGTTTTGGTAATATGGAGATTAAATGTTTATGCTATGATTTGGTTGAGATTAAATGGTGCATGAATTACATGTTTTGATATGTAGTTGATAATTTGCATTGGTATGTTAGATGGAATTGCAAAGGATGATGATTGATGTTATTAAGAGATTCAATTTAAGTATGTTTTGGTATGTTTGAATGCTAATTAGGATATGAAATGGTATTGATTATTGCATGTACGTATCAGCCAAGTGTGGGTGGCAAATTTGGCCTTGCAAATGGCCTATAATTGCCCACACGGTTGAGCACACGAGCATGTGGCTCGACCGTGTCATTCGAGTTTGCAAATTGAAACAAGTCAGGCTCGACCACGGGCTAGACATACCGCGCAGGATCGCTATGTGATGCAAGTCGCTCGACCATCGTGAGGTACACGGGCGTGTCTCAGGCCGTGTGGACAAGTCAGTATGTATGCCCTGTTTTGCCACGGCTTGGACACATGGGCATGTCCGAGGCCGTGTGAGGCACACGACCTACCCACATGGGCGTGTGGCCTCTGTAGCTTTGAAAAATGTTTATTTTTCAGAAATTTTTGTATGTGTTTGGTTTAGTCCCGATCCATTTCTAACATGTGTTTAAGGTCTTGTAGACCTCATTAAGGGACTATATGTGTATAATTTGTTATGTTTGAATGATGATATACTTTGTGTTGTAAGATGTTAGTAAATGTTCCGGATTGATCGGTAATGCTTCCTAACCCTAGACTGGCGACGGTTTCGGGCTAGAGGTGTTACAAGAGAGAAAAGATGTGAATGCTTTAGATGTCTTTCAAATGACCAACCTAAGGGGGTTTTTATAGCTGAAGAGGGCTGCTAGAAATAGCTAAAATTATCAGTCAAAGAGCCCTCCCTTGGCCGGCCACACATGTGGCAAGGTTGATAGTTTCAACTTTGCTAATTTAGGCTTGGGGCAAATCTATAAAGCCACCAATTGTGCAGGGGTTTGTTTGCAACTTGAACAAGTCTTCAAGGGCCTCTTTGCAAGCTAAATAATCAGCCAATAAGCTGATTTGGGTCAGCATATGGACGGTTTTGGACTGTCTACTTCTTAGTCGATTCGGTTCATTCGGTTCGGCTCAACTAGACCACTTTTTCATAATTAATTAATAATAATTTATTTAATCCAAATTAATTGGATATAAATTAAAATTAATTATATCATGAATTAATAAACATAATTGGACCGACTTAGGTTGAAAATTAATTCGCCTTGATACTTCAAATTGCTTCTCGCTTTGAACTTCTAGCGAAGTTGTTCCGCGAGTCGTTTTTGCCCTTTGTGCAAATCTGTCGAGAAACGATCAAAATTAATCAAATTAAGTATAATTTTTTTTTAAATTCCACATGTTCATAATTTAAGTGCAATTTAATTATTTTATAAAAATTAATTATTTTTCGATAAGAATTTTATCAAAACTGCATGAATTTAAGGTAAAAATGGCATGAAAAAGTGTGTATATTTTTGTGTTTCCAAAAAGCAAGTGTAATTCCTGCTCTGTAACAGCCCGATTTAGGGGCTAGTCGGAACAGTGATCTCGGAATCACTAATTTGAGGTTAGAGAAAATTATTTTCATGTTATGTTATGAGTTACAACATGTTTATGAGGATGCATAAAAATTTTGGTGCCTTAATTTTAGCGATTTCTAGCTAAATTGTGAAAAAGGACTAAATCGCATAGAGTGCGAAAGTTCCATTCTATAGGTTAAAGGTACCAAATAGCTATGGCTTAGTAATTGGAGGTCCCAAATGAGCAATTTGGCCTAGTCTAAGTGATTTGGCCGGCCATAGTAAGCTAAGGGGACAAGAACATTAAATGTGGTCATGTTAGGTGTTTAAAAAGAAATAAAATAAGATGAAATAAGCCAAAAAAAGCTATCATCTTTTTATTTCTTCTCTTTCAACTGAAAATATCAGCCATGGGAGGGCTTTGAAAGCTTGAAAATTTCAGCAAGCTTCTCTTCACTCAAGTAAGTGATTTTGATGGCTTTAGATGTTAATTTTTGTACTTTTGAGACCCCTAAAGCTTAAGCTTTCTAAAGAGAGGACTAGTTTGCAATATGGTTGAAAGTCTAGGGACTTACCTTGAGAGAGTTTATGTTGTTTGATGAGTTTTTATGAAAGAAAATGAATGACAGGATGATGAGAAACAACTTTTGTGAAAGGTGTTGTCATGAAAACACCTAATTGGGACTAAAATGCAAAAGTTGTAATTTGTTCATTAAGGCATGAAATTGATGGAATTGAGAATAGTTGTAAGAGGATTAAATGTTCAGCTAGGCTTGTTTAACAAGGAAATGTGATGAAAATTTATTTACGAGCCTAGGGGCAAAATTGTAATTTTGCCAAAGTATAGGGGCAAAATGGTCATTTTTGCCTAAGTAGAGATTATGTTGTAATACAATCATTAAGTGATTAAATGAGTAAATTTCATTGTTCTAGATCAAAAAAATGAGTTTTGGACCTAGAACAGATGAAAAGAGAAATGTGGGCAAAAAGTCATTTTCGGCTCTTTCGACATCGAGGTAAGTTCATGTGTAAATGTTGAAATTACGTATGAGCTTATTTAGTATTCCATTTTTGTATGTAATGTATATTACTATATGAATGTATGAAATGTCTCTTGATAAGATGTCAATGGAATTGAATATAGAGTAATGGGAAAGGTGTATAGCACGATAAGACGATGGTTAAAGGCTCGAGTAAGACCATATTGGGATATGACCTCGGTGTAAGAATTTGTATAAGACCATGTCAGGGACATGGCATCGATATGTTAGTGTATGTAAAACCCAATTGGGGTAGAGTGACAATGAGAACTATGTGCATGAGACTCAAGAGAGTTATTTAACAATTCGAATGATTCAATGTATATCTGAATGTATGTGGTTGTACCATGAGTAGCACAAGCATGTGTAGAATTGAATTGAGATGAATTCAATAAATGATGAACCCCTAGTGGGGTATGTGTATTTGATGCACTGTGTGAATGAGAACGAGTATCGTAGAAAGTTAAGTAAAAATGGAAACATGTGAGGATGTTCTTGAATGAACATTTGAAATAGAGATATACTGGTTAATTATTATCCATGAATGTAAATAACGGTAAGCTATATGCGATACCTCCCTATATGAGTTTTAATGGTGGGATAAGTGCGAAACCACCGAGATATTAGTAGCATGAGCGGCTTATTGAAAATGATTGATGTGTTGTTATATATGATCTTGTGACGATCAGTGCAGGAACGTATGCTAATTAAACGAGCGAATTGGCTTGTGATGTGGTAAGAATGTGGTAAGAGATTGAATGAGCAAGTTTCAAGAATGGTTGAGTAAGTAACCATGAGTTGATGAGAAAAACTCAACATATTGCCTTGGGGTTATGTATATTCAGTGAATATCAATAATTGTCAATTTATACAGATGAGCTTACTAAGCATTATTGCTTACTCTTTTACTTTTCTCATCTCTTATAGGTTTTATTACTTAGCTCGGGTTGGAGACCGCCGGAGATGTTTTCACACTATCGAGCAGACACACGGTATGGGGTATCAAGTCCTTAAGAGTCATGGCATGTATAGGGATTCGTTTAAAGTTGATGAAGTCTAATTGTGGTAACCAAATGTTGTTGGCCAAAGAGTATTCATAGTGTGGTTGTGTATAGCCATTTATGATGGTTTAAGTTGTTGTAAATGTTGTGGGAATAATTCTCCCAAGTGTATGAGAGGAAAACTTTATTTTCATGAACCAAACGTGTTAATTTATGTGTTTCAATTGATGTTTTGAGAATGTTTTGAAGAAGTATATGAATGCATGCAATTGAGAGTAATAAAAGGCTTGGTAGATAGCTTCTAAGTGCCCACACGGTTAGACACATGGGCGTGTGTCTAGGCCATGCGTAACCTGCACCTTAGTCTCATAAGTCAGAATAGGCCACGGGTTAATCCCATGGCCGTGTGTTGAAGTCGTGCATGACACACGGTTAGAACATGGGCGTGTGCCCCGGCCGTGTGTAATAAGTCAGTATATCAAGGTATAGTACACGGTCTAAGTCCACGGGCGTGTCAAGGCCGTGTGTAATTAGTCAGTGTCGACCACGGTCGGAAGGCATGGGCGTGTGTGTCTACACACGGGCGTGTCTCATTCTACACGGGCGTGTTGCCCCTGTTTCAAAGAAAAGTTTCTTTTAACTCGTAAAAGTTTCCAAACGCAAGCTTAAGGCCTCGTAGGCCCACGATACGAATGTCTTGACTAAGAAAGACAAGTTTTTAATTTGAAACGAAATTTTACAGCCCGTAAGTGTATGATTAAGCAGTTAAAGCATAGTAATATCTCGTATCCGATCTAAACCTCGGACTCGGGTATGGGGTGTTACATGCTCTAAGTAGAAAATCCCTATTTGTTTTACAAGAAATGAATACTCGATTTTTATTGTTTGATAACGTCTCATTTTTAGTTGAGTATAAAGCTAAACTGATGTTTCTACAATAGAATTGTGAAGTGTAGAAAAGTAATAAAAATTGCAAGTTAAATGGATATAAAGTGAGTCAACTTCTGATTTTGAATTTTAGAAGGGATTTGATAATTGTCTGTTATTCAGAGGTGGAGCCTGTATACCAAAGGATTCAGAGCTTGTACAGAAAATTTTGCACGAAACTTATAATAGTAATATGTCTATCATCCAGAGAATAATAAAATGTACAATGATTCGAAAAATATATGTTGGCAGCCCAGAATGAAATGTGATGTTTCTAAATTTGTGTTTAAATGCTAGACATGTCAACGAGCTAAAGTTTAACATCAGGTACTGATACCTTCAGGACTGTTATTGCTAGTGTCGATACCAAAATAGAAATGGGATAAATTTACTATGAATTTTATATCGGGAATACCACTATCTCTAAGAAAGAAAGATGCTATTTGGGAAATTGTTGATCATTTGACGAAGTTTGCACATTTTATTCTGGCATGAATGGATTTCTCACTTAATAGATTGTCTGAATTATCTGTTTCTGAGATTTTTCAGATTACATGATATGCTAGTTTTCATTATTTTTTTATTGAGATTCACAGTTCATATTTTGATTCTGGAACAAGTTACAAGAAGCTTTAGGTACGCGGATATATATCAGAACCGCATTTCATTCTCAGACGGATGGTCAATTTGAACGTGTGATTCAGATTTTTTATTTTTTTTGGAAGGTATGCTTCGGCGCTATGTTTTAGAAATTGAAGGCAATTGAAAAAGAAATATTTACAGTTAACCAAATTCGCATATAATAACAATTTCCAGTCAAGTATTAAAATGATATCGTACGAGGCTCTGTATCATCATGAATGTAAAACTCCATAGTATGGAACTGGACTTAGTGAGAAAACAAATATGGGATTGAATTGATCTGATTCGTGAAATCGAAGAAAAAGTGAAAGTGATTCGAGATAGTTTTTGTAATATCCCGGGTTAGGGGCTATTTTGTTGTTGCATGATATTGCATGTGTTTGGTGTGCTGTGTTGTTGTTTGTGTTGTATCGGGGCTTAATTGTAGTCTAGGAGTATGCCTGAGTGAATGGGAAAATTTTGGTTTTTGGGTGTTAAGTGAAGGGAGCTGTGGAAGCTGGGGTTTAAGAATTTTACTTGTTGTTTTGTTGCACAAAAAAGTGAGCTGGCAAGGTGGCAAGCATGCGTTACATGGGGAGCTTGGTGTGGCGTCATCTACATGGAGTGGAGGTCTAGTGTTCGAGCTGCGAATTCCTCATTTTGGCTACATTTTGGGACGGCATGGAGGAGAGGTAGAAGGCTAGTGAAATTCTACCTTGGACCAAGTCATACTTTTCAAATGAAAGGTGGAGAGCATTTGTAGGAGGGAGACTTGGTCTTGTTGGTTTGAATGTGTGGATGTGAGTGAATGGGGGGATTTGGCCGAATGTTGGGGGAGTGGTGGAGTGTATGGCCGGTTTTGGGGAGTGGGGAGAGAGAAGGCCGAATTATTCCTTTTGGAATTTGGTGAATATTCGGCCATTAGGAGACCAAATCAAATTTCTTTTTTGACAAACCAAAGCCGAAATTCTAAAGAATTCTCTCATCTTTTTCTCACTTCTTGAACCGAGATACCAAGTCCCTTTAGTTGCCGAAATTGTCTTGTTCACATGGTTTGTGTGTAGCCGAATACACTCTTGCATCTATCCTTCTTTCTTCATTTGTGTAAGCTGAATCGGGTATCCTTTCTTCTCACACTTTCATTCATTTTCTTTATATCCTTTCTCTCGAAATCGAATTTGGGGGTGTGTGTTAAAACACTGTGGCCGAATCCTTCTCCCTGTTAAAGGTGTTAGCCGAATCCATTTTCTCTCCTAGAAGTCCCCTTTTGGCCGAATTTTGGGTGTTGGTAAGTTTTTGGCCGAATGGCCATTCCTTCTTCTCTCTAGTGCTATGTCGATTTTGGATGATGAAAGGAGTTAACCTCTTATTTTGGAACTTAATGCTTGATAGGGCATTCGGGATTCAAGCAGTCAACAAAGCCTTCTCACAAGAACTCGATCGATTGGTAAGTAGTGGTTGTGGTAAGTGATTGGTATTGGCATTGATCGTTCAATCTTTTGGTTTCGATTAAGTCAAGGTTATTAAGGTTTAATCGTTTCTTTTAGGGGTTGGCCGATTGTTGGAAAGAGAACTACTGTGGTTCGGGTTTGATAAGAAATCAAACCAAGAGCAAGGTAAGGGTGATTCGACAAACCCTTTTGGTCTAAATGATGTTGGCCGAATGGTTTATATGTACTAACCCCCTATGTTTGACCGATTCTAGGAGCAAGTTAATCAAGGGACTTAGATCGCTTTTGTCGATTTTTAGACTCAGATTACTGTGTGTGTAAACTAACACACTTCCGCTTAGTAATATGATTGATAACCGTGTGATAATTAATGAAACAGTTGATGATTGATATGATACCCTAATAGGTATGATCTTGGACTCGGGTAAGTCAAGATTATTATTGTTATGAGTTTATCGATGATCTATATGATACCATGGCTATGGATATATGTGACATGGGATATGATGTTAGGCATATTAGCATGATATGCATGATTTGTATGATATGCATGATTACATGAGTATGGTATGTTGATGGGTGATATGAGTGGAGGGAGCAAAGTGATATTTTGTGCCGATTTAGCACCAAAGTGTTTTTGTAACACACTTTGTGACTTTGGGTCACCAGAGGTTTGGCACCTCCAGAGGTTTGGCACCTCATTGCGACTCGCCCCCGTGGAGTTAACACCACCGTGGGTTGGCCCCACTTGAGATATGGGATCGCCTCGCTAGTGATTGGGTATCACACGATGGGTTGGCCCCATCATTCGATTATTGTGACTACGGCCACCAAAGTGGTTTGGTACCACATTTGTGTCTTTGGGACACCGAGGTTGGGCACCTCATTGCGACTCGCCCCCGTGGTTTGACACCACCGTGGGTTGGCCCCACTTGAGATACGGGATCGCCTCGCTAGTGATTGGGTATCACACGATGGGTTGGCCCCATCATTGGATTTGTGACTTCTGGTCACCGTTGCTTTGGTAGCACAAACGTGTCTTTGGGACACCAAAGTGGTTTGGCACCACATTGATGGATATTGTGTCTTTGGGACACCAAGTGTTTTGGTAACACATTGTGACTATATGTCACCAGTGGTTTGGCACCACCAAAGTGGTTTGGTACCACACGGGTAGAAAAGGCGATACGGATGGTTAGGATCGGGTTGCATTAATTATGTTGCTATGTATGATGTGTGTTAGCATGTTGTGTTATCGGGAGCGGGATTTATACATCGAGTCATTCGACTCACCCCTCTCCTTTGATATTTCAGTGACTCAGAGACGCGACATGGAGCCGGATGGACTCAGGGTGCACATGCCATGCTTTAATAAAAGTTTTGCTCGTGACTATTCAATTTGGGTACTTTAACTTATTTACTTTTAGCCGGGTTTTAGTTTGGATTTGTAAAAGGCCTTTGATTTATGTTTTATGATGGTTATGGTTTAATTAGATTCTTAACCTGCTTAACAAATAACTTGGTATGAAAATTTACTAAAAATTTGGAAGGATAATGTTTTCAAAACTATAACGCAATGTGTTTTAAATTATACCATCGGGTATTACACAACGTTTTTATATTAAGTAAACTCAAATGATTTTCAAATCAAACTCGATTTTCTACTAAGTCAAAAATGTTTTAAAATAGCACTAAGAAACTATTGGAATTACTAAATGAAACCAACTCGTTTTTTTAACTATATACTTTGGATAAGTTTTCAAAATCTAATCAAACAAGCCTACTCCAATTTTCCTCAAATTCACTATGTTTTCACCCCGCTTTTAAACGAAAAATCTGATCACTCAAAAACGTTTTTCCCCGTAACATACCAGATTCGGGCGTGGTGTCCTGTCCGAGTTTGGGGTGTTACAGTTTTAAGGCAGCTTCTGATCGTTAGAGATTTTATACGGATCTTAAATGAAAAGAAATAGAGTTTCTAATTGGCGACAAAATATCCTTGAAATTTCGTCATGGAAGAAAGTTCTCCGGATTAGCCGTAAAGGCAATTTAAGTTCGTGGTTTATTGGACCATATGAGATTCTCAAAAAGAATCGGACTTATTGTGTACTGATTTGCAATATTGCCAGAGCTTGACAGAATTCACAGTACTTTTCATATGTCTATGTTACAATGGTATCGATCAGAATCGTCACTTGTTATTTTTCTAATAGATATTGAAATTCAGCTTGACATGACTTAGAGTGAGTGACTGATTGAAATTTTGGCATATGAAGTGAAAGAAATGAAAAATATAAAGGTAGCTTTAGTGAAAGTTCTTTGACAATGATACGATACACAGAAAGCTACCTGGGAACCAGAAGAAATTATGAGAAAGTAATATCTGAATCTCTTTACTGGTAAGATTTTCGAGGACGAAAATTCTTTAAGAGGGGGAGAGTTGTAACAGCCCATTTTTGATAAAACCAAAACAGTGGTTTTGGGACCAAAGATCCGAGTTCGGAAAGACAAAAATTTATTTTAATACTATTTTATGATCTACAGTATGATAATAATATTGTGTGAAAAATTCGTGAAGAAATTTTATCGATTACATGTTTAATTTGATAAATGACCAAATTGCACAAAGTGCAAAAGTTGAGTTCTGATAGCTAAAGGGATTAAATAGCTATAGAACTTTAAATTGGAGGTCCTTATATGGTAATTAGACCATTAAAAATGCTTAGTTGTTAAGGATGATGATTCATCCATGGAAAATAAAATAAAGAAAAGGATGAAATTGGAAAGATGAAAAATAAAAGGTGATAAATTAATTAAATAACAAAATATCATCATTTTATGTCATATTCTTCCCCAAAATACATGGAAACCCTAGAAAAGAGAAAGCAAGCTTTCTTGGCTCAATTGGGTAAGTAATCTTGTCCCGTTTTTAGTAATTTTTATATTTTCGTGATCGGGATAACTTAATCTATCTATTTTGGGGGTTAATTTGTAAAGCTATCAAAGTATGAAAATTTTTCCATGCATGAATATGCTGAAATTTTGAAATTTATGATAGAATATGAAAGGTTGTTGATAGATAAACATCTTTTACAAAGTGATTTTTCATGAAAACATGATTTAGGGACTAATTTGTAAAGTTGTGAAAATTGAAGAAAAATTCTGAAATTTATGGAATACATGTGATGTAAATTTTATATTGAAATTTTTATTAGGCTTGGAATAGGAAGTAAATTGCATGAATTTCATTTTCCGAGCCTAGGGACAAAATTGTCATTAATTAAAAGTTTATGGGAAAAATGGTAATTTTGCCTAAGATGTAAATTGGACTAAATTGAGTTTAAATTGTATTAAATTGATGTTAAATTTACTTGTATAGAGCCGGATAGACCAAATTCAGAGCTAGAACGAGGAAAAGAGGAAAATGTCGGATTAGTAGATTTTACGTATACGAACATTTATTGAGGTAAGTTCGTGTAACTAAATTATGTATATTTATATATTTGAATTAGATGTTGTGTATGTGAATAGTATAAATATCATATAAGTATGACATTGAAAACATATCCGACAAAGCCCGATAAATGATAATGCCCAATAAATGATAAATGATAATACCCGATAAATGATATATGATAAAAATGTTACTTTTATGTTTGAAATGAATGAGGAATGTGTTTATTTGAATTATATGAATGTTATAGATATATGAAATAATCACATGTCTGATAAGGCTTGAAAAATGTTAAATCCCGTTTGAATAAATGAAAATCGATGGATACGTGATTTCCCCTATTGAATGAGGTCATGCATTTGTTTCTAACGGGATTTAGCTCGGACGAGTAATCCTATTGACCTCATTACAGAAAGGATTTAGCCTGGACTGGTAATCTTGATATAAGCCCTCTTGAACATAGGTTATAGATGGGATTTAGCCCGGACGGGTAATCCTGATTAAGCTCTTATAAGCATATGTTGGAAACAGGATTTAGCTTGGACAAGTACCCATGTTATATGCTATGTGGCTCGAGAGTGTGCTTTCTGATTAAGTGCCTTAATGGGTACTCCTGAATATGAAATGACGGATCCTGATCTATACTACCTGAGTATCCATCAATATTTCGGATAAATTCAACGGGGAAAATCCTGACATGAGAAAATATGAACATGAAATTAATTAATACATGTATATGCCTAAAATACATGAAAATGATGATACATGATATATGGAAATATGAGATGATGATATATGTACATGGAATTTATCTGATGAATATGTTCATTCATGATTATAGATTTGTACACTTTGATTGTACTACTTGTGTGATATTGATATTTCGAATGATTTAATGGGTAAAGTTCTGACATGAAATAATCTGAATTTGAGATGAATTATAATGAAAATATACTTGAATTATATGGACTTGAATTATACCTGTTACATGAACATGTGATATGAGAAATATTTGAACATGGAAATTTGACTAGTGTCGGGAAATATATTTTCTGATATTCATAAAAATATATGTTTAACATGAATCAAAACAAACTATTACTGAAACAAGCCTGAGATACATGGAAATGATAGCATTTGTTATGTTGAAGTATGATGTACTTGATACAAGAATGTGGAACATGCTTAATGACTTTGTACTTTCATGATATATTGAAAATATATGATGGAAAACATATGTGTATGAAATTTTCTGAAAGTTGCGTATATTCGTGATTATGAGTTATTACCCAAAATACATGACTAACATGGTTAATGAGGATATGTGTTTAGGCATTTGGCCAACATGACTTGTGAATAAATTAAATGCTTACCTAAATTTAAGATAGTGGTAAGTTAAGTTCCAAGTTATACAAACTTACTAAGCATTATATGCTTACTTAGTTTCATTTCCCTATTTTATAGTAAATCAGAAGCTCGTTGGATTGAAAGCTTGGCGGAGATCACTCACACTATCCATCGGCCCATTTTGGTATATACAGTAAATCAATTATGGTTATAATGGCATGTATAGGTTATTTAGCCAATGATGGCATTTAAATGTTTTGAAATATACTAGCCATTGGGATGGCTTGTGTTTGACATATTTTGATATGTTTATAAGTGGATCTATCATGTTTGAAAATGAATGTAATCATGCATGTGTACATTTGGTAAAAAGATAAATATGAAAGATAGATTAACATGATAATAAATTGTCATTTGTGGTACCTAAGGGTACATTGGTTGTATATGATATTAAGTCATGTTTAAGACATGATTTGGACTTGTTTTGAATGCTTGAATTGTTTGATTTATGAATGTAAGTTTTGGTGTAGGTTATGGGCAAAGTTTGGGTGAGAAATAAAGCTAGAAAATGGCTTTATTTTGTCCACACGGGTAGATACACGGGCGTGTGTCTCCCCTGCATCTAAAATTTGAGAAACAGAATGCTCAAAATTGAGCGTAACATCCCGATTTAGGGCCTAGTCAGAATAGTGGTGCGAGACCACAAATCCGAAGTAGAAGTATGATTTTTAAGGTTTATGATGTGTTTGCATGTTAGTATGAAAGTTTCATGAAGCAATTTTGTTAAATTGTGATTGAATTGTCCAATAGGACTAAATTGCAAAAATTGCAAAATGTGAGATTCTAGAAGCTATTAGTATGTAATAGCTTTGGATTATTGATTAGAGGTCCTTAAATATCAATTTTCCCAATTTCTAATTTTTGGACAAAAATGGGCATGAGTGGATGAAATTTGAAAGTTTGGCAAAAGGGCATTTTGGTCATTTGTCAAATAAGTGATTAAAAAGGGAAAAGATGAAAAAATTTATGTTCATCTTCCCAAGTTAAATAAAATTTGAAGGAAGCCATAGTTAGGGTTCTTCAATTTTTCAAGCTTGCTAGTAAGTGCATCCTAGCCCTGCTTTCACTATTCTTCGTATTTTTCAAGTCCTCGTAACATGAATTAGCTATTTTTAGCTATATGTTGAGCTAGGATTGATGTTCAAAAATGTATCCATGTATGACATGCATGTGTTTTGATGTTTTATGGAAGATTATGAGAGCTTGATGTAGTATAAACATCTTTTTCTAAGTGAATTCCATGAAAAATGCATGTAGGGACTAGTTTGTAAAAGTCTTGAAAATGGTCATACATGAGTGATTTAGTGAGAATTGATGATTGCTATAGTTGAGAAAATGAATCAGCTAAGCATGAAAAGCTAGAAAGTTGAATGAAAATCACTTTATGAGCCTAAGGGCAAAAGTGTAAATATGAGGAAGTTTAGGGGCAAAATGGTAATTTTGTCAAAGTATGAGATAAGGGTCAATTTAGTCAATTTGTGTATTGAATGAGTTGATTTATCATTATAGATCAAGAACGACGAAGTCTGAATCAAAATCGAGGTAAGAGCAAAGTCGTGGACTAAATTGCACGTCTCTATACTTTTTTAATACCGATGTAAGTTTATGTGTAAACAATGTATTTATACTTATACGTTGTGAATGCTAACTAGTGTGTAGCATGATTGAGAACCTATACGGTTCAAGTGGATTGAATGTGTTAGTTTTGTGAATGGATGAATGAATTACAAAGTAGATAAGTGAATGTGTAGTGATAATGCTTGATGGTGGGCTAAGTGCGATACCACCTTAATACTTAACGACGATGGGCGGTGTGCGATGCTATCGTTAAGTATATTCTTTAGTGGGCTATGTGCAAAACCACTATAATTACCCTTTTTGGTAGGTTATGTGCGATACTACCCTATTACCTGATTGTGGTGGGCTAAGTGCGAAACCACCGGGTGAATTAGCTGTGTGGTTGGATTGGTGAGAAATCACGATGTGTTGTATCTTGAATAATTATGGTGTTGAGTACAGGTGTGTAAATGAATGATTGTGAACATTTGACTTGTGGTGTGGTGGAAATGTGGTAAGGGATAGAATGAGTAAGCATAATTATGGATGTGAATTATCTTTGTTTAGTAAAATGCTAATTGTTGTTTAGCTTATACTATGATGTTAATTGTTTATATGTAAACTTACATAGCTTAAAGCTTACTCCCCTTTCTTTTCCCTTGTCTTATAGATTAAAAGGGTTGAAATCGAGATACGCGGATTAATCAGAAGATCGCCCACACTATCAGCACACTCCGGTATATCTAGGCTTAATTTTTGTATATGGCATGTATAGAGGCTAGGCAAGTTAGTGTATTTTGTTGTATTGGCTAAGGATGTGTTGGCCTTTAGATGGATAATCTATTTTGTATAATGCCGTGGTTGATGGCTTATTTTGTTATATGAAGATGTAGTTATCCATGGGAGTTATATTTCAACATAAATTGATTAATGATGTATTTAATGAATACATGTTATGTGAATTAAAGGGGTGAAAAGAGCATGGTAAATAGCCTTGTTCTTGTCCACTCGGATAGACACACGGGCGTGTGTCTAGGCCATGTGTGACACACAGTTTGGCCACATGGGTGTGTGACTTGGCCGTGTGTCCCCTGCATGTTAAGATGGTAAGTCAGTGTCGACCACAAGCTAGCAACACGGGCGTGTGCCTAGGCCGTGTAAGATGGTCAGTGTTCACCACGGGTGGAGAGCACGGGCGTGTTCTTAGGCCGTGTGATACAAGCAGAATACCTAAGTTTTTATACACGGGGTAGGGACATGGGCGTGTGTGACCACACGACCTGCTCCCACGGGCGTGTCCCATTTCACATGGGCGTGTCGCCCTTGTCAAGGTGAATGAAATTTTAAGATCGCAAAGGTTTCTGATAGGGTCTCAAAAACCCTCGTATATACGTTTAAGGCCTCGTGGGTCTTTAATGAGGTTGTTTTGGTGACTATAGAGAGTTTTCAAGTGGGGACTAAAGTGGATTAAGTCCGGTAATGCCTCAGGCCCGATTCCAGCGTAGAATACGGGTAAGGGGTGTTACATTTAGTGCTATCAGAGCTATGGTTTAGTCTATTCTAGGACAACCGTAGCGGGTGTGAGGGTCTAGCTATACATGCCATAATTGTACAATGATAGTGTGTTGGCTTCTGATGATTTTAAACCTTGTTTTATATAGTATATGGATCCCGATCAGTCGACTGCTGATAAACCAGCTAGTAGTGCGCCGGCTCCCGCGCATGGGACAGTGCCTGTTCAGAGTGGACCCGAGACTAGGGGTCAAAGCGAAGAGTGTAACATCCTGAATTTTTGGGCCTATGCATTTAATGGGTGAATGTGTGTAATGAGTTAATTTGAGCATTAGGGGTCCAAATTGGGCTCGTGGATTGGGGTCAAGCCTTAGTTAAATTTTTGTTTGGGCACTATAGGGTTTAAAAGGTGGTATCCGAGTTTAAAATATCAAAATGGGCTTGTGGCCCAGGTGGTCGGGCCATGCCACTTGGGAGCAAGGAGGTGACGCCACACAAGGGAGTAAGGGGCCCAAATTCAAGTTACATGGAGCCCAACTCTTTTAATTTAAGTTAGCTAAATTTTTGCATTATGGTTAGGTAGAGTGGACGGCAACAAGGCTCAAAAATAGGAGGATTTATGTGAATGGGATAATGTAGATAATATAGTTGATAATATGGAAGAAAAAAAAAGGAGAAAAGATAGGAGCTATCTACGAGGCTAGGAGTTGGCCGAAATTCCATCACCTAGAGGAGTAAAGAAATCGGTTTCTTTATGGCAAAGGGGGTTCCAAATTTTCCCTTTTTATTTGATTAATTTTTAGTTATCAGGAAGGGAACTTTCGGTTTTTCATAGGTAAGTGCCGAAATTTCTATAAATAGGGATGGTTCTCTTCTTTATTTTTCGGCATTTAGGGTTTCCACCTTTTCTATCTCTTCTTTCTTATAAAAGTTGAAAACCCCATTATTCTTTTCTCTTCTTTCTCCTAAAAGCCGAAAACTCCATTATTCTTTTCTTTCTTCTAAAAGCCGAAAACTCTATTATTCTCTTCTTTCTTCTAAAAGCCGAAAACTCCAATATTCTCTTCTTTCTTCTAAAAGCCGAAAACTCCATTATTCTCTTCTCTTCTTTCTTCTAAAAAGCCAAAAGTCGAAAACTCCATTATTCTTTTCTCTTCTTTCTTCTAAAAGCTGAATCTCTATAGATTTCTTCGAATCATCTTCTCTTCCTGATTTTTCACAAAAAACTGGAATCCTCTGGGAGTAGACGAATCTTCTCTCGTAAGATCTCTTAGATCTAAAAGCCGGAAACACTAGTTCCTGAATCTCATATCACTTTTCAGAATTTCAAGGCAGATAGCGGTGGTGTTGGCTACGGATAGCGTCGACTTAGAGGGTCTCGTTCTAACAGTAATCAGGTGTGTAGATCTATAACACACTAATTAATCTGTACTAAATATATGTTATGGGCTAAAAGCCAGAAAAAGGCTGTATAGACAGTCGGATTACCCAAAAAAGGTAGGCAAGGGATGCCAGGTACGTAATCATAGAAGCTTTCTATGTGTATCGATGTATGTGATAGGATCGTGAACTTTTAGGTAGTATATTATTTTGATTCTCGCATGTATGTATGCATGGGATGGGATTGATATGATGAAGAGGAAGAAGGTCGCATGGCGATCGGTGGCTTTTGCCACATAGGTCACATAGTGATCGGTCTTTATGATGTAGCTCGGTTTGTTTAAATGATACGATGTATTATTAAGGTAGCATGGCGATCGGTGGTTTTGCCACATAGGTCACACAATGATCGGTCTTTAAGACAGCAAGACACAAATTGCCGATATGGTGTGTAGCGGTTGGAGGGTTGATTGTAGAAATCCCCAAGGTGTGATGGTTGGTACGGGTTGGTGTGTAGAGGATGGATTTCTAGGCTGGGATGGGCCATGATGCAAATATAGTTACCCTTGTATACGGGCCAATGCCATAATGTGTTTGTGGGCCAAGCCTTTGATGTGTTTTCGGGATTTACACACTGAGTCTTGGTGACTCACCCTATTATTTTTCCCTAACTTTGCAGATGAGAAGTAGATCGTGGACATGGGAGCAAAGGCGGACTCGAGGGGCCATCAAGTTTTTATTTCTATAGATTATTTCGGTTTTTCTTTAAATTTTAATTTTGGGAATATTTTTGTAATAAGGCCCCATAGTTATATTTCACTACATAGTTTTTAATATTTGCAACTTATGAAACTTTGTCTAAGGTTTAATTATTCAAAATAATAATACAAGGTTTTTTTTTTACGAATGATATTTATTTATTCAAATATGGTCTAATTAACTTATGATTCACTAAAACCAACTTAGGAAAAGTTTTCAATGTACAACCCGTAGCATACCAGATCTGGTCGAAACTTATAGGCCGGGTTTGGGGTGTTACATTTTGGTATCGAGCCCAGTTCAAAACTCGGAAAATGTGAAATGGGTCTAGTAGTGTTTTGAAAATTTATGTGAAATTGAGAAAAAATCTGGAAGAAGATATGGCCTTCGAGTCTACCGGCACCCGATCCACGCAGGTAAGTATTCTAAGCTTTTGGCTGTGGTATCTATGTGGGCTTGATGGGCTTGATGGACGTAGACTAGTATGTTAGGCAATTATGGACTATAGGCTTAGTTACAACAACTCTTTAAATTCATAAGACTTAATCTATCCAAACAAACCCGTGAACGCAGTCGATGGGTTAGGTGTGGCAACAGCATATGCATGTCTAGGATTGGATTGAGGAGAGCTTGGTACTTAAGCAATCCTAGTGACTCACCTCCTCTTCACTGGAATCCTACAGTGCGCATGAAGGATCTGCTCACCTTAGCCACGAGGATTTGTTGACGGCCAAAATCTATAATTAAAACCCGAAAGGGACCAACCACCCTATTTCACATCCAAAATACCCCAAGTTTTGTAAAATTTCCAAAATACACTTGATTTGTGAAAATTTCCAAACAACCGTGATTTTATAAAATACCCATGTTTTGCAAATTTACAGAAAACCCCTATGTTTACAAATGTGACCCGGTTTAAAAATTAAATTTTCCAAAATACCCTCGCTAAAAAAACGAAAACAACAACAACACCAAGATACCCTATTTTGAGAAAATCACCAAGACACTTTATTTTGGAAAATACCTGTAGAGGCAAAACTACGTAAATACCCTCAGGTAGAGGAATGACGGAAAAAAAAAAAACCTTATGCGATGAATGTGTGTGCATGGATGCTACTTGTGTGATTGATGTATGCGGGTTGATGTATGTGGTTTCTAGAATTAGGAGATAAACTTGAGACCTAAATCGTAGATAGGTTCAAATTCAAAAGAACCACTCTTAAAACTACTTTCCATAAGATTGTTCGTGGTTAATCAGTGAAAGAAATTAATAGTTCATAAAATTTCTAATTCGGATACTACGAGAATCGACGATGAGTGCTAGGGAGAGGAAAAAGAGGCCACGGCCGAGGCCGTGAAGTATTATTAGGCTGATGTGTCACTCACTCGGCTAGTTAAGGAGGTAATCAAGGAGGTTAAAGAAATCGGTGAAACATTTCGGGTTGGGTGCGTGGACCGTAAGAAAAAAGAGATCGTAGTTTTCTAGTGTTGCGCCTCGCTCGTGAAGCATGTTAAGGTACGCCCAAACTTTCGGGTTTGCGAATATTGCAGAAGGCGTCATCCGGGTGAATATTGAAGGAAGTCAGGAACGTGTTTAAGATGCGGGTCTGAGGAGCATAAGGCTCGGGATTGTTCAATCACCATTAAGTTTCGGGTATGTTTTGTGTGGATGCTATATTTTTGGGTATAGAAACCGATGCGTGAAATGGTTATATATTATTAAATTAGAGTCTTGCAGTGAAAGCATAGTGGTGAGACTTGGGTAGTACGATTAGTAGTTAGTTGGAAATTTCGAGGACGAAATTTCTCTAAATGGGGTAGAACTGTAACATCCTGAATTTTTGGGCCTATGCATTTAATAGGTGAATGTGTGTAATGAGTTAATTTGAGCATTAGGGGTCCAAATTGGGCTCGTGGATTGAAATTTGAAGCCTTAGTTAAATTTTTGTTTGGGCACTATAGGGTTTAAAAGGTGGTATCTGAGTTTAAAATATCAAAATGGGCTTGTGGCCCAGTGGTCAGTGGCGCCACTTAGGGAGCAAGGAGGTGACGTCACACAAGGGAGTAAGGGGCCCAATTTTAAGTTACATGGAGCCCAACTCTTTTAATTTAAGTTAGCTAAATTTCGGCATTAGGGTTAGGTAGAATGGACGGCAACAAGGCTCAAAAATAGGAGGATTTATGTGAATGGGATAATGTAGATAATATAGTTGATAATATGGAAGAAAAAAAATGAGAAAAGATAGGAGCTATCTACAAGGCTAGGAGTTGGCCGAAATTCCATCACCTAGAGGAGTAAAGAAATCGGTTTCTTTATGGCAAAGGGGATGCCGAATTTTCCCTTTTTATTTGATTAATTTTTAGTTATCAGGAAGGGCACTTTCAGTTTTTCATAGGTAAGTGCCAAATTTCTATAAATAGGGAGGGTTCTCTTCTTTATTTTTCGGCATTTAAGGTTTCCACCTTTTCTTTCTCTTCTTTCTTCTAAAAGCCAAAAACCCCATTATTCTTTTCTCTTCTTTCTCCTAAAAGTCGAAAACTCCATTATTCTCTTCTTTCTTCTAAAAGCCGAAAACTCCATTATTCTCTTCTTTCTTCTAAAAGCCGAAAACTCCATTATTCCTTTCTCTTCTTTCTTCTAAAAGCCGAAAACTCCATTATTCTCTTCTTTCTTCTAAAAGTCGAAAACTCCATTATTCTCTTCTCTTCTTTCTTCTAAAAAGCCGAAAGCTAAAAACTCCATTATTCTTTTCTCTTCTTTCTTCTAAAAGCCGAATCTCTATAGATTTCTTCGAATCATCTTCTCTTCTTGATTTTTTGCAAAAAGCCGGAATCCTCTGGGAGTAGCCGAATCTTCTCTAGTAAGATCTCTTAGATCTAAAAGCCGGAAACACTAGTTCCTGAATCTCATATCACTTTTCGAGATTTCAAGGCAGATAGCGGTGGTGTTGGCTACAGATAGCGTCGACTTAGAGGGTCTCGTTCTAACAGAGAATCGTGTGTGTAGATCTCTAACACACTAATTAATCTGCACTAAATATATGTTATGGGCTAAAAGCCGGAAAAAAGGTCAGATAGTAATCAGTACTAAATATATGTTATGGGCTAAAAGCCGTAAAAGATCAGATAGACAATGATTACCCAAAAAGGGTAGGCAAGGGATGCAGTAACGTAATCATAGAAACTTCTTTATGTGTATCGATGTATGTGATAGATCGTGAACTTTTAGGTAGTATATTGTTTTGATTCTCGCATGTATGTATGCATGGGATGGGATTGATATGATGAAGGGGAAGAAGGTCGCATGGTGATCGGTGGCTTTGCCACATAGGTCACATAGTGATCGGTGTTTATGACAAGTGACTCAATTGTCGAAATGCTACAATGTATTATTAAGGTCGCATGGCGATCGGTGGCTTTGCCACATAGGTCACATGATGATCGGTCTTTAAGACAGCATCACAAATTGTCGATATGGTGTGTAACGGTTGGAGGGTTGATTGTAGAAATCCCAAGGTGTGATGGTTGGTACGGGTTGGTGTGTAGAGGATGGATTTCTAGGTGGGATGGGCCATGATGCATATATAGTTACCCTTGTATACGGGCCAAGGCCATAATGTGTTTGTAGGCCAAGCCTTTGATGTGTTTTCGGATTTACACACCGAGTCTTGGTGACTCACCCTATTATTTTTCCCTAACTTTGCATGATGAGCAAAGAGATCGTGGACATGGGGGCAAAGGCGACTCGAGGGGCCATCAAGTTTTTATTTCTATAGATTATTTCGGTTTTTCTTTAAGTTTTAATTTTGGGAATATTTTTGTAATAAGGCCCCATAGTTATATTTCACTACATAGTTTTTAATATTTGCAACTTATGAAACTTTGTCTAAGGTTTAATTATTCAAAATAATAATACAAGGTTTGTTTTTTTTTTTACGAATGATATTTATTTATTCAAATATGGTCTAATTAACTTATGATTCACTAAAACCAACTTAGAAAAAGTTTTCAATGTACAACCCGTAGCATACCAGATCTGGTCGTAACTTATAGGTCGGGTTTGGGGTGTTACAAAGAGGCTCGGGAAGCCTTTCTCCAGATGATGAGTAATTGGTACTCGGAGTATGTTCAAGCAAACCCTAATGCTCAACCTCCTCCACCTCCTCCTATACCTCAGTCGATTCCAGTGGCTCCTCAAGGTATAGATGTAGTGAGGATATCGAAGCCCCCGGTAGATAAGATTCGAAAACAAGGGGCTGAGGAGTTTAGAGCTAAGATAGATGATGATCCTGAGAGGGCGGAGTTCTGGTTAGAGAACTCAATGAGAGTATTTGATGAACTCTCTTGTACCCCTGAGGAGAACTTAAAGTACGCAGTGTCTTTTCTGAGGGACTCGGCATACCATTGGTGGAAGACATTGACATCAGTAGTTCCGAAAGAGTGGGTGATGTGGGACTTCTTTCTGGAAGAGTTTCGAAAGAAGTACATAAGCCAGCTATTTACTGATCAGAAATAGAAGGAATTCCTTGAGTTAAAGCAAGGAAAAATGACTGTAGATGAATATGAGCACGAATTTGTTAGGCTTAGCAAGTACGCGCAAAAATGTGTGTCAAGGGAAACTATTTTGTGCAAGAGGTTTGAAGATGGGCTAAATGAGGATATTAAACTCCTAGTTGGCATTTTGGAGTTAAAAGAGTTTGTAGTGTTGGTTGATGGGCAAGTAAGGCCGAAGAACTGAGTAAGGAAAAGGGGAGGGCTGTGAGTGAAGCCCGAGATGCGAGAAAATGGTCGATGGGCAAATCGTAGCAAGCTCAGTCGAAAAGATCCAAGGAAGTGAATCCTCGGACAACTGCATCAGTTGGATATTCACATCGAGACCAAGGCAACACTCGTTCAGACTCGAGAGCTCAAACCACCTCGATGGAAAGTGTGGGCAATCCGAAGAATAAACTGGAGTGTCCAAGTTGTGGTAGATATCACACTAGAGAGTGTTGGGGAAACAACCAAAATTGTTATAAGTGTGGTTCCCCCGACCATTTTATCCGAAATTACCCCGAGAGGGATGACAAGGAAAAAAAGTAAGAGATAAGATCTAACAATGTATCTATAAGGGGTAGACCACCAAAGAACCCGGGAGGTAGGACTAGTGGTAGAGGTGCATCACGAGACTCTGCTGTGAGACCGAATGGTCGGGCACCTGCGAGGACATATGCCATTCGCGCTCGCGAAGAGGCATCATCACTAGATGTATTAACGGGTACTTTTTCTCTTCATGACACCTTTGTTACTGCTTTGATTGACCCAGGGTCTACCCATTCTTATATTTGCATTAGATTGGCAACTAGTTTGAGTATGACCGTTGAGTTTACGAAAATTGTGGTTAAGGTGTCAAACCCATTAGGTAAACATGTGTTAGTGGACAATGTGTGTAGAAATTGTCCTTTGACAATTAGAAGTCATTGTTTTTCGACAAACCTTATGTTGTTACCGTTTGATGAATTTGACTTGATTCTTGCCATGGATTGGTTGACTACCCATAGTGTTTTAGTGAATTGTGGTAGTAAATTTATTGAATTGAAATGTGAGAATGGAGATATTATTCGAGTTGAATCAGGTGGGTCAGATAATCTACCGGTGATGATTTCTTCTTTAGTGGTCGAGAAATGCTTGAGAAAAGGATGTGAGTCCTATCTCGCGTTTGTATTGAATACTCAAGAGTTTGAGGTAAAGATTGAAACGGTGCCAGTAGTATGTGAGTACCCAGATGTATTTCCGAAAGAGTTACCTGGATTACCTCCAGTCAGAGAGGTCGAGTTTGGGATTGAGTTAGTTCCGAGAATGGCACCTATTTCGATTGCTCTGTATAGGATGGCACCATTAGAGTTGAAAGAACTGAAGGTTTAGTTGCAAGAGTTGACGGATAAAGATTTTGCAAGGCCGAGCTACTCACCGTGGGGTGCTCCGGTACTATTTGTGAAGAAGAAAGATAGGTCGATGAGATTGTGTATAGATTACAAACAACTCAAAAAGGTGACAGTGAAGAATAAGTATCCTTTACCAAGGATAGATGATCTATTTGATCAACTGAAGGGAGCCACAGTATTCTCCAAGATAGACCTGAGGTGTGGATAATATCAACTGAGAGTGAAGGAACAAGATGTGTTGAAAACTACATTTCGGACGAGGTATGGCCATTATGTGTTTCTGGTCATGCCATTTGGTTTAACGAATGCTCCTGCGATTTTTATGGATTTGATGAACCATGTCTTCCGACCGCATTTGGACAAGTTTGTTGTTATCTTCATTGATGACATATTGATCTATTCTCGAGATGAGAGTGATCATGCAGAGCACCTGAGGATTGTCTTACAAACCTTAAGAGACTGCTAAATTTAGCAAGAGTGAGTTTTGGCTCCGAGAGGTCAGATTCTTAGGACACATTGTGTCAGGTGATGGTATTAGAGTCGACCCGAGTAAGATCTCGGCTATTGTGGATTGGAAACCACCGAGATATGTGTCAGAAGTCAGAAGCTTTTTGGGTTTGGCAGGATACTACAGACGTTTCGTAAAGGGGTTTTCTATGATTGCTGCCCCAATGATGAAATTGTTACATAAGGATGTTAAGTTTGAATGGACTGAGACATGTCAACAGAGTTTTGAGAGATTGAAAACATTGTTGACTGAGGCACCAGTTTTGGTTCAACCAGAAATGGGGAAAGAGTTTGTGGTTTACAGTGATGCGTCGCAAGATGGTCTTGGTTGTGTGTTGATGCAAGAGGGTAAGGTAGTCGCTTACGCCTCGAGATAGCTAAAACTACATGAGAAGAATTATCCGACTCATGATCTGGAGTTGGCTGTGATTGTTTTTGCATTAAAGATTTAGCGACACTATTTATATGGTGAGAGGTGCCAAATCTTCACGGATCATAAGAGTTTGAAGTATTTGATGGATCAAAAAGATTTGAATTTACGACAACGATGGTGGCTTGAGTTATTTAAGGACTATGAGTTACTCATTGATTACCATCTGGGAAAAGCGAATGTGGTTGCGGATGCCCTGAGTAAGAAATCCTTGTATGCTCTGAGAGCTATGAGCACGAGTTTAGCATTGTCTGAAGATGGTGCTATATTGGCAGAGTTGAGAGCTAAGCCACTATTTGTTCAACAGATATGTGAGGCACAAAGGAATGATAGTGAGATACAAGCCAAGAGAGCTAAGTGTGGATCGAAAGGTGATTCTGATTTTCGAGTGGGTTCGGATAGATGTTTGATGTATCATGATAGAATATGTGTACCTAAAGATGACGAGTTGATCCGAAAGGTTTTGCATGAGGCACATAGTGGTTATTTGTCAGTACACCCGAGCAGTACGAAAATGTACAACGATATGAGGAAATTTTATTGGTGGCCGGGCATGAAAAGAGACATTTCTAAGTTTGTGACAAAGTGTCTGATTTGTCAACAAGTGAAAGCTGAACATCAAGTCCCTTCGGGATTGCTTTAGCCAGTGATGGTACCCGAATGGAAGTGGGATCGGATTACCATGGATTTTGTGACTGGGTTGCCTATGACTCCGAAAAAGAAAAATACTGTGAGGGTTGTCGTGGATAGATTAACGAAGATGGCTCATTTTATTCCGTTGCGTGTTGATTATTCACTGGATAAGTTAGCCGAATTGTATATTGCAGAGATAGTGAGGTTACATGGGGTGCCTGTATCTATAATATCGGATAGAGATCCGAGGTTTACTTGAGGTTTTGGAAGAAGTTGCGGGAGGCCTTGGGTACAAGGTTGAATTTTAGCATCGCATTCCATCCGCAAACCGATGGTCGATCCGAAAGAGTAATTCAAGTTCTCGAAGATATGCTTCGATGCTGCGTGTTAGAGTTTGAAGGTAGTTGGGAGAGATATCTACCTTTGGTCGAATTTGCTTACAACAACAGTTATCAGTCGAGTATACGGATGGCACCGTATGAAGCCTGGTATGGTCATAAATGTCGGACTCCTTTATATTGGACCGAGCTTAGTGAGAAGCAAATCCATGGGGTTGATCTAGTAAAAGAGATCGAAGAGAAAGTGAGAGTGATCCGTAATAGTCTGAAAGCTGCTTCGGACCGACAAAAGTCGTACGCGGATTTGAAAAGAAAAGAAATTAAGTTTGAAGTAGGCGACAAGGTTTTTTTGAAAGTGTCCCCGTGGAAGAAAATTTTGATATTTGGACAAAAAGGGAAATTAAGTCCAAGATTTATAGGACCGTATGAGATTACCGATAGAATTGGGCCAGTAGCATACCGGTTGGCTTTGCCGGTGGAATTGGAAAAGATTCATAATGTGTTCCATGTGTCAATGTTGCGACGATATCGCTCCGATCCTTCGCATGTGATTCCTTCAACGGAAATTGAGATACGATCGGATATGTCCTATGAAGAGGAGCCGATTAAAATCTTGGCTTGAGAAGTGAAACAGTTGAGGAATAAGAACATAGCCCTAGTGAAAGTGTTATGGCAAAAACACGGTGTGGAAGAGGCTACGTGGGAACTGGAAGAAGCCATGAGAGAGTAACATCCAAACCTTTTTACTGGTAAGATTTTCGAGGGCAAAAATCTCTAAAAGGGGGAGAGTTGTAACATCTCGATTTAGGGCCTAGTCGGAATAGTGGTGCGAGACCACAAATCCGAAGTAGAAGTATGAGTTTTAAGGTTTATGATGTGTTTGCATGTTAGTATGAAAGCTTCATAAAGCAATTTTGTTAATTGTGATTGAATTGTCCAATAAAACTAAATTGCAAAAGTTGCAAAATGTGAGATTCTAGAAGCTATTAGTATGAAATAGCTTTGGATTATTGATTAGAGGTCCTTAAATAGCAATTTGCCCAATTTCTAATTTTTGGACAAAAATGGGCATGAGTGCATGAAATTTGAAAGTTTGGCAAAAGGACATTTTGGTCATTTGTCAAATAAGTGATTAAAAGGGAAAAGATGACAAAAATTTATGTTCATCTTTCCCAAGTTAGCAGAAAATTTGAAGGAAGCCATAGTTAGGGTTCTTCAATTTTTCAAGCTTGCTAGTAAGTGCATCCTAGCCCCGTTTTCACTATTTTTTGTATTTTTTGAGTCCTCGTAACATGAATTAGCTATTTTTAGCTATATGTTGAGCTAGGATTGATGTTCAAAAATGTACCCATGTATGACATGCATTTGTTTTGATGTTTTATGGAAGATTATGAGAGCTTGATGTAGTATAAACATCTTTTTCAAAGTGAATTCCATGAAAAATGCATATAGGGACTAGTTTGTAAAAGTCTTGAAAATGGTCATACATGAGTGATTTAGTGAGAATTGATGATTGCTATAGTTGAGAAAATGAATCAGCTAAGCATGAAAAGCTAGAAAGTTGAATGAAAATCACTTTACGAGCCTAAGGGCAAAAGTGTAAATATGAGGAAGTTTAGGGGCAAAATGGTAATTTTTCCAAAGTATGAAAAAAGGGTCAATTTAGTCAATTTGTGTATTGACTGAGTTGATTTATCATTATAGATCAAGAACGAAGAATTTCAGATCGAAATCGAGGCAAGAGCAAAGTCGTGGACTAAATTGCACGTCTCCATACTTTTTGAATACCGAGGTAAGTTTATGTGTAAACAATGTATTTATACTTATACATTGTGAATGCTGACTAGTGTGTAGCATGATTGAGAACCTATACGGTTCAAGTGGATTTAATGTGTTAGTTTTGTGAATGGATGAATGAATTACAAAGTAGATAAGTGAATGTGTAGTGATAATGCTTGATGGTAGGCTAAGTGCGATACCACCTTAATACTTAACGACGATGGGCGGTTTACGATGCTATCGTTAAGAATATTCTTTAGTGGGCTATGTGCGAAACCACTATAATTACTCTTTTTGGTAGGCTATGTGCGATACTACCCTATTACCTGATTGTGGTGGGCTAAGTGCGAAACCACCGGGTGAATTAGCTGTGTGGTTGGATTGGTGAGAAATCACGATGTGTTGTATCTTGAATAATTGTGGTGTTGAGTACAGGTGTGTAAATGAATGATTGTGAACATTTGACCTGTGGTGTGGTGGAAATGTGGTAAGGGATAGAATGAGTAAGCATAATTGTGGATGTGAATTATCTTTGTTGAGTATAATGCTAATTGTTGTTCAGCTTATACTATGATGTTAATTGTTTATATGTAAACTTACTAAGCTTAAAGCTTACTCCCCTTTCTTTTCCCTTGTCTTATAGATTAAAAGGGTTGAAATCGAGATACGTGGATTAATCAGAAGATCGCCCACACTATCAGCGCACTCCGGTATATCTAGGCTTAATTTTTGTATATGGCATGTATAGAGGCTAGGCAAGTTAGTGTATTTTGTTGTATTGGCTAAGGATGTGTTGGCCTTTAGATGGATAATCTATTTTGTATAATGCTGTGGTTGATGGCTTATTTTGTTATATGAAGATGTAGTTATCCATGGGAGTTATATTTCAACATGAATTGATTAATGATGTATTGAATGAATACATGTTATGTGAATTAGAGGGGTGAAAAGAGCTTGGTAAATAGCCTTGTTCTTGTCCACTCGGATAAACACACGGGCGTGTGTCTAGGCCGTGTGTGACACACGGGTTGGCCACATGGGTGTGTGACTTGACTGTGTGTCCCCTGCATGTTAAGATGGTAAGTCAGTGTCGACCACGGGCTAGCCACACGGGCGTGTGCCTAGGCCGTGTAAGATGGTCAGTGTTCACCACGGGTGGAGAACACCGGCGTGTTCTTAGGCCGTGTGACACAAGTAGAATACCTAAGTTTTTATACACGGGGTAGGGACATGGGCGTGTGTGACCACACGACCTGCTCCCACAGGCGTGTCCCATTTTACATGGGTGTGTGGTCCTTGTCAAGGTGAAAGAAATTTTAAGATCGCAAAGGTTTCTGGTAGGGTCTCGAAAACCCTCGTATGTATGTTTAAGGCCTCGTGTGTCTTTAATGAGGTTGTTTTGGTGACTATAGAGAGTTGTCAAGTGGGGACTAAAGTGGATTAAGTCCGTTATTACCTCGGGTCTGATTTCAGCGTAGAATACGGGTAAGGGGTGTTACATTGAGTACACGGGCGCGTGTCTTAGCCGTGTGTGCTACACGACCTAAGACACGGGCGTGTGTCTTGGCCGTGTGAAAACTGCACCTTAATGTTTTGCAAGTTAGAGAGTTACACGGGCTGGGAACACGGTCGTGTGATCTATTTCGTATATCACACGGCCTAGGACATGGGTGTGTCACTTGGCCGTGTGAACCACACGGCCTACTCACACAGGCGTGTGACCCCTGTATATGGGAAAATTTTTGAAATTTTACGAACAATTCTCTGAGTTTCTGATTTAGTCCCGACTCGATTCTAATGCATGATTTGGGCCTCGAGGGCTCTTGTAAGGGACTATGTGATGAAATTTGATTAAAATCTGATATGATTACTAAAGAATTATGAAATGTCTGTTATTTGTTCTGTAAACTCTGGAAATGCTCCGTAACCCTGTTCCGGCGATGGATACGGATTTGGGGTGTTACAGTAACTCTCTGACTTGGGTCACACGGCCAACACACACGCCCGTGTGGCTAGCCTGTGTGCCTTAAAAATATAAATGTAACACCCCTCACCCGTATTCAACGCCGGAATAGGGTTACGGAGCATTACCGAACATATAATACAATTATACTTACATTTCACATACATTTTCAAGTTCCAAATAATCATCATTCAACAACATGCATATCGTCCCTAGTATAAGCCTACGAGGCCTAAAACATGCATCCGGGGTGATTCAGGACTAAATTGATAACTTAGGAAACTTTTATGAGACTTAGAAAAATTTTCAAATTTCAAGGGACACACACCCGTATGGCCCGGCCGTGTGTCTCACACGGCCAAAGACACACCCGTGTCATAAGCCGTGTGGACTGTAACACCCCTTACCCGTATTCAACGCCAAAATAGGGTTACGAAGCATTGCCAAACTTATCACACATTTAAACAAACATTTCACATATAATTTACTCAATTCAAATACAATTCAATCACAACCAATCATATTGTCCCTAATACAAGCCTACGAGGCCCTAAACATGCGTTCAGGGTGGTTGGGGACTAAACCGATAACTTTAGAAATTTTTTTAACACTTCATTTTTTTTACAAAATACAGGGGACACACGCCCGTGTGGCCCAGCCGTGTGTCTCACACGGCCAAATACACGCCCGTGTCACAGGCCTTGTGGACATTCGAAAGGGGCAAAAGTGTAATTATGTGAAAGTTTAGGAGCAAAATTGTAATTTTGCCAAAATATAATTCATGAGTCAATTTAGTCAATGTGAGTATTAAACAAGTTAAATTGTTATTATAAATCAAGAAACATGAAGCCCGAACCGAAACCGAGGCAAGAACAAAGTTGTGGACTAAATTGCACATCTACACATATTTTGGAGTACCGAGGTAAGTTTGTGTGAAACTAAAGTTTCATATATTAATGTGTTTAAATTTCTATTATATTTTGAAATGCTTATTATTCTCATGAATTTGGATGATAATGCCTTATTGTGAAAATAAATGAGAACAAGTAAATGAAAGTCCCGATTGAAGATTTGGAATAGCGAGGATACCTATGTCATAACATGAAATAAGGAAAGTTCGTGTAAGACCATGTCTGGGACATGGCATCGGCACCGAACGTAGGTCCTGTGTAAGACCATGTCTGGGACATGGCATCAGCATGAATAAGGAAGGTCTCGTGTAAGACCATGTCTGGGACATGGCATCGACATCATACAAGGAAGGTCCCGTGTAAGACTATGTCAGGGACATGGCTTCGGCACCAAAGGAAGATCTTGTGTAAGACCATGTCTGGGACATGGCATCGACATCAAGCTAAGGAATCCCATGTAAGACCATATCTGGGATATGGGATCGGTATAATGAGGTGATTCCATGTAAGACCATATCTGGGATATGGCATTGGAATCAAGTTACATGTTTGATGAGATTGAGTATCTTTCTTATTCCGGGAAATTCAACGGGCAAAAGAGCCAAGTGTGAAAGAGGTAACAAAAGAGATAAGTGAGTAAAGATAGTACAAGTTAAGTTACTCAAGGATGATAAAGAATTTTACTTAAATTAAAGAAGTTAATGATTTGAGTTTATGATTACTTTAGCAAAAGTGCTAAATTACGTGACTAAGTGATACAGGTACCATGAGTAAAATACAAAGTATGAAATCCTATTGTGATATGAGATGGGTAAGAGTAAGTATGAGTAAGTATGCTTGAGCACTTGATGCTTATGTTGTTCATGTATCATGAGATGGATAAGTTTATTTTGAGTATTTATGTTGCTACATAAATTTCATGCAAACTTACTAAGCTATATGCCTACCCCTCTCTTTTCCCTTTTTCCTTGTAGTATCGCCAAGCTAACTCGGGGATCGCAGAACGTCGGAGCTTGGATCACACTATCACTCCTTATTTTGGTATAGCTAAGCCGATTTAATTAGAATAGGGCATGTATAGGAGTTTGATCGTTTTGATTTATGTCATATTGTGAGCCAATGGCTTGGCTATTAGGATTATGCATTCTTTTGTATATAGCCACAGAAATTGGCTAATATTTGTTAAGTTCCATATCTTATTGATGATGAGTTTATGAATTCTATAAGTGATGTTTCGAGGGTTATTCATAGTGTATAAAGGTCATGTTATGTATTGCTTGAGTTGGTATAAGTGTGTTGATGTTTCAGGGTGACAATTGGCTTGGAAAATAGCCTCTAAGTGTCGACACGGGTAGACACACGGGCGTGTGTCTAGGTCCTGTGTGACACACGGCCAGCCCCATGGGTGTGTTAGTAGGCTGTGTGTCCCCTGCATTTAATTGTGAGAATACGATTTGTCACACAGGCTAGCACACGGGCGTGTGCTTAGGCCGTGTGCTCCTTAAGGGGTTGCTGACGTCATAAATAGAATACCCCTAGTTTTCACACACGGGTGAGGACACGGGCGTGTCTAGGCCGTGTGAAGGACACGGGCCATTGACACGGGCGTGTGTCCGGCCGTGTGAAAACCCCTGTAGGTTTGAAATAAAAATAAATTCTACACGGGCTAGGGACATGGGCGTGTGTGACCACACGGCCTGCCCACACGGGCGTGTCCCCAGTCACACGGGCGTGTGACCCCTGTTTAGGCAAAAATTTTCAACGAGTGTAAAAGTTTCTGGTTGAACTCCGAAACCTTACGGAAGTATGTTTAAGGCCTTGTAGGCCCATGATATGTATATTATGATTAGGAAGGAGAAGTTTTAAGTTGGAAGGAAATTTATAACCCAATGCTTCATGTTCAAGTAAGGTTAAGTACGGTAATGCCTCGTATCTTGTCCTGGCGTCGGACACGGGTAAGGGGTGTTATAGATTAGGTGGGGGTGGAGGTTGCTGAGCAGCCGGATTTGTTCGAACAAATTTCGTGAACCACTCGTTCATCATTTGGAAGAAGGCTTCTTTAGCCTCTCCTCCCTGGCTACTCGATACGGGTCTCGATTCTTATTGCGCTACTCCGTGAATGGAGGTAGGTGCATTACTTTCAACATTATCAGATACAGCTCGATTGGGATCCATTTACTATATGAAAACACGATTTAAATTTTCAGGAGATATCACACTATCACAGGTTATATATGGCATGTATAGCTAGACTCTCACATACGTTATGTTAGTCCAAGAATCAACTAAATCGTAGCTCTGATACCAATAAATGTAACACCCCTCACCCACATTCAATGCAGGAATAGGGTTACAGAGCATTACCGAACATATAATACAATTACACTTACATTTCACATACATTTTCAAGTTCCAAATAATCATCATTCAAAAACATGCATATCGTCCCTAGTATAAGCCTACGAGGCCTAAAACATGCATTCGGAGTGATTCGAGACTAAACTGATAACTTAGGAAACTTTTACGAGACTTATAAAATTTTTCAAATTTCAGGGGACACACGCCCGTGTCACAGGCTATGTGGACATTTGAAATAGGATCGCATGGCCATGTTCCAGTCCGTGTCCGACCCCATGTAACTCTCTGACTTGGGTCACATGGCCAACACACACGCCCGTGTGCCCTAAAAATGGCCCCACACACCCGTGTGCCAGGCCGTGCCAAACCTGTAGGGTATACTGACTTAGGCCACACGGCCAATCACACGCCCGTGTGTTGGGCCGTGTGGAGCATATTGACTTGATTTTTAATTCAACACCAGGGGACACATGGCCGTGTAACCTAACCATGTGTCACACACGACAAAGCCCGTGTCTCTACCTGTGTGGACAAAAATAGACTATTTACCAAGCCAATTTGCCACCCAAATTTTCATATACCTACTGTAACAGCCCTAACCCATAACCATCGCCGGAATAGGGTTAAGAGGCGTTACTGGACGAATCGGAACTTTTACTGTCATTTCACAAGTATAACATACACCATCATCATATTATAGCAATTCATATACATAGAGTCCCTTAAATAGGTCTATGAGACCTTAAACATGCATTAGAAAGGGGTCGGGACTAAACCGAGCACATACAAAATTTTCTGAAAATCATACATTTTTCAAAGTTACAGAGGTCACACGACCGTGTGGGCAGGCCGCGTGCCTCCCACGGCCTCAGACACACCCGTGTGTCCAAGCCGTGTCAAAACAGGGCATACATACTGACTTGTCCACACGGCCGAAGACACGCCCGTGTGATTCACCCATGGTCGAGACTGACTTATTTCACATGGGCAGTCACACGCCCGCAGTGTCCGGCCGCAGCGAAGTCGACTTGTTTCAATTTGCAAACTTAAAGGTCACGGTCGAGCCACACGCCCGTGTGCTCGACCATGTGGGCAAATATAGGCCATTTGAAAGGCCAATTTACCACCCACACTTTGGGTCACACCTACAACGTCAAACCATCTTAAATTCATACTTCAAAAGCATTCAAAACATATCAAAACATGCAAAATTTGACCCTTAATCACATCATACATTTGCACATAAAATTCCTACTCAAATATACCAATTCAAAACGTCAACTTTCTTTCAAACATATTACTAATACTTTATCTAAACCAACCATGAACTCACCTATTTATGTATAATTTCATTAGTCTAACATTATGCACATAAAACCATACCAAATCATGCATCATATAGCTTGAACTACTCATTCATAAACATATTCATTACCAAGCCATATCACCTGGCTATATTTACACAACTGAAAACATCATCCAAATACTCTAGCCTATACATGCCATACTTCAATATATACAACTTCAAAAGGTACCGAAAGTTAGTTCGATAGTGTGATAATGATCCTCGACGATCATCGAGCTTCTCGTACCTTTAATAATCTATAAACAATCAAACAAACACACACAAAGTAAGCTTTCATAGCTTAGTAAGTCATAAGCAAATAATGAATAAATAAACTTTTGCATTTAATTCAAATAACCAAAATCAAATAAACATTAACCAATTATACATTTAATATGCTTGCAACTCAAATATTATCACATTCACAATAGCAATATAGCATCAATGTTCAAATTCACATATACACATAATCACATATAAATTTATCTTTTACCATACCCAATTCAAGTATCCTTCCTAAACATATACTTACCTTATTTTCATATACATATCACTAAGTACATACCTGAATCTTTTAGTTCATTTTCACATCAGATCTCTCCACGATAATACCCGTTGAACCATTCAGAATTAATAAGGAAACTCAGATAGTCGGAAGGCTCGTACAATGCCAACGTCTCAGACGTGGTCTTACATGTAATCACATATCGATGCCACTATCCCAGACAGGGTCTTACACGAATCAAATACGATGCCAATGTCCCAGACATGGTCTTATACGTAAACACAAGTCGATGCCAATGTCCTAGACATGGTCTTACACGAAAACACATATCGGAATCCTATGTCATGACATATGTATCCTAACTATTCCTAAGGTTTGTACGGGGCTTTCGGACGTCGTATCTCGAACATTTCAAGCTCGTAAATATTGCTCCCATGCTCAATTCATTTCAGCATAATAATTTACACAAATAACAATTTAATTCGGCACTATTAATTTAGATACAATAGAATTTAACAACATTATTCACTTATGAACTTACCTCGGATATTGACGGATGAAATCGACTACACGACTACTTTCGACTTCCCCCGATCTAATTCTGATTTCTTTCGCTCTTGATCTAAATAAATTCAAATTTAACTAATTTAATCTCACATTCATTCAATTTAATCCAAAAACACATATTTAGGGCATTTTACACTTAAGCCCCTAAAATTCACATTTTTGACATTTTAGTCCCTATTTCAAAAATCACAAAATACACAAAATTTCATATTTCCCATGCTTGGCCGAATCTTCCTATAGCTCATTGGCTGAATCTTCCTATAGCTCATATAATTCCACACCTTTCATTTATTTCACATTTTAGTCCCTCAATTTATTATTTTTTACAATTTAACCCTAATTACTCAAAATCATCAAAATTTCCAATACAAAACATATCAATCCAAAAAATATCTTTCACAATCCATCATCTAACATCTCAAAGCTCATAAATTCATCAATGGCTTAACTCAAAATATTCATCAAAATCAAAAATTAAAACATGGGCTTTGTAAATTTCATGGCAACGATCTCAAAAACATAAAAATTATAAAAAACCAAGCTAGTTACATACCTCAATCAAGCTTAACTATGGCCGAATGTAGCGTTCTTTTTCTTTTTCTTTTCCTTAGCTATTTTTGGCTATTAAAAGATGAACATGCATGTGGTTTTTGTTTTATGTTTTATTATATTGACATAATTAACATATTTACTAAATTAACCTTATCAGTTTAATAAAAACATCTTATATATTATGCACATAACCGTCCATCATTATGTTTCATGGTATAATTGCAGCATAAACACCTCTCATCAAAAGAACAAATCAATTTAGCACTTTAACAAGTAGTTAGCAACTTTTACCATTTACGCGATTAAGTCCTTTTATTAAATTAAGCACACAAATAGTAAAATTAAATTACGAAACTTTCACACATATAAATTCACAAATTATAAACACAGAAAATAATATTTAAATATTTTTCTGACTCGAATTTGTGGTCCCAAAACCACTGTTTCGACTAGGGTCTTAACTAGACTGTTAGACCTACATCAACCCAAGTGGCATAAATCATGGCATAACTAGGCATGTAAATCAACTCCATTGAAGCTCAACTTATACCATTTCAATACCAACCATTCCAAGTCACACAATTACCACAACACACCAATCAAATTCATACCAAAACTCACTTTTACAAAACATCAAATAACCAATTCCAAATATGCATTATTTGCCTAGATTAACTAGGATACCAATACTATAACTCAACCATTTGCTATTTATATTACCTATTATCAACAAGCATCACATACCCATCATTTAAACTCACACACAAACCATATGCACAATTATATACACAACCAAACCAACCAAATTAAGCCAACTTCCAGGGCTATATACAAAACCAAACTTTAAACATTTACAAGCCAATTTAAATGGCTAAATTCATTATCAAATCATAACCAAAATGACCATAATCCTATACATGCCATATAACCATATACATAGTTTCAAAAGTACCGAAGTGATAGCTGGATAGTGTGATGAAGTCTCCAACGATCCTCAAATTCGAGCTACCTTTATTTCATTATAAAACACGAAAAAATAAACGATGTAAGCTATAAAGCTTAGTAAGCTCGTATGAAAATAATAAGCAAAACTCACAATTTAATTACCATTCAAAATATGCATATAACATCCTACAAATTATATATAACCACAATGTTAACATATATTCAATCATCTATTTAACCATGAACTCAATTCATTCATATGTTCAATGCATATTTAGTTTCCGTACATACCTGTATTGATACATATCTATTTCTCACCATTTCACATCTTCGATATACCCGTTGAACCATTTGGAATAATACAGGATACTCGAGAATCTCGCACCCTAAGTTCCAATATATATAGTCGAAGCTATCTCAATAAAATCTTGCACCGAAGTGCCAATACATAGCCGAAGCTATCTCAATCAAATTGCAGATTATTTATCCAAATTCAAGAATAACTTAAAATCAGAAAGTAATAAAGAAATTAAAGATACTTTCACAGATGAGCAATTATTCAGGGTAGACATCCATCAGATAAGGCCTAGGAAACACATAACGCCTTGGTATGTAGATTACATCAACTATATTGCAATAGGTGGCTTTCCACCGCAGGTATCCTAGCAATAGAAGAAGAAGATAGTTCACGAATCAAAAAATTACACTTGGTAGGATCCATATGTTTTTTGACAATGTGCGGATCAATTGGTCTGATGGTGTGTAGCGGAGTAAGAGATACACGAAATTTTACAAGGATTCCATACATCTTTATGCGGGGGCATTTCAGTGAAAAAGGGACAGCCCAGAGGTGCGACAATCAGGATTTTATTGGCCAACTATGAATAGAGTTGCCTACGAATTCGTACAATGATGTGATAGATGCCAGTGAACTAGGAGTATATCGAAAAGGAACGAAATGCTTCAAACAGGGATAATCAAGGTAAAAGTATTTGACGTCTAGAGGATTGATTTCATGGGACCATTTCAAAGTTCTTTTGGGAATCAATACACTCTTCTAGATGTCGATTATGTTTCAAAATAGGTCGAGGTTGTTACTTTGCCCACTAATGATACAAAATCAGTAGTGAGATTTCTGGGAAAAAACATATTCGCAAGCTTGGTATACCTCGTGCATTGGTTAGTGATGAATGATCTCATTTGTGTAGCAATCAGTTTGAAGCTACTTTGGCTAAATACAACATAAGACACCGAATGATAATGGCCTATCACCCATAAGCTAATGGGCAAGTAGAAGTGTCTAACTGTGAAATTAAACAGATTTTAGAGAAAATAGTGAACCCAAGTCGAAAGGATTGGGCAGTAAAGCTAGACGATGCATTATGGGCTTACAGAACAACATATAGGACTCCTCTAAGTATGTCCCTATACAAGCTAGTTTACGGAAAGAATTGTCACTTACCAATTGAAATGGAGAAGAAGGCATATTGGAAAATCAAGGAATTAAATTTGGATCCGGAATTAGCTAAGAAAGAAAGATTATTCTAACTACAATAATTGGAAGAATTTCGCTTTATGGCCTACGAAAACACAAAAATGTATACGGAAAGGAGTAAACTTTGACATGATGCAAAGATTCGAAAACACGAATTTCTACCTAGACAGAAAGTTATGTTATTCAACTCGAGATTAAAATTATTTCCTAGCAAGCTTAAATCGAGATGGACGGGCCCCTACACTATACACCGGTGACACCTCATGGGGCAATAGAGCTGATCAGAAAAGGGGGTAGCTTTTTCTTGTAAATGGCCAAAGAATATAACATTATTTTGGGGGAACGACAAACATGATAGTTGATAAACAATTTTTACAATGCAACACACTATTGGATTCATGAGGAAACAAGGGGATATTGACAAACGAAAAGGATGATAATGAAAAAAGTGACCAAATTGTTGATTCCACAACACAACCAGAATATAATAGAATCTGGCCTGCACATCGCGACACCCATACTGAACGTCGCAACAGCAAACAACATTCAGAATAGGGAAACTGCTCTTGACGTCGTGACACCCCTGCATAACTCTGCTTTCTGAACTAACACTAACTGCTGATGTTTTTCTAGTTTAATTATACTAGGTTTCTAGTTCATTCACATCTTGCTAAGTCTTGTATATATTATTGTTTTCTTCTAAAGCATAAATAGGTCACATCCATCATCTTATTTTTACCACTATCGAAAAGTAAAATCAAATTGCAGACGTAGAAGATTGTATAATGGATTTCAGTAAAAATAGATTACCAAATGGCCAATTTCAGTGTAAGCGCTTCTAGTCCATCTATTGAATTCTAGGAAAGTGACATGGATAAATACTTTCAACAACTACAGTCATATACTTTCATCAAGAGCAAGGATTTGATCCTTTAATGTAGAATTGTAAAGGCGTATGGGAGAACACAATAGAAAGAGAATGGACTAATTTTTGTTTGCCATTTGAATAACCTACAATAATTCCTATAGTGCAGAAATTTTATCTAGCATTGAAAAAAGGGAAACAACCAGAACATTCTACGGGATGCGGTCTTTTGTGAAGGTTAGAGGGATCAATGTCCCGGTAACTGAGATGAATATTTGTCAATTTTATGATGCACCACATTATTATCGCGACTATCTTTATAAAGCAGATATGAAGGAATTCAAAAATGTAGACATAGAGGAAATATTGAGATTATTGACGGAAGGGAAAGAGATGTGGACATATCGAACAGGAACAACAATACCTGAAACATTCAATCAAGAGTTAATGACACCAAAAGCCAAGATGTGGATGAAATTTGTCTATTCAAGAATTTGACCAACAACAAATATGTCCGAAATTAGTCCAATCCATGCTATCATAACATATGGGATACTCCAAAAGAAGCAAATATGTATTAGTACATGGATATACAAGAATATGGTTGAATGTCCAAGAAATTTGGGAAAGGGAATATTTTCCCCCCATTTAATTACATAATTAAGTAAAAGAGCAGGAGTACCTATCGAGCAGTTAGATAGGACCATGAATCCTCCAAGGAAACTACTTGGGGATGACATACTCAAGCAGTTTATTCTTCTGCAGAAAAATAAAAGGAGGAAAAGAGGATTTCAAGAAGATGATGAATAATATTTCGAGTTAATTTAGTAGGATTTTTTAATTTTTTTTTTAGGAATAAATGGATTTAATAAAATTAAATTAGTTTCTATTATTAGGGATTTGCACTTTCTTAAATTGTTGAATTATAATTCTATATTTATTTTTATATATACTCTTGCACATCAAAAATATCCTAGGAATAAACAAGGATGAAACACCCACCAATAACCTATGGAACGATCACGATCAATCGGGTAACTACCTTTCTTATTTTATTTTCAGGGCTACAAATTGAGGACAACGTGTTTTCTAAATTGTGGAAGGGTAACATAGGAAATTTGTTTTGATTTTTATGTTTTTCTTTCGAGTTTTCTTGATTGGGTGCTTAAGCTTGTGGAAATACAAATGATTGGTTATGAGCATGTACATAGGTTGCTTGTGTTTACAAATAAATTTGGGGTGATGATAGGTGATTTTAAATTTTTTTATTATTATACTACTAAGTTCTATGTAACGCCCTAAATTTGGGCCTAGAAGAAATGGGCCTTGAGTATAGGAATAGCTAGGAGACTGCATGTAGGTATTTGGATGTACAAGGAAAGGATATAAATAAATGACTGCTTGAGTGGCTAAGTGTACTGAGAGTGTAGACGAAGTCTTGGGTTCCAGCCCTGGCTTTTGCTAAATTTTGGTTTTCTCTTAAGTGAACCTTGGTGTTAGCATGTAGGCTTTAAAAGAAATTGTGTTGTAATTATGGCACAAAAAGAGCATGTGGTGTAGTGGCAAGGTGGCGTGTGGAGTTCTCTTGAGGTCTAAGGTTCAAGACATGGCAAGGTAAAAAGAGTATTTATTTTGCTCTCTTGCCATGTAAGAAGCAGAAGTCGACTAGAACTCTACAAAGTTGGAATTTGAATTGGTCAAGGAGAAGTTTGTGGAGAGGATGATGGAGGAATTTGAATGAAGTTCAAATTGGATGGTTGAGTGATTTGTAGAGATATTTGTGGACGGATGTTGGGAGAGATTAAGGGAGGAAAAAGAGGAGTTTGAAGGGGAGTAGAATTATGCGGAATGGGTAATTAGAGGCTCATGAATTCGGCTATGATTGCCTCCTCTTTTCATTTTTACCTATTTGGTTTCAGTTTTGTCTGCTTGAAGGCCGATTGTGGTAAAGGTGCGTTCGGCTTTTTGCATTTTGGGACCCTTTTTGTTTATTCTTTGGTAACCGATTTTTTTTTCCTTTGTACCGAAGTTTGTGAGAGATTTCAAGTGTCGACCAATTTTGGCAATTCTCTTCCTCTCCTTGCATCTAGAGTTTCTTTTGGGCCGATTCTCTCTTCTTTTCTCCCCCACTCTCAAGTTTTGGTGACATCATTTTTCCCTCTCACTCAAACACTTTGCTTTGGTCGATTATTTCCTCTCCTCCTCTTTTTCATTTCTTTTGGCTTTGGCATTGGTACATGACCGATTCTTTCCTTCTTCAGCCTTTACTTCTTCATTTTGGTTTTCGATTTGTAACACCCGGTACCCGTCTTCTACACCGGAACCGGGCCCAAGGCATTACCGAGTTAAAACCACTTGATCGCACACTTAGGCTCAACATGACTACTCTCAATAGCTACCACAACTACCTCCATAAGGACCTACGGGGTCTTAAACATACATACGAGAGCTTCCGAGGCTCTACCGAAACTTTATCGATCTTAAAATTTCTTTCACTTAGACAAGAGTCACACGCCCATATGGAATGGGACACACCCCTGTACCCTAAAGACATGCCCGTGTCTTCCACCCGTGGTCGACACTAACTAAATTCACACGGCCTGGACACGCCCGTGTTCTCCACCCGTGGTGAACACTGACCACTTTACACGGCCTAGGCACACGCCGTGTGGCTAGCCCGTGGTCTATTCCGACTTAAAATGCTAACATGCAGGGACACACGGCCAAGTCACACGCCCATGGCCTCGCCTGTGTGTCACACATGGCCTAGACACACGCCTGCCGTGTGTCTACCCAAATGGACAAGAACAAAGCTATTTGTCATGCCCTTCTCACCCTCTAGCATACACAACAAGTACTCATTCAACACATCCATAACCAACTCATAATGAACATAATCTTACATGGATAAATACATCTTTTCATATAATAAAGTAGCCAACAACCATGGCATTACACAAAAATAGTTTATCCATCTAATGGCCAACACATCTTAGCCAAAACAACAAAATTCACTAACTTATCTAGCCCCTATACATGCCATATACAAAACATTAAGTCTAATGTACCGGAGTGTACTGATAGTGTGGGCGATCTTCCGATTAATCCGCGTATCACGATTCAATCCTTGTTCTCTATAAGACAAGGGAAAAGAAAGGAGTAAGCTTTGAGCTTAGTAAGTTTACACATAAACAATTTAAGCATTCTAGTATAAGCTAAACAACAATTAGCATTATACTAACATATGTAATTCACATCCACTACTATGCTTACTCTTTCTATCCCTTACCACATCTCCAACACATCATGAGTCACATACTCATAATCATTGACATGCACCCCTGCACTCAATAGCACACTTACTCAAAATACAACACATCATTATTTCTCAATAATACATCCACACAGCTAAATTACTCGGTGGTTTCACACTTAGCCCACCACAATCAGATCATAAGGGAGTATCGCACATAGCCTACCACAAAGGATAATTATAGTGATTCCGCACATAGCTCACTAAATAATATGCTTAACAATAGTATCGCTTTACACCCATCATTGTTAAGTATCAAGGTGGTATCGCACTTAGCCCACTATCAAGCATTATCACTACACATTCACATGTCTACTTGTAATACATTCATCCATTCACAACTACTATCTCATTCATTCCACTAGAATTGAATAGGTTCTCAATCATGCTACACATTAGCTAGCATTAACAATGTATATGCATAAATGCATCGTTCATACATAAACTTACCTCGGTACTCAAAAAGTATGGAGATGTGCAATTTAGTCCACGACCTTGCCCTTGCCTCGGTTAAGATCCCGGCTTCATCTTTCTTGATCTAAAATGACAAATCAACCCGTTCAATGCACACATTGACTAAATTGACCCTTATCTCATACTTTAGTAAAATTACCATTTTGCCCCTAAACTTCCTTATATTTATACTTTTGCCCCAATGCTCGTAAAGTGATTTTCATTCAACTTTCTAGCCTTTCATGCTTAGCCGAATCATTTACTCAACTAAAGCAATCATCAATTCTCACTAAATCACTCATGTATGACCAATCTCAAGACTTTCACAAACTAGTCCCTACATGCATTTTTCATGGAATTCACTTAGCAAAAGATGTTTCTACTACATCAAGCCTTCATATTCTTCCATAGAACATCAAAATACATGCATGTCATACATAGTTACATTTTTGAACATCAATCCTAGCTCAACATATAGCTAAAAATAGCTTACTCATGTTACTAGGACTTCAAAAATACGAAGAATATCAAAAACGGGGTTTGGATGCACTTACTAGCAAGCTTGAAAAATTGAAGAGCCCTAACAATGGCTTCTTGAAATTTTTGACAGCTTGGAGAAGGAGATACATGAAATTTTGTCATCTTTTTCCCTTTTTAATCACTTAATTGACAAATGACCAAAATGCCCCTTAGTCAAACTTTTCCAATACCATCCACTCATGCCCATTTTTGTCCAAAAATTAGAATTTGGGAAAATTACTATTTAAGGACCTCTGATTGATAATCCAAAGCTATTTCATACAAATAGCTTCTAGAATCTCACATTTTGCAACTTTTGAAATTTAGTCCTTTTAGGCAATTCAACCGCAATTTAACAAAATTGCTTCATGAAACTTTCACACTAACATGCAAACATAGTATAAACCTCAAAACTCATACATATACCTCGGATTTGTGGTCTCGCACCACTATTCCGACTAGGCCCTAAATCAGGATGTTACAACTCTCTCCCCTTTAGAGATTTTCGCCCTCGAAAATCTTATCGGTAAAAAGGTTTGGATGTTGCTCTCCCATGCTTTCTTCCAGTTCCCACGTAGCCTCTTCCACATCGTGTTTCTGCCATAACACTTTCACTAGGGCTATGCTCTTATTCCTCAACTGTTTCACTTCTCGAGCCAAGATCTTAATCGGCTCCTCTTCATAAGACATGTCCAGTCTTATCTCAATTTCCGTTGAATGAATCACATGTGAAGGATCGGAGCGATACCGTCGCAACATCGACACATGGAACACATTATGGATCTTGTCCAATTCTACCGGCAAATCCAATCGGTATGCTACTGGCCCAACTCTATCCGTAATCTCATACGGCCCTATGAATCTCGGACTCAATTTCCCCTTTTGTCCGAATCTCATGATTTTCTTCCATGGGGACACTTTTAAAAACACTTTGTCACCCACCACAAACTCAATTTTCTTTCTTTTCAAATCTGCGTACGACTTTTGTCGATCCGAAGCAACTTTCAGACTATTACGGATTACTTTCACTTTCTCATCAGTGTCTTTTACTAGATCGACCCCATGGATCCGCTTCTCACTAAGCTCGGTCCAATACAGAGGAGTCTGACACTTATGACCATACAAAGCTTCATACGGTGCCATCTGTATACTCGACTGATAACTGTTGTTGTAGGCAAACTCGACCAAAGGTAGATACCTCTCCCAACTACCTTCGAATTCTAACACACAGCATCGAAACATATCGTTGAGAACTTGAATCACTCTTTCAGACTGACCATCTGTTTGTGGATGGAACGCACATCGAAATTTAACTCGCACTCCATGGCCTCTTGCAACTTCTTCCAAAACCTCGAAGTAAATCTCGGATCTCTATCTGATATTATAGACACAGGAACATCAGGTAACCTCACTATCTCTGCAACTTACAACTCGGCTAACTTGTCCAGTGAATAATCAACACGTACAGGAATAAAATGAGCCGACTTTGTCAATCTATCCACAACCACATTCACTTTTCCTGGGTGGTAATCAATGACTAACTCATAGTCTTTCAATAACTCGAGCCACCACCTCTGTCGCAAATTCAAATCCTTTTGATCCATCAAATATTTCAAACTCTTGTGATCCGTAAAGATTCGACACTTCTCACCATATAAATAACGTCGCCAAATCTTTAACACGAAAACAATCGCAGCCAATTCCAAATCATGAGTAGGATAATTCTTCTCATGCGGTTTTAACTGCCTCGAGGCATAAGCGACTACCTTACCCTCTTGCATCGACACGCAACTGAGACCATTAAACGACGCGTCACTGAAAACCATGAACTCCTTCCCCGATTCTGGTTGAACCAAAACCGGTGCCTTAGTCAACAATTTTTTCAATCTCTCAAAACTCTGTTGACATGGCTCAGTCCAATCAAACTTGACATCCTTATGCAACAATTTCGTCATCGGGGTAGCAATTACAGAGAACCCCTTTACAAAACGTCTGTAATATCCTGCCAATCCCAAGAAGCTTCTGACTTCTGACACGTTCCTCGACTGTTTCCAATCCACAACAGCCGATATCTTACTCGGGTCAACTCTAACACCATCACCCGACACAATGTGTCCTAGGAATCCGATCTCTCGGAGCCAAAACTCACTCTTGCTAAACATAGCATACAACTGCTTATCCCTTAAAGTTTGCAAGACAATTCTCAAATGTTCCTCATGATCGTTCTCATCCCGAGAATAGATCAATATGTCGTCAATGAAGACAACTACAAACTTATCCACATACGGTTGGAAGACACGGTTCATCAAATCCATAAAAATTGCAGGTGCATTCGTTAAACCAAACGGCATGACTAAAAACTCATAATGGCCATACCTTGTTTGAAATACAGTTTTCAACACATCTTGCTCTTTCACTCTCAACTGGTAATAACCAGACCTCAGGTCGATCTTGGAGAACACTGTATCTCCTTTCAGTTGATCAAAAAGATCATCAATCCTTGGTAAAGGATACTTATTCTTCACCGTCACTTTATTGAGTTGCCTATAGTCTATACACAACCTCATAGACCCATCTTTCTTATTTACAAATAGTACCGGAGCACCCCACGGTGAGTAGCTCGGTCTTGCAAAACCCTTATCTGTCAACTCTTGCAACTGAACCTTCAGTTCTTTCAACTCTAAAAGTGCCATCCTATACGGAGCAATTGAAATAGGTTTCGTTCACGGAACTAACTCAATCCCAAACTCGACCTCTCTCACTGGAGGTAATTCGGGTAACTCTTCCTGGAATACATCCGGATACTCATATACCACCGACACTGTATCAAACTTTACTCCAACCTCTTGAGTATTCAAAATAAAGGCGAGATAGGACTCACACCATTTTTTCAAACATTTCTCAGCCACTAGGGAAGAAATCATCACTGGTAGACTATCCTATCCACCTGATTCAACCCGAACAACATCTCCATTCTCACATTTCAATTCGATAAACTTACTACCACAGTTCACTAAGACATCATGGGTAGTCAACCAATCCATGCCAAGAATTAAGTCAAACTCATCAAACGGCAACAACATAAGGTTTGCCAGAAAGCAATGACTCTTAATCAACAAAGGGAAATTCTTACACACCTTGTCCACTAACACATGCTTACCTAACGGGTTTGACACCTTAACCACAATATCCGTAAACTCAATGGTCATACTCAAACTAGATGCCAATCTCTTGCAAATATAAGAATGAGTAGACCCTGGATCTATTAAAGCAATAACAAAGGTGTCAAAAAGAGAAAAAGTACCCGTTATTACATCTGGGGAGGATGCCTCTTTGCGAGCGCGAATGGCATATGTCCTCGCAGGTGCCCGACTCTCTGGTCTCACAGCAGAGTCTTTGGACGCACCTCTACCACTAATCCCACCTCTCGGGTTCCTTGGTGGTCTACCCCTTGCAGACACATCACTAGGTCTTGTCTCTTGCTTCTCTTCCTTATCATCCCTCTCGGGGCAATTTCGGATAAAATGGTCGGGGGAACCACACTTATAACAACTTCAGTTGTTTCCCCAACACTCTCCGGTATGATACTTACCACAACTTGGACACTCCAGTTTGTTCTTCGGATTGCCCACACTTTCCATCGAGGTGGCTTGGACTCTCAAACCCGTACAAGTGTTGTCCAAGTCTCGACGTGGATATCCCACTGGTGTTGTCGTCTGAGGATTCACTTCCTTGGATCTTTTCAACTGGGCTGGATATGATTTGCCCATCGGTCGTTTGCTCGCATCTCGGGCTTCACTCACAGCCCTTCTCTTTTCCTTACTCAATTCCTCGGGCTTACTTGCCCTTTCAACCAACACAACAAACTCTTTCAACTCCAAAATACCCACTAAGAGCTTAATATCCTCGTTCAGTCCATATTCAAACCTTTTACACAAGATGGTCTCCGTCGACACACATTCTTGCGCGTACTTGCTAAGCCTAACAAATTCGCGCTCATATTCTGCTACTGTCATTCTTCCTTACTTCAGCTCAAGGAATTTCTTCTGTTTTTGATCAATAAATCGCTGGCTTATATACTTCTTCTGAAACTCTTCCAGAAAGAAGTCCCACATCACCCGTTCTTTTGGGACTACCGACGTCAACGTCTTCCACCAATGGTATGCCGAGTCCCACAGCAAAGATACGGCACACTTCAGGTTTTCTTCAAGTGTACAAGAGAGTTCATCGAATACTCTCATTGAGTTCTCTAGCCAGAACTCTGCCCTCTCGGGGTCATCATCTACCTTAGCTTTAAACTCCTCAGCCCCGTGTTTCCTAATCTTATCCATCGGGGGTTTCGATATCCTCACTACATCAATACCTTAAGGAGCCACTGGAATTGGCTGAGGTATAGGAGGGGCTGGAGGAGGTTGAGCATTAGGGTTCGCTCGAACATAATTCGAGTACCAATTACTCATCATCCGCAGAAAGGCTTCTCGAGCCTCTTCCCCTTGACCCCTAACCTCGGGTCCACTCTCAACAGGAGCGGTTCCTTGCGCAGGAGCCGGTGCATTACTAGCTACTTCATCAGTAGTCGATTGATCGGGATCCATATACTACATAAAACAAGGTTTAAAATCATCAGAAAACACCACACTATCATTGTACACTTATGGCATGTATAGCTAGACCCTTACACCCGCTACGGTAGTCCTAGAACTGACTAAACCATAGCTCTGATACCACTAAATGTAACACCCCTTACCCGTATTCTACACCAGAACCGGGCCCGAGGCATTACCGAGTTAAAACCACTTGATCGCCACTCAGGCTCAGCGTTACTACTCTCAATAGCTACCACAACTACCTCCATAAGGACCTATGGGGTCTTAAACACACATGCGAGAGCTTCCGAGGCTCTACCGAAACTTTATCGATCTTAAAATTTCTTTCACTTAGACAAGAGTCACACGTCTATGTGGAATGGGACACGCCCGTGTGCCCTCAAGACATGCCCGTGTCTTCCACCCGTGGTTGACACTGACTAAATTCACACAGCCTGGACACGCCCGTGTTCTCCACCCGTGGTGAACACTGACCACTTTACACGGCCTAGGCACACGCCCGTGTGGCTAGCCCGTGGTCTATTCTGACTTAAAATACTAACGTGCAGGGGACACACGGCCAAGTCACACGCCTATGGGCTGGCCGTGTGTCACACGTGGCCTAGACACATGCCCGTGTGTCTACCCACATGGACAAGAACAAAGCTATTTGTCATGCCCTTCTCACCCCTCTAGCATACACAACAAGTACTCATTCAACACATCCATAACCAACTCATAATGAACATAATATTACATGGATAAATACATATTTTCTTATAATAAAGTAGCCAACAACCATGGCATTATACAAAATTAGTTTATCCATCTAATGGCCAACACATCTTAGCCAAAACAATAAAATTCACTAACTTATCTAGCCCCTATACATGCCATATACAAAACATTAAGTCTAATGTACCGGAGTGTACTGATAGTGTGGGTGATCTTCTGATTAATCCGCGTATCACGATTCAATCCTTGTTCTCTATAAGACAAGGGAAAAGAAAGGAGTAAGCTTTGAGCTTAGTAAGTTTACACATAAACAATTTAAGCATTCTAGTATAAGTTAAACAACAATTAGCATTATACTAACATATGTAATTCACATCCACTACTATGCTTACTCTTTCTATCCCTTACCACATCTCCAACACATCATGAGTCACATACTCATAATCATTGACATGCACCCCTGCACTCAATAGCACATTTACTCAAAATACAACAAATCATTATTTCTCAATAATACATCCACATAGCTAAATTACATGGTGGTTTCGCACTTAGCCCACCACAATCAGATCATAAGGTAGTATCGCACAAAGCCTACCACAAAGGACAATTATAGTGATTTCGCACATAGCTCACTAAATAATATGCTTAACAATAGTATCGCACACAGCCCATCATTGTTAAGTATCAAGGTGGTATCGCACTTAGCCCACTATCAAGCATTATCACTATACATTCACATGTCTACTTGTAATACATACATCCATTCACAACTACTATCTCAGTCATTCCACTAGAATTGAATAGGTTCTCAATCATGCTACACATTAGCTAGTATTAGCAATGTATACGCATAAATCCATCGTTCATATGTAAACTTACCTCGGTACTCAAAAAGTATGGAGATGTGTAATTTAGTCCAAAACCTTGCCCTTGCCTCGGTTAAGATCCGGGCTTCGTCTTTCTTGATCTAAAATGACAAATCAACTCGTTCAATGCACACATTGAATAAATTGACCCTTATCTCATACTTTAGTAAAATTACCATTTTGCCCCTAAACTTCCTCATATTTATACTTTTACCCCAAGGCTCGTAAAGTGATTTTCATTCAACTTTCTAGCCTTTCATGCTTAGCCGAATCATTTACTCATCTAAAGCAGTCATCAATTCTCACTAAATCACTCATGTATGACCAATCTCAAGACTTTCACAAACTAGTTCCTACATGCATTTTTCATGGAATTAACTTAGCAAAAGATGTTTCTACTACATCAAGCCTTCATATTCTTCCATAGAACATAAAAATACATGTATGTCATACATGGTTACATTTTTTAACATCAATCCTAGCTCAACATATAGCTAAAAATAGCTTACTCATGTTACTAGGACTTCAAAAATACGAAGAATATCAAAAACAGGGCTTGGATGCACTTACTAGCAAGCTTGAAAAATTGAAGAGCCCTAACAATGGCTTCTTGAAATTTTCGACAGCTTGGAGAAGAAGATGAATGAAATTTTGTCATCTTTTTCCCTTTTTAATCACTTAATTGACAAATGACCAAAATGCCCCTTAGTCAAACTTTTCCAATACCATCCACTCATGCCCATTTTTGTCCAAAAATTAGAATTTGGGAAAATTACTATTTAAGGACTTCTAATTGATAATCCAAAGCTATTTCATACAAATAGCTTCTAGAATCTCACATTTTGCAACTTTTGCAATTTAGTCCTTTTGGACAATTCAACCGTAATTTAACAAAATTGCTTCATGAAACTTTCACACTAACATGCAAACATAGCATGAACCTCAAAACTCATACATATACCTTGGATTTGTGGTCTCGCACCACTATTCGAAATAGGCCCTAAATCGGGATGTTACACGATTTAACATCTATTCTCTAGAAACTGGTGAGTATTCTAGACTCTTTCTTGTATTTTTTTCAAGCCATCTCTCTCTACACTGTTGGAAGCCAAATACTTCTTTCTCCTCTTGATTCTCTTATTTCTGATTGTGTTCTTTGGGTTCTAGAATTTCGTGAGGAGTGAAGGAGTACTCAAGAAATACTGAAGCATTTCGAAACGTTCCTATCGTCATTTGTCTGAAGGTAACCCTGTTGCTATCATTGTGCTCAATCAAGAGTGTCTTGGTTTTATATTGTTTTTGTGGCCAAATTTTACTTTCCTTTACCTAGCGGTTTTGTGAGTATGATCAACCTTTGGGTTTAGGCAATCGTGTCTAATAGGAGTGCACTTGTAACGTAGATATTTGGCAAGCAACGGGTGATGTAACATCCTGATTTAGGGCCTAGTCAGAATAGTGGTGCGAGACCACAAATCCGAGGTATATGAATGAGTTTTTAAGGTTTATGCTACGTATGCATGCTAGTGTGAAAGTTTCATGAAGCAATTTTGTGAAATTGCGGTTGAATTGTCTAAAAGGACTAAATTGCAAAAGTTGCAAAATGTGAGATTCTAGCAACTATTTGTGTGAAATAGCTTTAGAATGTTAATTAGAGGTCCTTAAATAGCAATTTTCCCAATTTTTAATTTTTGGACAAATTTTGGCATGGATGAGTTAAAATAGAAAGTTTATCAAAAAGGGTATTTTGGTCATTTAACAATTAAGTGATTAAAATAGGAGAAAAGATGAAAAAATTCATTCATCTTCTTCTCCAAGGCTGCCGAAAATTTGAGAGAGCCATTGTTAGGGTTCTTCAAAAATTTCAAGCTTACTAGTAAGTGCATCTAGCCTCGTTTTTTATATTCTTTGTATTTTTGAAATCCTTGTTGCATGAGTAAGCTATTTTTAGCTATTTGATGAGCTATGATGGATGTTCAAAAATGTGGCCATGTATGACATGCATGTATTTTGATGTTTTATGGAAGATTATGAAAGCTTGATGTAGTAGAAACCTCTTTTGCTAAATGAGTTTCCATAGAAAATGCATGTAGGGACTAGTTTGCAAAAATCTCGAGTTTGGTCATACATGTGTGATGTAGTGAAAATTGATGATTGCTTTAGTTGAGTAAGTGATTCGGCTAAGCATGAAAGGCTAGAAATTTGAATAAAAATCACTTTACGAGCCTTGGGGAAATAGTGTAATTATGAGAAAGATTTAGGGCAAAAGGGTAATTTTGCCAAAGTATGAGATGTGGGTCAACTTGGTCAATGTGTATTGAATAAGCTGATTTATTCATTATAGATCAAGAAAGACGAAGCCCAGATCGAAACCGAGGTAAGAGCAAAGTGGTTGATTAATTGCACGTTTCTATACTTTTGAGTATCGAGGTAAGTCTATGCATAAACAATGCATTCATACTTACAATTTGTTAATGCTAGATAGTGTATAGCATGGTTGAGAATGATTGAGAACCTATGTGGTTCAAGTGAAATGAATGGATGAATGATTAAGTAAGTAGATTGGTGAATGTGTTGTGATAATGCTAAATGGTGGGCTAAGTACAATACCATCCTAATGCATTTTGACGATGAGCTAGCTATGTGCGATGCTATCGTTAGGTATATTATCTAGTGGGCTATGTGCGAAACCACTATGAATACCTTGTTGGTAGGCTAAGTGCGATATTACCTTATTAATTGATTGTGGTGGGCTTAGTGTGGAACCACCGAGAGATTTACTGTGTGGATGTGATAGTGAAGAGAATAGCTGTGTGGATGTATTATTGAGAAATAATGATGTGTTGTATATTGTGTAAATGTGATATTGAATGCATGGGTGCATGTCAATGGTTATGAGTAAGTGACTCATGATGTGTTGAAAATGTGGTAAGGGATAGAAAGAGTAAGCATAGTTGTACATTATATGTTAGTATAATGCTAATTGTTGTTTAGCTTATACTATGGTGCTTAATTGTTTATGTGTAAACTTATTAAGCTCGAAGCTTACTCCCTTTCTTTTCCCTTGTCTTACAGAGCGAAAGTGTTGAATCGAGACACGAGGATCAATTGGAAGATCGTCCATACTATCAGCACACTCTGGTACAATAGACTCAATGTTTTGTATATGGCATGTATAGGGGCTAGACAAGTTAGTGAATTTTGTTGTATATGGCTATGATGTTTTGGCCTTTAGATGGATAATCTATTTTGTATAATGCCATAGTTGTTAGCACTTTATTATATGAAAAGATGTAGTTATCTATGTGAGATTGTAAGATTTTGAGTTGATTGTGGATATGTTGAATGAGTGCATATTGTGTATGCTAGAAGGGTGAAAAGAACTTGGAAAATAGCTTTGTTCTTGTCCATATAGGTAGACACACGGGCATGTGTCTAGGCCATGTGTGACACACGGTCAGCCCATGGGCGTGTGACTTGGCCGTGTGTCTCCTGCATGTTAGTATTTTAAATCAGAATAGACCACGGACTAGTCACACGGGCGTGTGCCTAGAACATGTATGTTAATCAGTGTTGGCCACGGGCTAGCTACACGGACGTGTGTCTAGACTCTAGGTCGTGTTAAGGTAGTCAGTGTGCACCACGGGTGGAGAGCAGGGGCATGTGCCCTAACCGTGGGGCATTGGCAGAATGCTTGAGTTTTCATGCACGGGTAGTGACCATGGGCGTGTGTGACATCCATGGGCGTGCCAAATCTTACACGGGCGTGTGAGCCCTGTATAGATGGAAAAATTTTAAGATCGTAAGAGTTTTCGACGTGGTCTCGAGAACCCTCGTGTGTTTGAGAGAGGCCTCGTAATTCGGGATTGAGGTTATTGTGATGGCCAAAGAGAGTGGTCATGTTGTGCCTAAGTGGCGATCTTGAGGTTTTAGTACGGTAACGCCTCATGCCCGGTTTTGGCGTTGAATACGGGTAAGGGGTGTTACATTTAGTGGTATCAGAGTTATGGTTTAGTCGATTCTAGGACTACCGTAGTGGGTGTAAGAGTCTAGCTATACATGCCATAAGTGTACAATGATAGTGTGGTGGCTTCTGATGATTTTAAATCTTGTTTTATATAGAATATGGATTTCGATCCATTGACTGCTGATGAAGCAGCTAGTAATGCGCCGGCTCCTGCGCAAGGAACCGTGCCTGTTCAAAGTGGACCCGAGGCTAGGGGTCAAGGGGAAGGGGCACGGGAAGCCTTTCTCCAGATGATGAGCAATTGGTACTCGGATTATGTTCGAGCGAACCCTAATGCTCAACCTCCTCCACCTCCTTCTCCTATACCTCAGCCAATTCCTGTGGCTCCTCAAGGTATTGATGTAGTGACGATATCGAAACCCCCGGTAGATAAGATTAGAAAACACGGGGCTGAGGAGTTTAGAGCTAAGGTTGATGATGACCTTGAGAGGGCAGAGTTCTGGTTAGAGAACTCGATGAGAGTATTCGATGAACTCTCTTGTACACCTGAAGAGAGCTTGAAGTGTGTCGTATCCTTGCTGAAGGACTCGGCATACCATTGGTGGAAGACGTTGACGTCAGTGGTCCCGAGAGAGTTGGTGACGTGGGACTTCTTTCTGGAAGAGTTCCGGAAGAAGTATATAAGCTAGAGGTTTACTGATCGAAAAAGGAAGGAATTCCTTGAGTTAAAGCAAGGAAGAATGTTAGTAGCGGAATATGAGCGTGAGTTTGTTAGGCGTAGCAAATACGCTCAAGAATGTGTGTCGACAGAGACCATATTGTGTATGAGGTTCGAAGACGGACTGAATAAGGACATCAAACTCCTAGTGGGTATTTTGGAGTTAAAAGAATTTGTATTGTTGGTCGAAGGGGAAAGTAAGGTCAAGAGTTGAGTCTGAGAAAAAAAAAGTGTGAGTGAAGCCCGAGATGCTAGAAAGAGGCCGATGGGCAAGTCGTATCAAGCCCAGTCGAAAAGGGCCAAGGAAGTGAGTCCTAGGACGATAGCACCAGTAGGTTATTCGCATCGAGACTTGGGCAATACTCGTTCAGGTTCGAGAGTCCAAGCTACCTCGATGGAAAGTGTGGGCAATCCAAAGAACAAACTGGAGTGTCCAAGTTGTGGTAGATATCACACCGGGGAGTGTTGGGGTAACAGTCGAAACTATTATAAGTGTGGTTCCCCCGACCATTTTATCCAAAATTACCCCGAGAGGGATGATAAGGAAGAGAAGCTAGAGATGAGATCTAATGATGTGTCTGCAAGGGGTAGACCACCAAGGAACCCGAGAGGCGGGAATAGGGGTAGAGGTGCATCTAGAGACTCTGTTGTGAGACTGGAGGGTCGGGCCCCTGCGAGGACATATGCCATTCGCGCTCGCGAAGAGGCATCCTTGCCTGATGTGATAACGGGTACTTTTTCTCTCTTTAATACCCTTGTTATTGCTTTAATAGATCTAGGGTCTACTCATTCTTATATTTGCATGAGATTGGCAGCTAGTTTGAGTATGACTATTGAGTCTACGGACTTTGTGGTTAAGGTGTCAAACCCGTTAGGTAAGCATGTGTTAGTGGACAAGGTGTGTAAAAATTGTCCTTTGATGATTGAGAGTCATTGCTTTCCGGCAAACCTAATGTTATTGCCGTTTGATGAGTTTGATTTAATCCTAGGCATGGATTGGTTGACTACCCATAACGTCTTAGTGAACTGTGGTAGTAAGTTTATTGATTTGAAATGTGAGAGTGGAGATGTGGTTCGGGTTGAATTAGGTGGATTGGATAGTCTACCAGTGATGATTTCTTCCTTAGTGGCTGATAAATGCTTGAGAAAAGGGTGTGAGTCCTATCTTGCTTTTGTGTTGACTACTCGAGAGGTTGGAGTAGAGTTTGAAACAGTGCCAGTGGTATGTGAGTATCCGGATGTATTCCCGGAAGAGTTACCCGGATTACCTCAAGTGAGAGAGGTTGAGTTTGGGATTGAGTTAGTTCCGGGAGCGGCACCTATCTCGATTGCTCCGTATAGGATGGCACCTTTAGAGTTGAAAGAACTGAAGGTTCAGTTGCAAGAGTTGACAGATAAGGGTTTTGCAAGACCGAGCTACTCACCGTGGGGTGCTCCGATATTGTTTGTGAAGAACAAAGATGGGTCTATGAGGTTGTGTATAGACTATAGACAGCTTAACAAAGTGACGGTTAAGAATAAGTATCCTTTACCAAGGATTGATGATCTTTTGATCAAGCGAAGGAGCTACTGATGTTCTCCAAGATTGACCTGAGGTCTGGTTATTATCAGTTGAGAGTGAAAGAGAAGGATGTGTTGAAAACTGCATTTCGAACAAGGTATGGCCATTATGAGTTTTTGGTTATGCCGTTTGGTTTGAAGAATGCACCGACGATTTATATGGATCTGATGAACCGTGTTTTCATACCATATGTGGACAAGTTTGTAGTTGTTTTCATTGATGACATATTGATCTATTCTCGGGATGAGAGCGATCATGAAGAACATTTGAGAATTGTCTTACAAACTTTAAGAGATAAGCAGTTGTACGCTAAGTTTAGCAAGAGTGAGTTTTGGCTCCGTGAGGTCGGATTCCTAGGACACATTGTGTCAGGTGATGGCGTTAGTGTTGACCCGAGTAAGATATCGGTTGTTGTGGATTAGAAACCGCTGAGGAACGTGTCAGAAATTAGAAGTTTCTTGGGATTAGCAGGATATTACAGACATTTCGTAAAAGGGTTCTCTATGATTGCTACCCTGATGACGAAACTATTGCACAAAGATGTCAAGTTTGAATGGACTGAGACATGTCAACAGAGTTTCGAGAGACTGAAGACATTATTGACTGAGGCGCCGATTTTGGTTCAACCAGAATCGGGGAAAGAGTTCGTGGTTTACAGTGACGCGTCATTTAATGGTCTTGGTTGCGTGTTTGTGCAAGAGGGTAAGGTAGTCGCTTACGCCTCGAGAAAGTTGAAACCGCACGAGAAGAATTATCCGACTCATGATTTGGAGTTGGCTGCGATTGTTTTCGCATTAAAGATTTGCCGACATTACTTATACGGTGAGAGGTGCCGAATCTTTACGGATCACAAGAGTTTGAGATATTTGATGGATCAGAAGGATCTGAATTTGCGACAGAGATGGTGGCTTGAGTTGTTGAAAGACTATGAGTTAGTCATTGATTACCACCCGGGAAAAGCGAATGTGGTTGCGGATGCCCTGAGTAGGAAATCCTTGTATGCTCTAAGAGTTATGAGGATGAGTTTGGCATTGTCTGATGATGGTGCTATTCTGGCAGAGTTGAGAGCTAAGCCACTATTTGTTCAACAGATATATGAAGCTCAGAGAAATGACAGTGAGATGTCAGCTAAGAGAGATAAGCGTGAGTCAGAAAGCGGTCTCGATTTTCGAGTGGGCTCGAATGGTTGTTTGCTGTACCATGATAGAATTTGTGGACCTAGAGATGAGGAGTTAATCCAAAAGGTTTTGCGTGAGGCCCACAGTGGATGTTTTTCAGTACATCCAGGCAGTACGAAAATGTATAATGACTTGAAGAAGTCTTATTGGTGGTCGGGTATGAAAAGAGATATTTCAGAGTTCGTGACAAAGTGTCTGATTTGTCGACAAGTGAAAGCTGAGCATCAAGTGCCTTCGGGATTGCTTCAGCCAGTGTTGGTACCTGAATGGAAGTGGAATCGTGTTACCATGGATTTTGTGACGGGGTTACCGATGACTCCGAAAAAGAGAGATGATGTGTGGATTGTTGTGGATAGACTAACGAAGTAGGCTCACTTTATTCCAGTACGTGTTGATTATTCACTGGATAAGTTAGCTGAGTTGTATGTTGCAGAGATAGTGAGGTTACATGGTGTACCTGTGTCTATAATATCGGATAGGGATCTGAGGTTCACTTCAAGGTTTTGGAAGAGGTTGCAAGAGGCTTTGGGAACAAAGTTGAATTTCAGTACTGCGTTCCATCCGCAAACCGATGGTCAATCTGAAAGAGTGATTCAAGTTTTCGAAGATATGCTTCGATGTTGTGTGTTAGAATTCGAGGGTAGTTGGGAGAGATATCTACCTTTAGTCGAATTTGCTTACAACAGCAGTTATCAGTCAAGTATACGGATGGCTCCGTATGAGGCCTTGTATGGTCGTAAGTGTCAGACTCCTTTGTATTGGATCGAGCTTAGTGAGAAGTGGATCCATGGGGTCGATCTAGTAAAAGAGACCAAGGAGAAAGTGAAAATAATCCGTAATAGTGTGAAAGTTGCTTCAGACCGACAGAAGTCGTACGCGGATCTGAAAAGAAAAGAAATTGAGTTTGAAGTGGGCGATAAAGTGTTTTTTTAAAGTGTCCCTATAACAGCCTAATTTAGGGGCTAGTCGGAACAGTGATCTCGAAATCACTAATTCGAGGTTAGAGAAAATTATTTTTATGTTATGTTATGTGTTATAACATGTTTATAAGGATTCATGAAAATTTTGGTGCCTTAAATTTAGCGAATTCTAGCTAAATTGTGAAAAAGGACTAAATCGCATAAAGTACGAAAGTTCTATTTTATTTGCTAGAGGTGCCAAATAGCTATGGATTATTAATTGGAGGTCCCAATTTTGCAATTTGGCCTTATTTAAGTGAGTTGGCCGGCCATAATAATACATAGGGGACAAGAGCTTTTATTATGATAGAAAGTTGGTGATATTAGTTGGAAAGTTGAATAAAATAAGATGATATAAGCTAAAGTTATCATCTTTTTATTTATTCTTCTCCAACCGAAAATATCAACCATGGGAGGGCTTTGAAAGCTTGAAATTTCAGCAGCTCATTTTCTCTTCAAGTAAGTCACTTTGATGGTTATTTTTGATGATTTTTGTATTTTTTGAGTCCTCAAAGCTTAAGCTAGCTATTGGGAGGACTAGTTTGCAATATGGGTGAAAGTCTAGGGACTTACCATGCTAGAGTTCATGTTGTTTAATGAGTTTTTATGGGAGAAAATGAATGATAGGATGATGAGAAACAACTTTTGTGAAAGGTGTTGCCATGAAAACACCTAATTGGACTAAAATGCAAAAGTTGTAATTTATTCATTAAGGCATGAAATAGATGGAATTGTGGATAGTTGTAAGAGGATTAAATGTTCATCTAGGCTTTCTTAATAAGAAATTGAGATGAAAATTTATTTACGAGCCTAGGGGCAAAATCGTAATTTCGCCAAAGTGTAGGGGCAAAATAGTCATTTTTGCCTAAAGTGTATATTATGGTGTAATATGATTTATAAGTGATTAAATCAGTAAATTTCATTGTTCTAGATCAAAGAAAACGAGTTTCGGACCTAGAACGGATGAAAAGAGAAATGTGGGCAAAAAGTCCCTTTTTAGGCCTTTCGGCATCGAGGTAAGTTCATGTGCAAACGTTGTAATTACGTACAAGTTAATTTAACGTTCCAATGTGGTATGGAATGTATATTTACCATATGAATGCATGAAATATCTTTTGATGAAATGTCAATAGAATTGAAATGTGTATAGCATGATATGATGATGGTTAAAGTCTCGAGTAAGACCATATTGGAATATGGCCTCGGTGTAAGAGTTCGTATCAGACCATGTCAGGGACATGGCATCGACATGTTAATGTATGTAGGACCTTATTGGGGTATAATGTCAATGAGAACTATGTGTATGAGACTCAAGAGAGTCAGTTAACAATTTGAATGATTCAATGGATATGTTGAATGTATGTGGTTGTACCACGAGAAGCACAAGTAAGTGTTAGAACTTAATTGAGATGAATTCAATATATGATGAACCCCTAGTGGGATATGTGTTATTAATGCACCTTAGTTGCATGAGATAGATTTATTGATGCACTATGTGAATGCGAACGAGTATCGTAGAAAGTTAAGTAAGAATAGAAGTATGTGAGGATGTTCTCGGATGAACATTTGAAATAGATATATACTTGTGGATTACTATCCATGAATGTAAAATAACGGTGAGCTATGTGCGATATCACCTTATTGATGGTAGTGATGGGTTGGGTGCGATACCATCAATTATATTAATATCGGTGGGTTATGTGCGTTACCACCTGATTAATTAGTAATCGATGGGCTGTGTGCGATACCATCGCTTATAAATGATTGGTGGGCTGACTGCGAAACCACCGTAAGTATAAACGATTGGTGTGCTAAGTGTGAAATCACCATAAGTATAAATGATTGGTGGGCTGTGTGCGATACCACCCTATTAGAGATTCAATGGTGGGCTAAGTGCGAAACCACTGAGAGATTAATAGTATGAGTATCTTATTGAAAATGCTTGATGAGTTGTTTTATATGATCATGTGGTGATCAGTGCAGGAATATGTACTAATTAAATGAGCAATTGACTTGTGGCGTGGTAAGAATGTGGTAAGAGATAGAATGAGTAAGCTTCACAAATGGTTGAGTAAGTTACTGTGAGTTAATGAGAAAACTCGGTATAATACTTTGTGGTTATGTATATTCAATGAATGTCAATATTTTTCAGATTATGTACATGAACTTACTAAGCATTATTGCTTACTCCCTTACTTTTCTCATCTCTTATAGGTTATTTTAATTAGCTCGGGTTGGAGGCCGCCGGAGATGTTTTCACACTATCGAGTAGACCCTTGGTATGAGGTATCAAATCCTTACGAGTCATGGCATGTATAGGGATTCTTTTAAAGTTGATTAAGTTCTAACCGATGTAGCCAAATTGTATTGGCCTAAGAGAATCTAGAGTTGGTTGTGTATGACTATAGATGATGGCTTAAGTTAGTTGTATTTGTATTGGGAGTAGTTCTCCCTAGTGTATGGGACAAAGAATTTATCTCTTTAATGATTAAATGTGTTAATTCAAGTGTTTTAATTGATGATTTGAGAATGTTTTGAAGTACTATATGAATGTATGCAAACGGGAGTGGTAAAAGGCTTGGTAAGATAGCCTCTAAGTGCCCACACGGATAGACACACACGGGCGTGTGTCTAGGCCGTGTCTCTCCTACACCTTAGTATCTTAAGTCGATTAGACCACGGGCTGGTCACACTGCCGTTTGTTCAGGCCGTGTGATACACACGGTTGGCACATGGGCGTGTGCCAAGGCCGTGTGAAGTCTGCACTTGACACTTAGAAATTCAATTGTCACACGGCTGACGCACACGGGCGTGTGTACAGACCGTGTGGATAAGTCAGAATGCCAAGGTTTGGCACATGGGCCAGGGCCACGGGCGTGTCCAGGCCGTGTGGATTTTGCCAGTATCCTCCACGGGTGAAAGACACGGGCATGTTTTAGGGGTGCACGAGCGTTTCCCAAGTCACACAGACGTGTGACCCCTATTTCGAGAGAAAGTTTCCAGATGAGTTCTGAAAGTTTCGGGACGTAAGTCTGAGGCCTCGTAGGCCCATGAAATGTCTGATTTGACTAAGAAAGAGAAGTTTTTAATTCGGAACGAAATTTTATAGCCTGTAAGTACATGTTTAAGAAAGTTCAAGCATAGTAATGTCTCGTATCCGGTCTTAGCAACGGACTCGGGTATGGGGTGTTACAGTCCCCATGGAAGAAGATTATGAGATTTAGACGAAAAGAAAAATTGAGTACAAGATTCATAGGGACGTATGAGATTACAGACAGAGTTGGGCCAGTAGCATACCGGTTGGCTTTGCCGGTAGAGTTAGAAAAGATTTATAATGTGTTCCATGTGTCGACGTTGCGACGGTATCACTCTGATCCTTCACATGTGATTCCTTCGACGGAAATTGAGATAAGACCGGATATGTCTTACGATGAAGAGCTGATTAAGATCTTGGCTCGAGAAGTGAAACAGTTGAGAAATAAGAGCATAGCACTAGTGAAAGTGTTATGGTAGAAACATGGTGTGGAAGAGGCTACGTGGGAAACAGAAAAAAACTATGAGAGAGCAACATCTAAACCTCCTTACTGGTAAGATTTTTGGGGTCGAAAATCTCTAAAGGGGGGAGAGTTGTAACATCCCGATTTAGGGCCTAGTCAGAATAGTGGTGCGAGACCACAAATCTGAGGTATATGAATGAGTTTTTAAGGTTTATGCTATGTATGCATGCTAGTGTGAAAGTTTCATGAAGTAATTTTGTGAAATTGCGGTTGAATTGTCCAAAAGGACTAAATTGTAAAAGTTGCAAAATGTGAGATTCTAGAAACTATTTGTGTGAAATAGCTTTAGAATGTTAATTAGAGGTCCTTAAATAGCAATTTTCCCAATTTCTAATTTTTGGACAAATTTGGGCATGGATGAGTTAAAATAGAAAGTTTATCAAAAAGGGTATTTTGGTCATTTAACAATTAAGTGATTAAAATAGGAGAAAAGATGACAAAATTCATTCATCTTCATCTCCAAGGCTGCCGAAAATTTGAGAGAGCCATTGTTAGGGTTCTTCAAAAATTTCAAGCTCGCTAGTAAGTGCATCTAGCCTCATTTTTGATATTCTTTGTATTTTTGAAGTCATTGTTGCATGAGTAAGCTATTTTTAGCTATTTGATAAGCTATGATGGATGTTCAAAAATGTGGCCATGCATGACATGCATGTATTTTGATGTTTTATGGAAGATTGTGAAAGCTTGATGTAGTAGAAACATCTTTTGCTATATGAATTTCCATAGAAAATGCATGTAGGGGCTAGTTTGTAAAAATCTTGAGTTTGGTCATACATGTGTGATGTAGTGAAAATTGATGATTGCTTTAGTTGAGTAAGTGATTCGACTAAGCATGAAAGGCTAGAAAGTTGAATAAAAATCACTTTACGAGCCTTAGGGAAATAGTGTAATTATGAGAAAGATTTGGGGAAAAAGGGTAATTTTGCCAAAGTATGAGATGTGGGTCAACTTGGTCAATGTGTGTATTGAATAAGCTGATTTATTCATTATAGATCAACAAAGACAAAGCCCGGATCGAAATTGAGGCAAGAGCAAAGTGGTGGACTAATTACACGTTTTTATACTTTTGAGTATCGAGGTAAGTCTATGCATAAACAATGCATTCATACTTACAATTTGTTAATGCTAGATAGTGTATAGCATGGTTGAGAATGATTGAGAACCTATGTGGTTCAAGTGAAATGAATGGATGAATGATTAAGTAAGTAGATTGGTGAATGTGTTGTGATAATGCTAAATGGTGGGCTAAGTGTGATACCATCCTAATGCATATTGACGATGAGCTGACTATGTGCGATGCTATCGTTAGGTATATTATCTAGTGGGCTATGTGCGAAACCACTATGAATACCTTGTTGGTAGGCTAAGTGTGATATTACCTTATTAATTGATTGTGGTGGGCTTAGTGTGGAACCACCGAGAGATTTGCTGTGTGGATGTGATAGTGAAGAGAATAGCTGTGTGGATGTATTATTGAGAAATAATGATGTGTTGTATATTGTGTAAATGTGATATTGAATGCAGGGGTGCATGTCAATGGTTATGAGTAAGTGACTCATGATGTGTTGAAAATGTGGTAAGGGATAGAAAGAGTAAGCATAGTGAATTTTGTTGTATATGGCTATGATGTGTTGGCCTTTATATGGATAATCTATTTTGTATAATGCCATAGTTGTTGGCACTTTATTATATGAAAAGATGTAGTTATCTATGTGAGATTGTAAGATTTTGAGTTGATTGTGGATGTGTTGAATGAGTGCATATTGTGTATGCTAGAAGGGTGAAAAGAACTTGGCAAATAGCTTTGTCCTTGTCCATGTGGGTAGACAAACGGGTGTGTGTCTAGGCCATGTGTGTCACACGGTCAGCCCATGGGCGTGTGACTTGGCCGTGTGTCTCCTGCATGTTAGTATTTTAAATCAGAATAGACCACGGACTAGTCACACGGGCGTGTGCCTAGAACGTGTGTGTTAATCAGTGTTGGCCACGGGCTAGCTACACGGGCGTGTGTCTAGACTCTAGGCCGTGTTAAGGTAGTCAGTGTGCACCACGGGTGGAGAGCACGGGCATGTGCCCTAACCGTGGGGCATTGGTAGAATGCTTGAGTTTTCATGCACGGGTAGTGACCATGGGCGTGTGTGACATCCACGGGCGTGCCAAATCTTACACGGGCGTGTGAGCCCTGTATAGATGGAAAAATTTTAAGATCGTAAGAGTTTTTGACGTGGTCTCGAGAGCCCTCGTGTGTTTGAGAGAGGCCTCGTAAGTCGGGATTGAGGTTGTTGTGATGGCCAAAGAGAGTGGTCATGTTGTGCCTAAGTGGCGATCTTGAGGTTTTAGTACGGTAACGCCTCGTGCCCAGTTTCGGCGTTGAATACGGGTAAGGGGTGTTACAGGTGATCAATCCTAACCAGCGATCTAAGTGGGCTAAGCCACATCTGTCGATCAAGGCAAGTATTAAATCATTTTGGATAGTGGTATTGAAAGGGATTATCTAAATCCTATTGATTAAGAGACTGATGGTGTATCGTGGTTGATTAGGTTTGGAGTTCTCGTGGATCTTAGCACATTTTTAAAAACAGGTGTGATTAACGATTTACGAGCCTAGGGGAAAAATCATAATTTTGCCAAAGTATAAGGGCAATATGGTCATTTTTGCCTAAGTAGAAATTTTGGTGTATCATGCATTATAAAGTGATTAAATGAGATTTAATTATTATAGATCAAGAAGAGCGGGGAAACAACCTTGACCAGGGAAAGGGCAAGGTTACGGATTAAGTCGTCGACTTATACATTTTGCACCGAGGAAAGTTTATGTGTAAACGATACGTCTTTAATACATATGTTGCTATTTATTGGTGCATTATATGAATGAGATAATTTATGATGGAAATTGATAGATAGTGAGTAATTTTCGTATGAACCTCGGAATAGATATGTAAGTGTGGAAAAATATCAGTAATTATTCATTTGGTGGGCTGTGTGCGATACCACCTTATTACTTATTCAGGATGGGCTAAGTGCGATACCATCGTTTATACTATCATGTGGTGGGCTATGTGCGAAACCATCATATATATTCTTGTTGGTGGGCTAAGTGAGATACCACCCTGTTATTGATTAATGGTGGGTTGTGTGCGAAACCACCGGATACTTAGTGTTATTCCGAGAGGTTCATCGAGAATTTGTATAAGTGAATGTTTAATGTTGCCTTGTGGTGTTGAGTGTAGGGAATGTGTACAAGTGAATGTGAGCAATATAATTGTTATGTGGTTGGATTGTGGTAAGAAATGAAATGAGAAAGCATGATTGAGGAATTGTGAATTTTTCTTGCTTAGTATATGATGTTATTGATTGTTTAGCATATGTTATGATGCTTATTGTTTACATGTAAACTTACTAAGCTTAAAGCTTACTCCCTTTCTTTTTCGCTTGTTTTATAGTGTCAAAGAGCTAGTTCGGGATTCGAAGATAATCGGAAGATCACCCACACTATCGACTCATCTCGGTATATTTAGACTTAGCATTTTGAGTATGGCTTGTATAGGGGCTAGGCTTAATGAAATGTTTTGTTGTTTTGGCCAAGTGTGTTGGCTCTTTTAGAGATGAACTCTTTTGTATATTGCCATAGTTGATGGCTCATTAATGCTAATTTATGAAAAGAAGAGGTTATTCATGAATGTGTTAGATGCTTTATTGGGTTGCTTGGTAAATGGTTGAATGGGATTTTATGTTATGTGAATTAGGGTGATAAAAGAGCTTAGCAAATAGCCTTGTTCTTGTCCACACGGGTAGGCACACTGGACTGTGTCTAGGTCGTGTGTGACACACGGTTAGTCTCATGGGCGTGTGACCATGCCGTGTGTCCCCTGCATGCTAGTGTTTCAAGTCAGTGTCGACCATGGGCTAGACACATGGGCGTGTGCCTAGGCCGTGTACCCCTTATGAGGTTGCTGACGTCATAAATAGAATACCCAAGTTTTCACACACGGGTGAGGACACGGGCGTGTCTAGGCCGTGTGAAGGACACGGGCCAAAGAAACAGGCGTGTGTCCGACCGTGTGAAAACCCCTGTAGGTTTGAAACGAAAAATAAATCCCACACGGGCTAGGGACATGGGCGTGTGTGACCACACGGCCTACCCACACGGGCGTGTCCCATTTCACACGGGCATGTGGCCCTGTTAAGGCAAAATTTTTCTAAGTATATCAAAGTTCTTGGTTTAATTTCGATATCCTCCGTTTGCAGGTTTAAGGCCTCGTAGGCCCTTAATAAGTATGTTATAAATTTGATTTGGAAAGTTTTAATTTGGAAATGAAATTCCATAGCTCAAAGTTGTATGTTCAAGTGAGTTATGTCCGGTAATGCCTCGTACCTGGTTCCGGCGATGAATATGGGTAAGGGGTGTTACAAAACCATTTCTCTGATACCACTAAATGTAACACCCCTTACCCGTATTCGACGACGGAACCGGATACGAGGCATTACCGGACTTAACATACTTAATCATGCAAAATCGGACCATAAATTTTTATTCCAACTTAAAACTTTCCATTCGTGTTCATAACGTTAATGTTATGGGCCTACGAGACCTAAAACATTCATACAGAGTGGTTCGGGACTGAACCGAAAGCTTACAAGCACTTAGAAAATTTTTGCTCAAAATAGGGTCACACGCCCGTGTCTATGGCCCGTGTCCCTCACACGGCCATGACACACCCGTGTCTTAACCCGTGCGTGAAAACCTTGACATTCTATTTATGACGTCAGCAGACATTTAGGGTCACACGGCCAAGTCACACGGCCTATCGACATGCCCACGGGGCTGACCGTGTGTCACACACGGCTTAGACACACACCCGTGTGTCTACTCGTGTAGACAAATATAAGGCTATTTACCAAGCCATTTGCCACCCTGAAAAACAACCACACTTATACCATTTCCAGCGACACATAGCATAGCAATAATGCACCTCTAATATCCACATTCAAGACATCCACACCTTATTTTCACACATTACTCATTCAATTGTGCAAGCTTGCACTTCATGAATTTCAACATCATTGAATAGATATAACTTAACTAGTATTGGCCAATTCCAATGGCCATTTCCAAAATGAAATAAGTAACATTAAAAGCCAACACATTGGCTAACCAATATGACATATCACAAAATGACCAAGTTCCTATACATTCCATACCCAAAATAATCAAACTTTACTATACCCAAAAGAATAGCTTGATAGTGTGAATCGAGCTCCGACGTCCTTCGATCCCTGAGCTAGCTTGGCGATACTACAAGAAAAGGGAAAAGAGAGGGAGTAAGCAATAAGCTTAGTAAGTTTGCATGTAATAGATAACAACATAAAATCTTGTAATAACATCCACATATACGTCATGAATTAACACAAAATTTTCAAGCAACAATGACATGGCTTACTCATGATCACTCTTACCAACCACATATCACATATCGGACTCATTTCTCGTGAGTTTCGCATAAGTACCTGCATCACTCCATCATACAACTTTAGCCTTTTTTCCATCTTTAACATAAACCTTAATTCTTTAACCCGTTGAACCACTTGGAATACTAAAGGATACCCGGGAAATCTCATACACATAGTAAGATCCCAATGCCATATCCCAGATATGGTCTTAAATGGGATCACATGTCGATGCCGATGACATATCCTAGATATGGTCTTATACGGGAATCGCATATCGATGTCGACACCATATCCCAGATATGGTCTTACACGAGATCGCATGTCGATGCCATGTCCCAGACATGGTTTTACACGATTTCATACCGAAGCCAGGTCCCAGACGTGGTCTTACGCGAAATCACTATATGATGTCGGTGCCATATCCCAGATGGTCTTACACGGGATCTCAATTCGGTGCTGAGGCCATATCCCAGATACGGTCTTATACGGGACCTTATTAATCTAATGTCGTGACAAGGGTATCTTTTCTATTCCTAAGGTTCAACAGGGACTTCGATATAGTAAATCTTCATCACTTTATTCATCGAGACCTCATTAACCAATTTCATAAAAAGAATATAAATTTCATGTAATATCAGGCATTTAAATACAGAATAACATAATGTTGATTTATTACACACAAACTTACCTCGGTACCAAAATATAGGTAGTTGTTCAATTTAGTCCACCACCTTGTTCTTTCCTCGGTTTAGGTACGGACTTCGTGTTTCTTGATCTATAATGACAAATTTCGCTTATTTAATTATCACATTAACTACAACAGCCCATGAATCACACTTTTGCAAACATTATAATTTTTCCCTAAACTTTCACATATTTACAAAATGGTCCCTAGGCTCGTATGATGAAATGTACTCATTTTCTTGGTTACCCAAGCCTAGCCAAACCTATCTTAAGCTTATAATAGCTCACATTTTCCTTCAAAATTAATTTTTACTACACATTTTATCACTTTTACAAATAGGTCCTTTTTAGGTGTTTCCATGAAAAATCACTTAGAGAAAGATGTTCATCACACATCAAGCTTCCATATTCCTCCATTAAACATCAAAGTACATGCATGTCATACATGGGTAAGTTTTTGAACATGAAATCTAGCTTAAAATATATCTAGAAATAGATAAATCGAGCTATGAGGATCTCAAAAATGTAAAGAACATTAAAAACGGGGCTAGGATGCACTTACTTTGAGCTTGAAAATGAAAAAAACCCTAGCTATGTCTTCTCTTCAATTTTTGGCACTTAGGTAAGAAGATGGACACAAATTTTGACTTCTTTTCCCATTTTTATTAATTTATTAACTAAATGACCAAAATGCCCTTAAGGCCCTTCCTTGAGATTTTTCCCTTCTATGTCCATTTTTGTCCATCATGAGATATAATGGTCTAATTACTAAATAAGGACCTCTAATACTTTTTCTAATGCTATCTCATACTTAAAACTTCTAGAATCTCATATTTTTTAATTTTTGCAATTCAGTCCTAAAAGATAAATTGATCACTAAATCATAAAATTTCTTCATGAAATTTTCACACAACCATGCAAACAAGTCATAGACATCATAAAAACCATAAAATATATATTTCTACTTTAGATTTGTGGTTTCACAACCACTATTCTGACTAGGCCCTAAATCGGGCTGTTACAAGTGACATGTCATTAGGGGATACATTGAGTTGGCTTCGGGCCATGATGTTGGCACTTTAGGTGCGAGTTATACCGATTTGGCTTTGAGCCATGAATATCGGCTGATTTGGCTTTGGGCCATGATATCAGTACTTCGGATATAAGTTAACTTGATTTGGCTTCGGGCCATGGTATAGGTACTTATTGTGCGAGACTCTTGAGTATCTGACTTCTATTCCAAATGGTTCAACAGGTAAATGAATGATGTGGTTGAGAATGAGATTGGTACGAGATGGTGCATGTATGTGTATAAACCATATTAGCTTTGAATATAAGAAATGGTGAAGAAAATATATAGTTTTGTGAATGAGTAGTTGAAAGGTTTGTTAGTTGATGTGAATTCATGTATTTATAATCAATTGTTGAATTATACGTATATGATTATTTTGAGTTTATTTCATACGAGCTTACTAAGCTATAAAGCTTACGTTGTTTATTTTACTATGTTTTATAGTGATTTCAAAGCTAGCTCAGATCCGGGGATCATCGGAGATTTCGTCACACTATCCTACTATTGATTTAGTACTTTTAAGCTAATGTTTTGAGTATATGGAATGTATAGGGACTTTGGTCATGTTGGTTATATTTTGGTAATGATTTTGGCCATTTGAATTAGCTTGTAAATGTATATGTCTTGGTTTGTATATAATAGCCATTAGAGTTGGCTTATTTTGAGTTAATTTGCTTGTGTATATGTGCATATGCATATAGTTTATGTTATGTAAATTGAGGTTGGTTTTGTGATGTTTATTAATATTTGATATTATGGAAGTTGAATGTTGATATTGGTGATGTTATTTGCTTGTGAATCAAGGGAAAGAATGCATGTTTTAAGTATCCATATTGATGATCTAAGTTTATAAGATTTGGGGTATAAATAGATTGGTCTATTTTACAACTTGTGTGTATTGAGAAATGTGGTATAGAATACGCATGAATTAGGTTTGAATTGGCTAGTCTAAATGTCTATTTATGCTATGAGATGGTGTAAAATGATGTGCTGTAGGTACATTCAAATTTGGGTGGCAAAATGATTTTTGTCCACACGGACGGTCAGGTTACACGGTCGCGTGTCACCTGGTGTTGATTTTGAAACCTAGTCAATATGCTCCACACGGCCTCACACACGGGTGTGTGATATGGCCATGTGGCATAAGTTAGTATACCCTAAAGGATTGACACGGCCTGGCACCTAGGCGTGTATCGTCATTTTTAGGGCACACGGGCTAGGTACACGGGCATGTGTGGTGGTCGTGTGACCCAAGTCAAAGAGTTACACAGGGTCGGACACGGGCTGGGACATGGCCATGTGCTGCCGTTTCGAATGTCCACACGACTTGTGACACGGGCATGTCTGGTGGTCGTGTGAGACACACAACCAGGCCACACATGCGTGTGTCCCCTTTTTTATGCAAAAAATTTCTAAGTGTTGAAAAATTTCTTGAGTTATCGGTTTAGTCTCGAACCACCCTGAATGCATGTTTAGGGCCTCGTAGGCTCATAATAGGGACATTATGAATGTTGTTGATTGATGTTTGAAATAAATTTGATAAAGTATGTGAAATGTACGTTTAAATGTATCGTAAGTCCGGTAATGCTCCGTAACCTTATTTCGATGTTGAATATGGGTGAGAGGTGTTACATTTATTGGTATCAAATCTACTGTTTAGTCAATTCTATGACTAACGTAGCGTATGTGAGAGTCTAGCTATACATGCCATATATAAACTGTGATAGTGTGATGACTCTTGACAATTTAAACTGTGTTTTTGTATAGTAAATGGAACCCGATCGAGCTGTAGCTGATGATGTTGAGAGTAATGCGCCAGCTCCCGCTCAAGGGACAGCGCCTTCTGAATCTAGACCTTTATCGGGTAGTCAAGGGGGAGAGGCTAAGGAAGCCTTCTTCCAAATGATGAATGAGTGGTTCACTCAATATGTCTGGACAAATTTGGCTGCTCAACAACCTCCACCCCCACCTAGTCCCCAACCAATTCCTGTAGCCCCTCAAGTTGTGGAATTTCAACGACTAAATAAGCCTCCGGTTGATAAAATCTGTAAGTACGGGGCCGAGAAGTTTAGAGCTACCGTTGATGACGATCCTTAGAGAGTTGAATTTTGGCTTGAAAACACTATTCGGGTATGTAATGAATTGTCGTGTACTCCAGCTGAGAGTTTAAAGTGTGCCATTTCATTATTGAGAGATACAACGTATCAATGGTGGAATACTCTATTATCAGTGGTACCGAGAGAAAGAGTGACATGGGAATTCTTTCAGACCAAGTTCAGGAAGAAATATATAAGCCAACGATTTCTATATCAAAAGCACAAAGAGTTTTTAGAACTGAAACAGGGTCGAATGACTGTGACTGAATGTGAAAGAGAATTTGTGCAATTAAGCAAGTATGCTCGAGAGTATGTTTCTACCGAAGAGATCATGTGCAAGCGGTTTGTTAATAGTTTGAATGAAGACATTATACTTCTGGTTGGAATTCTAGAATTGAAAGAATTTGTTGTCCTAGTTGATCGAGCTTGCAAAGCCAAAGAACTTAGCCAAGAGAAGAGGAAAGCTGATTCAGAGGCTACAGATTCTAGAAAACGATCGATGAACAAACCTTATCATTCTTCATCAAAGAAATCCTGAGATTTGTTTAGTCAATCACATGCTTCAGTGGGATATCAGAATAGAGATCGCGAAAATCAACATGTGAGTCCTAAAGCTCAAGCTACTTCCGTCTCGAGAGTTGGCAGTGTGAAAAAAAACAAACCCGAGTGTCAACAATGTGGGAGAAGACATTTTGGAGAGTGTTGGAATAAGAGTAATAAAGCTTGTTTCAAATGTGGCTCGCCAGATCATTTTATTCGAGATTGCCCAAAATTATCTGAGAAAGATAAATTTTAGAGTGCAAGATCGAGCAATACGACTATGAAAGAGAGACCCCTAAGAAATACGGGGAATGTGTCTAGTGGCAAAGGTGTGACTAGAGATTCAGCTGTGAGATCTGAGGCTAGAGTGCCAGCCAGAGCTTATGCCATTCGCGCTCGCGAAGAGGCATCGTCACCCGATGTTATCACCGGTACATTCTCTCATTATGACACTGATGTAGTTGCTTTGATAGATCCTGGATCGACTCATTCGTATATATGTATGAATTTAGTGTTTAGTAAGAATTTTCCTGTTGAATCTATTGAAATTGTGATTAAAGTATCGAACCCCTTAGGTAAGTATGTTCTAGTTGACAAAGTAAGCAAGAACTGTCCTTTAATGACTCGATATTACTGTTTTCCAGCTGATTTGATGCTTTTACCATTTGATGAGTTCGATGTGATTCTGGGAATGGATTTGTTGACTCTGTATGATTCTGCTGTGAATTGTAGATGAAAGACCATTGAATTGAAATGTCAGAATAATGAAATTATTCGAATTGAATCAGATGAATCGGGTGGATTACCTTTTGTGATTTCATCTATGTCAGCTCAGAAATTTGTGAGAAAAGGTTGTGAAGCTTATCTTGCTTATATACTGGATACAAAAGTGTCTAGATCGAAGATTGAATCAGTACCGATAGTATGTGAGTTTCCGGATGTGTTTCCAGAAGAGTTACCAAGATTACCACCGATCAGAGAGGTTGAATTTGCTATTGAATTGGTACCGGGGACTTAACCGATATCAATAGCTCCATACAGAATGGCTCCGACAGAATTGAAAGAGTTGAAATCTCAGGTGCAAGAGTTAACAGATCGAGGATTTACACGACCTAGTTTTTCACCCTGGGGTACGCCGGTATTATTTGTAAAGAAGAAAGACGGGTCAATGAGAATGTGTATTGATTATTGACAGCTTAATAAGGTTACAATAAAGAACAAGTATCCATTACCAAGAATAGATGATTTATTCGATCAGTTGAAACGTGCAACAGTGTTTTCAAAGATTGATTTAAGATCTGGTTATTATCAGTTGAGAGTTAAAGATTGGATAAAATAAAAGCGCATTCGAGAATGAAGTACGGACATTATATGAATTCCTTGTTATGGTTTTTGGATTGACTAATGCTCCTGCAGTCTTTATGGATTTGATGAATCGGATCTTTAGACCGTATTTAGACATATTTGTTGTTATGTTCATTTATCACATTCTGATCTATTCACGAGATGAATCTGAGCATGCCGAGCATTTAAGGATTGTGTTGCAAACTTTGAGAAATAAGAAATTGTATGCTACATTCAGCAAATGTGAATTTTGGCTCCGAGAAGTTTGATTTTTGGGGCACATTGTTTCAGCAAAAGGTATACAAGTTGATCCGAGCAAGATTGGAAACCACCGAGAAATGTATCCGAAGTCAGACATTTTCTGGGGTTAGCTGGTTATTATCGATGATTTGTTAAAGGATTCTCGATGATTACTACACCGATGACCAGACTGCTACAGAAAGAGGTGAAATTCGAATGGTCTGACGCATGATTTAGAGTTGGCTGCTATTGTTTTTGCATTAAAAATTTGGCGAAATCATTTATTTGGTGAAAAGTGCCACATCTTTACTGATCACAAGAGTTTGAAATACCTAATGACTCAGAAAGATTTGAAGTTGCGACAACGGAGATGGCTCGAGCTATTGAAAGATTACGAATTAGTCATTAATTATCATTCAAGGAAAGCAAATGTAGTCGCAGATGCGCTGAATAGAAAATCATTATATACTTTGCGAGCGATGAATACTCAATTGTCATTATCTGATGATGGTTCGATATTGGCAGAGTTGAAAGCTAAACCGATTTTTCTTCAACAAATTTGTGAAGCTCAAAAGTGTGATACTAAGTTGCAAGCTAAAAGAATGCAATGTGAACTGAATAGTGATACAGATTATCAAATCGGAATCGATGATTGTTTAATGTTCCAAAATAGAGTATGCGTACCGAAAAATATAGAGTTGATTCAGAAAATTTTACACGAGGCACACAGTGGTTGCTTATCAGTTCAGCCGAGGAGTACTAAAATGTATAACGATTTGAAATAGTTATATTGGTGGTCGGGCATGAAACGAGAAATTTCAGAGTTTGTGTCGAGATGTTTGATTTGTCAGCAAGTCAAAGCCAAACAACAAGTGCCTTCGGGTTTACTTCAGCCTGTGATGATACCAGAGTGGAAGTGGATTTCGTATCGGGGTTACTCATGACTCCGAAAAAGAAAGATATTGTTTGGGTTGTAGTTGATAGATTGGCGAAATCAGCGCATTTTATACCAGTACGTACAAACTATTCACTCGATAGATTAGCTGAATTGTACATTACTGAGATTGTTAGATTGCACAGGGTGCCAGTTTCGATTATTTCGGATAGAGATCCGAGGTTTACATCGTGATTTTGGAAGAAATTACAAAAAATCTCTAGGTACGAAGTTGAACTTTAGTACTGCATTTCATCTGCAAACTGACGGTTAGCCTGAGAGAGTAATTCAAATACTCGAAGTTATGCTTCGCTATTGTGTTTTAGAGTTCGAAGGCAACCGGGAGAAATATTTTCTATTGGTTGAATTCGCATATAAAAACAGCTTTCAATCGAGCATAAAGGTGGCACCGTATGAAAAATTGTATGGTCGTAAATGCCGAACACCATTGTACTGGACTGAGCTTAGCGAGAAACAGATTCACGGGGTTGATTTGGTTAAAGAAATCGAAGAGAAAGTGAAAGTAAGTCGTTACTGTTTGAAAGTAGCTTCAGATCGACAAAAATCGTACGCGAATTTAAAACGAAAGGACATTGAATTTCAAATTGGTGATAAAGTGTTTCTAAAACTATCTCTGTGGAAGAAAATCCTTAGATTTGGCCGTAAAGGCAAATTGAGTCTGCGTTTCATCGGGCCGTACGAGATCATTGAAAGAATAGGGCTAGTGGCATATAGACTAGCTTTACCTTCTGAGTTAGAAAAGATCCATAATGTTTTTCATGTGTCGATGTTACGACGTTATAGATCAGATCCATCACATGTAATTTCGCTGTCAGAGATTGATATTCAGCTTGATATGACGTATAGTGAAGAACGGATCAGAATTCTAGCTCGAGAGGTTAAACAGATGAGAAATAAAATCATAGCTTTAGTAAAAGTCTTATGGAAATGTCACGAGATCGAAGAGGCCACGTGGGAAACCAAGGAAGCTATGAGAAAACAGTACCCTAACCTATTTTTTGGTAAGAATTTCGAGGACGAAAATCCCTAAGAGGGGAGAGTTGTAACAGCCTATTTTTAGTCAAATCAGAACAGTGGTTTCGAAACCACAAATTCGAGGTCGGAATATTTATTTTAATATTATTTTAAGTATTTACAGCATGATATCATGTATGTGTGAAAGTTTCAAGAATTAATTTTATTGTTTGAATGCTTAATTCGGAAAAAAAAGGACTAAATCGCATAAAGCGTAAAAGTTGAATTCTATTTGTTAATGCACTAAATGACTATGAATATAAAATGTGGAGGTCCTTAAGTAATAAATGGACCATTATTAAGGTAAGTGGACATTAATGGACATGAAATGGATGATATAAATGTTTTATCATTCAGGTTAATTTGGTAATTTGTCTAATAAGGTTAATTAATTAAAACAAAAATAATTTTATGTCCATCTTCATCATCTTTAACCGAATTGAGAAAGAAAAATAAAGCTTGGAGAGCATTTTAGGGTTCAGCCATTGCATGCTTAAATTGTAAGTCCATTTTTGCTCGGTTTTTAATGATTTCTATGTTTTTGTGATCGTTGCAACTAGTTCTAGCTAGCCCAGGGACTATTTTGCAAAAATGTTAAAGATTTAGAAAGTTGCCATTGATGAAGAAGCATGTGTTTTAATGTTTGATGATAGATTATGAATGTTTTTTGTGAATTATACAAGTTTTGTTAAGTGATTTTTAGTGAAAATGCCAATTAGGGATTAAATTGTGAAATGTGGAAACTCTATGGTTAAAATGTGAAATAAATGAAAAATATGGGCTGCTAAGGGCATAATAGTAATTCGGCTATTTAATTAATTTGTGTTTTTGTGAAATAAGGACTAAATTGTAAAAGTTGTGAAACATTAGGGGTAAATGTGTAAAATTACCTTAATGAGTATTTTGGGTTAAATTGAATAGCTTGATGATTAAATAAGTTAATTTTGAATATATTTAGATCAAGAAAAGTGAAATTCGGATCTAGATCGGGGGGAAACTAAAGTTATCGACTAATCGACTTATTTCGTTGTTTTCACATCTGAGGTAAGTTTGTATGTGATAATTTAATTATAAATGTATTTTAAATGCTTTAATATTGCCTAAATTGTGAATATGAGACTTCGGACAAGTTTGACAATGACTCGATGATAATTCGGCATTCGAAATCTCGGTTGAACCTTAAGAATAGTTTAGGATACTAGTGACATGTCTTTAGGGGATACATTGAGTTGGCTTCAGGCCATGATGTTGGCACTTCGGGTGCGAGTTATACCGATTTGGCTTCGGGCCATGAATATCGGCTGATTTGGCTTCGGGCCATGATATCAGTACTTCGGATATAAGTTACCTTGATTTGGCTTCGGGCCATGGTATAGGTACTTATTGTGCGAGACTCTTGAGTATCCGACTTCTATTCCAAATGGTTCAATGGGTAAATGAATGATGTGGTTGAGAATTAGATTGGTATGAGATGGTGCAGGTATGTGTATAAACCATATTAGCTTTGAATTTAAGAAATGGTGAAGAAAATATATAGTTTTGTGAATGAGTAGTTGAAAGGTTTGTTAGTTGATGTGAATTCATGTATTTATAATCAATTGTTGAATTATACGTATATGGTTATTTCGAGTTTATTTCACACGAGCTTACTAAACTATAAAGCTTACATTGTTTATTTTTCTATGTTTTATAGTGATTTCAAAGCTAGCTCGGATTCGGGGATTGTCGGAGATTTCGTCACACTATCCTACTATTGATTTGGTACTTTTAAGCTTATGTTTTGAGTATATGGCATGTATAGGGACTTTGGTCATGTTGATTATATTTTAGTAATGATTTTGGCCATTTGAATTGGCTTGTAAATGTATATGTCTTGGTTTGTATATAATAGCCATGAGAGTTGGCTTATTTTGAGTTAATTTGCTTGTGTATATGTGTATGTGCATTTAGTTTATGTTATGTAAATTGAGGTTGGTTTTGTGATGTTTATTAATAGTTGATATTATGGAAGTTGAATGTTGATATTGGTGATGTTATTTGTTTGTGAATCAAGGGAAAGAATGCATGTTTTAAGTATCCATATTGATGATCTAAGTTTATGAGATTTGGGGTATAAATGGATTGGTCTATTTTGCAACTTGTGTGTTTTGAGAAATGTGGTATAGAATATGCATGAATTAGGTTTGAATTGTCTGGTCTAAATGTCTATTTATGCTATGAGATGGTGCAAAATGATGTGTTGTAGGTACATTAAAATTTGGGTGGCAAATTGGCTTGGTAAATATCTTATTTTTGTCCAAATGGGCAGAGACACGGGCGTGTGTCTCAGCCGTGTGTGACACACGGTCAGGTTACACGGCCGTGTCCCCTGGTGTTGATTTTGAAACTTAGTCAGTATGCTCCACACGGCCTCACACACGGGCCTGTGATATGGCCGTGTGGCATAAGTCAGTATACCCTACAGGATTGACACAGCCTAGTACACGACCTGGCACACGGGCGTGTATAGTCATTTTTAGGGCACACGGGCTAGCCACACGGGCGTGTGTGTTGGTCGTGTGTGTAACAGCCCGATTTTGACCCTAATCGAAATAGTGGTTTTGGGACCACAAATCCGAGTCCAAAAAATATTTTAAAATTATTTTCAATGTTTATTATGTGTGAATTTGCTTGTGTTAAATTTCGTGTTTTAATTTCGCTGTTTGAGTATCCGATTAAATAAAAGGGCTTAATCGCGTAAAATGAAACTTTGATGGTTAGTTGTGAAAGTGCCTAATTGTTGTTGTCTTTTTAATATGGAGGATTTATGTTGCAAATAGGCCATTTTTATTATGTAGTGGACGGCCACATGCCATTATTATATGTTTTTATATGTTAAATTTTATAAATTAAAATTTATATTAATATAATATAATGTTATATTATAATAAATTTAACATAAAAACAAAAGCCATAGTTTTATTTCTATTTCCATGACCGAATAACAAAACAAAAAGAAAAGATAAAAGAGTTAGGGCATTCGGCCATTGTGGGATTTGATTAAGGTATGTATCTAGCTCGGTTTTTGATAATTTCTACGTTTTTGAGATCGTTGCTTCGAGTACTACAAAGCCCATGTCTTAATTTTTGAATTTGATGAATATTTTGAGTTTTTCCATTGATGATAGCTTGTGATTTTTGTTGTTTGATGATGAAATATCAAAGATATGTGAAGGATTAATATGTTTTGTCTTTGAATTTTTGATGAATTTGAGTAATTTGGACTAAATTGCAAAAATAAATTATTGAGGGACTAAAATGTGAAATAAATGAAATGTATGGACTTGTATGAACATGGGTAATATTCAGCCAAGCATGGGTAATGTGAAATTTTGTGTATTTTGTGTTTTGTGTAATAGGGACTAAATTGTAAAAAGTGTGAAATGTCAGGGGCAAAATGGTAATTTGCCCATTTATGTGTTTTTAGACTAAATTGAATAGAATGGTGTTTAAATAAGCTTAATTTGAATATGTTTAGATCAAGAACCAAATAAATTGGATTTGGACCGGGGAAAAACGAAAGTAGTCGATTAGTCGATTTTACCGACCGTCGACGTCCGAGGTAAGTCAATAAGCATTTAAATGTTGTTATATTTATGAATATATATTGCTATGTGATAATTTGAATTATTTTATTTAAAATTATGCCTTAGCCGAATGTGATATTGAGAATTGACTATGTTTCGAGTTTGATTCGACCGAGATCCGATGTCCGAAAGCCCCGTTCGAACCCTAGGAATAGTTAGGATACATATGTCATGACATAGGATATCCAATATGTGTTATCATGTAAGACCACGTCTGGGACGTTGGCATCGACTTATGTTTACGTGTAAGACCCTGTCTAGGACAGTGGCATCGATATGTGATTACATGTAAGACCACGTCTGGGACGTTGGCATTGTACGAGCTTCCGACTATCCATGTAACACCCCTAACCTGTATCCGTCGCCGTAATAGGGTTAAGAGGCATTACCGAACGAACGGATACTTTTACGGACAATTCGTAACATAATTCATCATATCACATCAAAGTGTCCCTTAAATAGGTCATCGAGACCTTAAACCATCTTTAGAATAGGGCCGGGACTAAATCGAACACATACGGAAATTCTCAGAAATTTAAAAATTTTTCTAAGTCACAGAGGTCACACGCCCGTGTGGGTAGGCCGTGTGCCTCCCTCGGCCTCAGACACGCCCATGTGTCTAAGCCGTGTCAAAACAGGGCATACATACTGACTTATCCACACGGCATTGACACGCCCGTGTGCCTCACCCGTGGTCGATCCTGACTTCACCACACGGCCAATCACACGTCCGTGTGTCCAGCCCGTGGTCGATCCTGACTTGTTTTGAATTTCAACCACGAGGGACACGGTCGAGCCAAACGCCCGTGTGCTCAACCGTGTGGGCAATTATAGGCCATTTTCAAGGCCAAATTGCCACCCACACAAGGGTCATCCCTACAAGCTCAAATAATCAATATCCCCTACACAATTAGCAACCAAAATCATGTCAAATGTTCAACCTATCATTCCATTTAATCACATTTCTAAATATGCCAACTTGTATGCCAAATAGCACATCTAAATCACATGTAAAACCATGCATAATTCATCCACAATTTCACCAATTCACTAAGGCATCAATTCATCAATAAGCTTACCAGTCATAAGACCATTTCATTGTCATCAAGCCATATCAAAACATGCATCATATACCATAATCACTTATGCATATTACCAACATTTAACTAGCCACATCACATGGCTAATTACACATCTCAAACATGTTCCAAACATCTAGCCTATACATGCCATACTTAGTATATACATTTCCATAAGGTACCAAAATGAGTTTGGGTAGTGTGATGATGATCCTTGACGGTCCTGAGCTTTTCGTAGCTTTGACGATCTGTAAATAGAGTAAACACACACACAAAGTAAGCTTTCCAAAAGCTTAGTAAGCCATATACAAATAAACTTAACATATAATCATTCATAAACATAGTTATTTAAAATCATTATCACATTCTCATTCCAAGCACATAATAGTCTCTTTGGCTCACTTGGTTTACCATTGCTTACCAATTCATCATATCTCATATATCTCATTTGCTCATATCTCAAACATACATATATCTCAAATGTACCTTTGCATCAATGCACATACTTACTCACCTTTCATGCTTATACAAAGCATATATATATCAATGTACCTGAAACAGATATACAACTCACATAGTCATTCATTTCCCATACTTGCCCGTTGAACCGTTCGGAATCTAATAGGATACTCGAAATGCTCGGAATAGTCGTACAACGCCAACGTCCCAGACGTGGTCTTACATGTAATCAGATATCGATGCCACTGTCCTAGACAGGGTCTTACACGAATTAATACGATGCCAATGTCCCAGACATGGTCTTACACGTAAATCTCAAATCGATCCAACATCCCAGACGTGGTCTTACATGAAATCTCGAATCAATGCCAACGTCCCAGACGTGGTCTTACATGATATCAAATACCGGACACCTATGTCATGACATATGCTATCCTATCTATTCCTAGGTTCATACGGGACTTCTCAGACTTTAACAACTTGTCGATATATACGTAAGCTCGGATTTCCCATACATTCTATCTCAATGAATATTCATAGCAATTCGAATCCCATATATACACAAATAATTCAATTCAAATACATTTATTTGTATATCGACTTACCTCGGATTCGGATATTTGATCGGATTCGGTTATTCGACAACTTTTGACTTTCCACGATCTAAGTCCGTTTTCTTCGGTTCTTGATCTATACATATTCAAATTTAATCCATTTATTCATCAATTCATTCAATTCAATCCAAAAACACATATTTAGGGAAATTTATAAATTAGCCCTCATATTTACACATTTGGACACTTTAGTCCCTATTTCACAAAATCACAAAATACACCAAATTTGCTTATACCCATGCTTGGCCAAATATACACTATGATCATATCAATCCATACATTTCATTTATTTCACAATTTAGTCCCTCAAATAATCATTTTCTCAATTACATCCAAAATATTCAAATTCATCAAAAACTCAAAGACAAACTATGTTAATCAAACATATATCTTTCATAATTCACCATCAAACTTCATAAAACTCATGTGTTCATCAATGACTCATTTCAAAAACATCATCAACTCACAAAATTGAAGCATGGGTTTTGAAGTATACGAAGCAACGATTACGAAAACATAGAAATTATCAAAAACTGATCAAAAACACATACCCGATTTATGCTTGAACCTTGGCCGAATATAACAAAGTTTAACCCTTATTTTTCTTTTAACTTTCGGCACCCAAAATAAGATGAACATGCTTGATTTTCAATTTTTTTTTATTATACTCATTTTAATGCACAAATGACAAAATTAACCTTTATTAATGCATTAAAAATTTCCACTAACTTTGGCATTAATGTCCATCCATTTTCCAATGGTCAAATTGCATTATAAGGACTTCACATTTAAAAAGACATGACACATAAGTACTTTAACAAATAGCATGCAAATTTTGCATCTTTCACAATAAAGTCCTTATGCCAAATTAAGCACACAAATAGACCAAAATAATTCACGAAACTTTAACACATGCTTAATCACATACAGTAGGCACAGGAAATAATATTAAAATATTTTTTTGACTCGGATTTGTGGTCCCGAAACCACTATTCTGACTAGGGTCTAAACCGGACTATTACAATTCTCCCCCCTTAAGGATTTTCGTCCCCAAAAATCTTACCGTTAAACAGACTCGGATATTGTTGTCTCATTAAATCTTCAGGCTCCCACGTAGCCTCTTCCACTCCGTGTCAATGCCACAACACTTTCATTAACGGAATTTTCTTGTTTCTCAACTCTTTCACTTCACGAGCTAAGATACGGATCGGTTCTTCTTCGTAGGTCAAATCGGATCGGATTTCAATCTCAAACGGAGTAATCACATGTGACGGATCAGACCTATATCGTCTAAGCATCGATACATGAAATACATTATGAATATTTTCTAACTCGGACAGTGACAAAAATCTGTACACAACTGGCCCAACACGTTCGATAATCTTATATGGCCCAATAATCCTCGGACTCAACTTGCCTTTACGTCCGAATCGGAGTATTTTCTTCCACGTAGATACTTTCAAGAACACTTTTTCACCGATTTTAAATTCAATGTCTTTTCTTTTCAAGTCTGCATAGGACTTCTGACGATCAGACGCTGCTTTCAAACTATCTCGGATCACTTTAACTTTTTGTTCAGTTTCTTTTATCAAATCAACCCCGTGTATCTTATTTTCATGGAGCTCAGTCCAATACAGAGGTGTTCGACATTTGCGTCCGTACAAAGCTTCATAAGGTGCCATTCTGATGCTCGACTGAAAACTATTATTATACGCAAATTCAATCAATGGCAGATACTGTTCCCACGTACCATCATACTCAAGAATGCAACATCTTAACATATCCTCAAGTATCTGAATAATCCGTTTAGACTTACCATCTGTCTGTGGATGAAATGCTGTACTAAAATGCAATTTAGTACCTAAAGCTTCTTGCAATTTCTTCCAGAACCACGAAGTAAATCTCGGATCTCTATCTGACACAATAGACAGTGGCTGTAACACCCCATACCCAAGTCCGAGCTTAAGACCGAGTATGAAACATTACTATGCTTGAATGTTCTTAAACATGTGCTTACGGGCTATAAAATTTTGTTCCGAATTAATAACTCCTCTTTCTTAGTCAAAACATACATATCATGGGCCTACGAGGCCTTGAACACATATCCAGAACTTTCAGATTTCAATCAGAAACCTTTATTCAAAACAGGGGCCACACGCCCGTGTAGGTTTTTGGGAAACGCCCGTGTACCTCTTGACACGCCCATGTCTTCCAACCGTGCTAAAAACTCGAGCATTCTGCCAATTTCCCCACGGCCATGGCATGCCCGTGCTCCCCAATCGTGGGAAGTTACTGACTATACTCACACGGCCTTGACACGCCCGTGGGCCTAGACCATGTGCTAATCCTTAATATACTGACTTGATCAACACGGTCTGGGCACACGCCCATGTTCAAATCGTACGTCCTACACGGCTCATACAAACGGCCGTGGGATTCTCCAGTGGTCTATTCTGGCTTAATAAACAAAGGTGTGTAGAGGTACACACGGCCTAGACACACGCCCCGTGTGTCTATCCGTGGGTACTTAAAGGCTATTTACCAAGCCAAAATTCTACTCTCATTTACACCCATTCCTATACTAATACAATAAAGTCTCAAATCATCAACTAAACACATGAATTTATACATTTGGTTCATGAAAATAAAGTTTTCCTCCCATACAATTACAACAACTTAAGCCATCATCAATGGCTATACACATTTAAACTATGAACCCTCTTAGGCCAACACAATTAGGCACATTAACAATAACTTAATCAACCTTAACTTCTAGCCCTATACATGCCATGACTCATAAGGACTTGATACCTCATACCAAGTGTCTGCACGATAGTGTGAAAACATCTCCGGCGGCCTCCAACTCGAGCTAGTTAATATAACCTATAAGAGATGAGAAAAGTAAAGGAGTAAGCAATAATGCTTAGTAAGCTCATCTGCATAATGCGTCAAATATTGATATACATAATTACAAAGTATCATGAAGAGTGTCTCTCATAAACACATGGTTACTTACTCAACTATTCTTAGAACTTACTCATTCAGTCTCTTACCACATTTTTACCATGTCACAAGCCAACTGCTCATTTAATAAGTGTACATTCCTGCACTAATCACCACATGATCATATAAAATAACACATCAAACATTTTCACTAAGCGGCTCATGCTACTAATATCTCGGTGGTTTCGCATTTAGCCCATCGGTTACTATTAATATGGTGATATTGCACATAGCTCACCGTTATTTTACATTCATGAATAATAATCCTCAAGTATATCTCCATTTCAAATGTTCCTCCGAGAACATCCTCACATACTTCTATTCTTACTTAACTTTCTACGATGCTCGCTCGCATTCACACGATGCATTAATGAATCTATCTCGTACAACTAAGGTGTATTGAATAAACATAACCCACTAAGGGTTCATCGTATACCGAGTTCATATCAATTCAATTCTAGCACACACACTTGTGCTTTTTCCGTGGTACGACCGCGTTCTTTCTTTCTTTCAACATCTACGTTGAATCACTCAAGTTATTAAATAACTCTCTCTCGAGTCTCATACACATAATGTCACATAGCATTCGTACCCTAATAGGGTCTTACTTGTATTAACATATCGATGCCATGTCCCTAACATGGTATTATTTAATGTCTCTCACTGAAGCCATATTCCAATATGGTCTTATACGGAACCTTAATTAATCATCATTTCATACTATCTACGTTTCTCATCACTCTTTGATTCAATTCTCTTGGCATTTCATTAAAGATAATTCATGCATTTGTAAAGTATTTATACATTCCATACAGCATTGGAATATTAAATAAACTCGTACATAAGTGTAACATTCGCACATGAACTTACCTCGATGTCGAAATAGCTGGAAAGGACTATTTGCTCACATTTCTCTTTTCATCTGTTCTAGGTTCGAAACTCATTTTCTTTGATCTAGAACAATGAAATATACTGATTTATTCATTTATAAATCATAAAATACCATTTTACACACTTTAGGAAAAAATGACCATTTTGCCCCTACACTTGGGTAAAATTACGATTTTGCCCCTAGGCTCGTAAATAAATTTTCATCACATTTTCTTGTTAAACAAGCCTATTTGAACATTTAATCCTCTTACAACTATCTCCAATTTCCACTATTTCATGCTTTAATGAAGAAATTACAACTTTTGCATTTTAGTCCCAATTAGGTGTTTTCATCACAACACCCTTCACAAAAGTTGTTTATGAACACTCTATCATTCATTTTCTTCCATAAAAACTCAGCAACCAACATAAAATCTCTCATGGCCAGTCCCTAGACTTTCAACCATATTGCATAATAGTCCCCTCATTAGCTAGCTTAAGCTTTGGGGACTCCAAAAGTACAATTTTTATCAAGAAAGGTCACCAAAATCACTTACTTGTGAGGAGAAATGTTTGCTGAAATTTTTGAGTTCTCCAACCCTTGTTTGCTGCCAATTTTCGGTGGTGATGAAGAGAAGAAAAGATGATAGCTTTCTTTCCTTTATTTTCTCTTATTTTATTTCTTTTTACTCACCTAACATGACAACATTTAATGCCCTTGTCCCCCCTTATCATCCTTTGACCGGCCAAGCTAATTTCCATGGCTTAATTGCACATTTGGGACCTCCAATGAATATTCCATAACTATTAGGCACCTTAGCAAATAAAATAAAACTTTCGCACTTTATGCGATTTAGTCCTTTTTCACAATTTAGCTAGAAGTTGCTAAAATTAAGGCACCAAAATTTTCATGCATCCTTATAAACATGTTATAACTCAATATATAACATGAAAATAATTTTATCAAACCTCGAATTAGTGATTCTGAGATCACTATTCTGACTAGCCCCTAAATCGAGCTGTTACAATTCTCCCCCTTAGGGATTTTCGTCCCCGAAAATCTTATCAGGAGGATTTGCTACCAGCATTCTTAAAACATTTCCATCTACTTTTCCAAATCATGAATCCACTTATTCTCAAGTTTCTCTTGCCAAAAACTCTTAAGCTGTGATACACAAGGTCGAAACGTAATTTGAGACCTAGGTTATTTTTCCTCTGGGGCATATACTATATTCAGTAGTTCATCAATTTGGAACTCTGTATATGTCCAAATGATCGTTTGGATCTTTATTGATTGATCCACCACAACTCGAATGACATCCCCCCTCTTTGGGAATCTTGTCCAACTAAATTAGAAACCGATAAGGTTTCATCTCACTTTCTCATTAAAGCATTCACCGAATGTAATAGTCTTGATTTGTATGCTTTAAAAACTCAGCTTTCAATAGTCAACCACCTTTGACCATAACTCAATCATGTCATGAAATGTCCTCTACTGTCAAAACATTTATGCACATAACTGTTTTTCCTTTTTCTTGCTTTAGCAGATATGCTCCTACTAAATTTCATACCAAAACCTCTGTATAAGTTTTGGATTCATCACCATTCAATTCCATCTCAAGAATCATCAACAACGAAAGAACTTATACAACCTGTATTCATTATCTCAAATAAACTCATTCGGAGCTTATTTAAAATACCATTTACTATATCTCTCCTGAACCCCTTTTTATTCTAAAAAGAAAACTCGCTTTGCTTATCATGGATCTTTTACTCAGACATCTGTACTATGTTTTTTATCTGAGAAGTATTATAGTAACTATACCCACTATGGTAATAGCTCAAGCCGTTTCCACTATCTCATTATCATAAAGTGCTCTCACTCATAAAAATTTCAGAAAATACTTATCGATTTCCCATAGATCAGTTCAACACATCCAGTTCTCTACAGATACAAAAGTGATCGTCTCGGGATTACAAATCTGGCAACTGTCTTTCTCAATTCAGATTGAACTCAGTACTAGAATCTTCAATCAATAATTTCGTCAATAGCTTTCAACTTGACCATCACGGTTTGATTATTTCTATGAGCATATCTTTGTATCACGCTCCTTACCCACGAACATACAGAAATTATTCTCTTCATTGATTCATGCGTGAATATACACAGGACTTGAATCATATGTCAATACATTAATCTACTCCTTTCTCCCCACAGAGGGCATTTTCTAGCACACTCTCATCTGAGTTTCTTTTGCTGTGCTAATCTAAAACTTTTACTAGCATCGTATCTCACAATATTAAGAACATCTCGATCAAATTCATTAACTTTATTCAGCTTACTCGAAAGCTCATCGAACAACATGAAACTTGTGATTTCACTACTTATACTAGAATCATCACAGACTTCCTTCTCCAAGTACCCGTACAGGGTTACATGGATATAAAGGAATGTCGATTTCAATTAACTAAATCGACAATTGCTCATTCGATTTTCATTATCACTACCATTCTCACACAATTGCAGGTTATGAAAATAACAACTACATCACCTTGAAAGGCAAATGAGATATTTGCACAAAATACTAAAGGAGATCATTATAATCTCTTCATGGCATCAACTACCCATGCACACTACTGAGCTTGAGCCAACTTACTCAAACTTTCCATTTATTTAGCACATATTGTGCCACACATCGCGCTTCGCTTCTCAAGCGGTTCATTCACGAATATCTGCATTCTCTTCTTTCACATGACCTTGGTACTAATCTCATTTATATTCTAGCCTCATCTATTTGTCCCTTTGGATCACTAGGGATAATCAAAGACGCAATTTCATCGTTATTCATGTAGACACAAAACCAATGCCACACCCCCAGGGTGGTCTATATGGAATCACCTCTGGGTGTCAATGCCATATCCCGGATAAGGTCTTACATGGACTTCCATATCAAATATTGTTACCATATTCTGAATATGGTCTTATACGGGATCTCAACTCGGTTCCGAGGCCATGTCCTTGTCATGGTCTTATACGGGACCTTATCTCTTTCATATATCAATGATAAATCTTTTTACTATAGTCCCCAAGGACTTCAACCTCATTTTCAAAAACAATTACTCTATATAGTAGAGTATTATGTATCAATGTGATACAAAGCATTCTCAATTATACTAACATAATTATTGCATTAATCGAATGCGAACTTACTCAACTTAACTCTCATAACATTTCATCATAATCCAACAGTGGTAAGGGGGTGAGGTCGCAGCATCCCATAACCTGACTCTCGTGACCACACACATACGATTTATCATTCATCATCAATGAAATATCATCATAGTCACAAAACTCACTCTGAGTGAGTTTTCACATTTTTCATGCCACAATTGTTTCTATTACTGGTACTTTCGAACAATGACTTTATTTACTCAAGTTCCACATTAATATCTACTTGAGCATTCAACATTTGATTCTACTTCCCCTTACTATTGCTTATCAATTTAGAGAATGTCTTACGGGTTTTGAGTACGTCGTCTACCTGATTGCCATAGTCCAACTATGGTCTTACATGTCGTCACGATGCCATAGCCTCGCTATGGTCTTACACAAAATCTTATATCGAAGATCGACGCCATATCCCGATATGGTCTTACATCTCATCACATGAAGCTAGGTCCAGCACGTGGTCTCACACGGAATTACTATTTGATGCCGATGCCATATCCCGGATATGGTCTTATACGGATCATACTTAGATGTCGATGCCATGTCCCGGACATGGTCTTATACGAGATCTTTCTTTAGTGCTGAAGCCATGTCCCAGACATGGTCTTACACTAGCACACGTATCAATGCCGATGCCATGTTCCAAGCACGGTCTTACACTGACCCTCATAATACGGTCGATGCCATGTTCCAAACATGGTCTTACACTGACCTTCATAATACGGTCGATGCCATGTTCCAAACATGGTCTTACACTGACCCTCATAATACGGTCGATTCCATGTTCTAAACATGGTCTTACACTGACTCTCATAATATGGTCGATGCCATGATCCAAACATGGTCTTACACTGACCCTCATAATACGGTCGATGCCATGTTCCAAACACGGTCTTACACTGACCCTCATAATACGGTCAATGCTATGTTCCAAACATGGTCTTACACTGACTCTCATAATACGGTCAATGCCATGTTCTAAACATAGTCTTACACTAACCCTCATAATACGGTCGATGCCATGTTCCAAACACGGTCTTACACTGACCCTCATAATACGATCGATGCCATGTTCCAAACACGGTCTTACACTGACCCTCATAATACGGTCGATGCCATGTTTCAAACATGGTCTTACACTGACCTTCTCATTGCCATGGTCCAACCATGGTCTTATTCATTTTTTCATCGTTCAACGACCGTACTCATATCCTGCATTCTACTAAATCGAACTTTTCAGTTTTTTAATCATGTGAACATATGTATCATAAACAATGGCATCACAAATCGCAAGTACTTACTTACTCTTACTCTTTTTCACATACATCATGGCACTTACTAGTCTCGTGCTTGTAAGGTAAACAAAGTACCTGTAACACTCGATCACATAGATCAGTATGCTTTACTATAATAAACATAATCTCAGCATCATCATTCATAACATGAATTATACTTGTTAGTCAGCCTTAACTAGCATGACAAAATATCAACTTTACTACTAACTTTATTGCTATCTCATTTAAGCTTTATTTGTTCGCCCGATGAATTTCTATGAATAACCGAGGATACTGAATCTCATCTCACATAACTCGATGCCAAAGCCATATCCTAAATACGGTCTTACATGGAATCTTTCTTCTTGGTTTCGAGGCCATGTCTTGACATGGACTTATACGAAGTCTTTCTCGTGAGTTCCCTTGGGAACTTACCATTTCCATGTCTTGACATGGTCTTATCTGGTATATTTACTCATGAACTGGTCAATGCCAAACCTTAGCTTGGACTTACATGAAATCTCTTTCTCTTGATAGCTTTTCAATGCCAAGCTTGCCTTGGACTTACATGATAACTTGTCAATGCCAAGCTTGCCTTGGACTTACATGATAACTTTTCAATGCCAAGCTTGCCTTGGACTTACATGATAACTTGCTTGTTTGTCGATGCCATGTCTTGACATGGTCTTATACGGACTTTCTTGTCTCATGTGGCAGATTGAGTATCCTAAGTAATTCATTTTCAATCTGGACTTTCATATACATGCTCTTAATAACTTCTTTGTTTAATAAATCATTAAACACTTTCATGGAAATAGTGTGCATTTAGCAACATAGCAAGAAATTCAATGAAAATATCCATAAAGCTTGGAAATCATACAACTTACTAAAATTAGCTCGGTTGGGAATCATCACTGTCTTAACAAAACTATTTTGTTAGAGCCGGGAGACATCACACTATAACTGTCCACATATGGCATGTATAGCTAGACTCTTACTCACGCTAGGTTAGTCCTAGAATTGACTGAACCATAGCTCTGATACCACTAAATGTAACACCCCATACTTGAGTCCGAGGTTAAGGCCGAGTATGAAACATTATTATGCTTGAACGTTCTTAAACATGTACTTACGGGCTATAAAATCTCGTTCCGAATTAATAACTCCTCTTTCTTAGTCAAAACATACATATCATGGGCCTACGAGGCCTTGAACACATATCCGAAACTTTCGGATTTCAATCGGAAACCTTTATTCAAAACAGGGGCCACACGCCCGTGTAGGTTTTTGGGACACGCCTGTGTACCCCTTGACACGCCCATGTCTTCCAACCGTGCTAAAAACTCGAGTATTCTTCCAATTGCCCCACGGCCATGGCACGCCCGTGCTCCCCAACCGTGAGAAGTTACTGACTATACTCACACGGCCTTGACACGCCCGTGGGCCTAGACCGTGTGCTAATCCTTAATATACTGACTTGATCAACACGGTCTGGGCACACGCCCATGTTCAAACCGTGCGTCCTACACGACTCATACAAACGGTCGTGGGATTCTCCACTGGTCTATTCTGACTTAATAAACAAAGGTGCAGGGTACACACGGCCTAGACACACGCCCGTGTATCTATCCGTGTGGGTACTTAAAGGCTATTTACCAAGCCAAAATTCTACTCTCATTTACACCCATTCCTATACTAATACAATAAAGTCTCAAATCATCAACTAAACACATGAATTTATACATTTGGTTCATGAAAATAAAGTTTTCCTCCCATACAATTACAACAACTTAAGCCATCATCAATGGCTATACACATTTAAATTATGAACCCTCTTAGGCCAACACAATTAAGCACATTAACAATAACTTAATCAACCTTAACTTCTAGCCCTATACATGCCATGACTCATAAGGACTTGATACCTCATACCAAGTGTCTGCTCGATAGTGTGAAAACATCTCCGGTGGCCTCCAACCCGAGCTAGTTAATATAACCTATAAGAGATGAGAAAAGTAAAGGAGTAAGCAATAATGCTTAGTAAGCTCATCTGCATAATGCGTCAAATATTGATATACATAATTACAAATTATCATGAAGAGTGTCTCTCATAAACTCATGGTTACTTACTCAACTATTCTTAGAACTTACACATTCAGTCTCTTACCATATTTTTACCATGTCACAAGCCAACTGCTCATTTAATAAGCGTACATTCCTGCACTGATCACCACATGATCATATAAAACAACACATCAAACATTTTCACTAAGCCGCTCATGCTACTAATATCTCGGTGGTTTCGCATTTAGCCCATCGGTTACTATTAATATGGTGATATTGCACATAGCTCACCGTTATTTTACATTCATGAATAATAATCCTCAAGTATATCTCCATTTCAAATGTTCCTCCGAGAACATCCTCACATACTTCTATTCTTACGTAACTTTCTACGATGCTCGCTCGCATTCACACGATGCATTAATGAATCTATCTCATACAACTAAGGTGTATTGAATAAACATAACCCACTAAGGGTTCATCGTATACCGAATTCATATTAAATCAATTCTAGCACACACACTTGTGCTTTTGTCGTGGTACGACCGCGTACTTTCTTTCTTTCAACATCTACGTTGAACCACTCAAGTTATTAAATAACTCTCTCTCGAGTCTCATACACATAATGTCACATAGCATTCGTACCCCAATAGGGTCTTACTTGTATTAACATATCGATGCCATGTCCCTAACATGGTCTTATTTAATGTCTCTCACCGAAGCCATATTCCAATATGGTCTTATACGGAACCTTAATTAATCATCATTTCATACTATCTACATTTCTCATCACTCTTTGATTCAATTCTCTTGGCATTTCATTAAAGATAATTCATGCATTCGTAAAGTATTTATACATTCCATACAGCATTGGAATATTAAATAAAATCTTACATAAGTGTAACATTCGCACATGAACTTACCTCGATGTCGAAATAGCCGAAAAGGACTATTTGCTCACATTTCTCTTTTCATCCGTTCTAGGTTCGAAACTCGTTTTCTTTGATCTAGAACAATGAAATATACTGATTTATTCATTTATAAATCATAAAATACCATTTTACACACTTTAGGAAAAAATGACCATTTTGCCCCTACACTTCGGCAAAATTACGATTTTGTCCCTAGGCTCGTAAATAAATTTTCATCACATTTTCTTGTTAAAAAAGCCTATTTGAACATTTAATCCTCTTACAACTATCTCCAATTTCCACTATTTCATGCTTTAATGAAGAAATTACAACTTTTGCATTTTAGTCCCAATTAGGTGTTTTCATCACAACACCCTTCACAAAAGTTGTTTATGAACACTCTATCATTCATTTTCTTCCATAAAAACTCAGCAACCAACATAAAATCTCTCTTGGCAAGTCCCTAGACTTTCAACCATATTGCATAATAGTCCCCTCATTAGCTAGCTTAAGCTTTGGGGACTCCAAAAGAGTAATTTTTATCAAGAAAGGTCACCAAAATCACTTACTTGTGAGGAGAAATGTTTGCTGAAATTTTTGAGTTCTCCAACCCTTGTTTGCTGCCAATTTTCGGTGGTGATGAAGAGAAGAAAAGATGATAGCTTTCTTTCCTTTATTTTCTCTTATTTTATTTCTTCTTACTCACCTAACATGACAACATTTAATGCCCTTGTCCCCCCCTTATCATCCTTTGACCGGCCAAGCTAATTTCCATGGCCTAATTACACATTTGGGACCTCCAATGAATATTCCATAACTATTAGGCACCTTAGCAAATAAAATAGAACTTTCGCACTTTATGCGATTTAGTCCTTTTTCAAAATTTAGCTAGAAGTTGCTAAAATTAAGGCACCAAAATTTTCATGCATCCTTATAAACATGTTATAACTCAATATATAACATGAAAATAATTTTATCTAACCTCAAATTAGTGATTCCGAGATCACTATTCTGACTAGCCCCTAAATCGGGCTGTTATAGTGGCACCCCGTGCAATATCACAATCCTTGAAATATAAAGCTCAGCTAACTTATCAACTGAGTAATCAGATCGTACCGGAATAAAATGGGCAGATTTTGTCAATCGATCAACTACGACCCAAATTGCATCTTTCTTTCTCGGAGTCAAAGGCAGTCCAGAAACAAAGTCCACCGTCACTCTATCCCATTTCCACTCAGGAATCAGAATCGGTTGTAACAAACCAGAGGAAACCTGATGTTCAGCTTTAATTTGCTGACAAACTAAACATTTCGAAACAAAGTCAGAAATGTCTCGTTTCATACCTGACCACCAATAGTGTTGCTTCAGATCATGGTACATCTTTGTACTTCCCGGATGAATAGATAGACGACTATTATGTGCTTCATTCAAAATCAACTGAATTAACTCAGGGTTTCTCGGAACACAAATTCGATCTCGGAACCTCAAGCAATCATTAACATCAACTGGAAATTCAGAATCAGAGTTTAAATCACACTGAGCTCGTTTCGCTAGAATTTCATTATCAACTTTCTGAGCATCATATATTTGTTGTAAAAACAACAGTTTCGCTTTCAATTCAGCTAAAACTGAACTATCATCAAATAGATCTAAATGAGCATTCATAGCACGCAATGCAAACAATGACTTCCGGCTCAATGCATTAGCAACAACATTTACTTTACCCGGATGATAATCTATCACGAGCTCATAGTCTTTCAATAGCTCTAACCATCTTCTTTGTCGTAGATTCAAATCTTTCTGAGTCATTAAGTATTTCGGACTTTTATGATCTGAAAACACGTGACATTTCTCACGTGACATTTCAGACTTTTAAGGAAGGGTGTATGCCAGGGGTTAGGTCTAAGAAGTTAATCGTCAGGGCAAAATGGTAATCATATGTTGAGTTTAGTGTGGAATGGACGGATCAGGGTTGGGATCCGTCGATATGGTGAAGATTATTTCAAGTCTGTCAGTAGCAAAGGTAATCACCGAACCATTTATGCGCATATATAGTTATCTTAAGGAGGCAAAACCAAGGTAAAATGGGAATCTGTAATGAAGCAGGACAGGATCAAGTTCCAAAAGCAATTACTATTTGGAAGAGCATGCTTGTAAATAATTCATTAGGTAAGTCAACCAATAGTGAAAATCAGGAATGACAAGGCGTCAACCAAGCCAGAAAATCTGTGGAGTTCCCAACTATGCACAGGGAGTTGAAATTCTATTCCTTTATTCTTTCTCCCTAAAAATATAGAGTTGTTACACTGCACTGTTGTTTAAAATCTCACCAAGTTCATTTTGAACTTACGATTATGCTGCCTTGTATGCAGGAACAAGGATTGTCGGGGCCTTAAGGGAAGGGACAAGCCAGACTCCGCCAAATTCACGCGACGGGCGTTGAAGCCTTGTCATGTGTATAGAGGGGCACCCCTAGAGGCCACACCTCGAGGAGTAATTTAGTGTAGTTGTAGTAAAGCCTTAAGTTGAAATTTGGAAATAATTATTTGTGTTTAATAAGGACAAATAACTGCAAAAGCTTGGCACTATAAGTTATAGAATTTAATTGAATTTTCAATTTTTGAATCTGTCGTTATCCATGGAATTGATTATGGGTTGACTGGTAACAATAATAGATATATAATTTTAGTATTGTCTAAGTCTGCAAGTAAATTAGATTAGAAATTTTATTAAGTAATTAGGTTATTCAGGTTAATTATGGCACTTGATACCCAGACGCGGTGATCAGGTCAGATAGGGTGTTACAATTTTCATTTTATTTAAGAGTTCAAAGTTAAACATGACACTATTTCAATTATATCATTAAGGATTCTTAATGCGTATAAAAATGTAACTCTTTTCATTTTATTTAGGAGTTTAAAGTTTGATTAGCCCAGTAAGCAATGATATTATAAGTTATGGACTTGATTTTATATGTATAATGTGCTAATATTGTATTACTTTAGTGTCTAATATGTTCTAGAGGTGTTTTGAGTATGAATACATAACTTGAAAAGGTTAACTTTTTTTGCAATTCTAAGTTTTTTTTATCTCAAAACATAAAAATCTATAAACAGATATAATATATCTTTTGAACATGCATTTTTGAAAGCATATCTTGAAACATAGTCAATATCTAAGATTTAGTTTAAAGGGTTGCAAACCCAAGACATGGACTTCGTGTCAAGAGATTTCAGACCATGTTTCAAATCTTCGGCTCAAATAAAAAGACCTAGCCTCTACTTTAATAAAATTTAACCTTGTGACTCGTAATAAAGCCCATTTAAGCCAAAATTTTAAAATGGCCAACTACCATTTAGTAATTTGCATAATTATAATTTAATTTGAATCTTCAAACGATATTCACTTACTTCGATGATTAATGTGATGATTAATGTGATGTTTTATATATAATCTTATTAATGAACTTGTGAATGTGTAAATAAATGAGAAAGTGAGGATGATCGACCCTGCTCGCTTTCGATGGCTTCATAACAACATGCAATCATCTTTCTCCTTACATGAAGAAACACTCTGGCCGCTTGACTCGAGACATACAAAAATCCTTTGTATTATACACAATTGAGATTATTGTTGCTCTAATGGAAAGTAACAGAAGAGCTTAAGCAACAAAGAAGTCACATAAAGTTGGAAATTTTCTGATGCCAATTTCTAAAACTTCTAGTACACAGAACACCTATAAAATTATTTTCTAAAAACCAAAAATAGGAAAATTTCCGAAACCAAACAACATAAATTTAAGGAATAAAGTAAACCAATAAAGAGAATTAAGAGCACCATTTAGCCCGTTTAACCCGTGTAACAATTACATGGAACAACAAATACTTTTAATAAACAATTCAGTTACAAAATATGATAAAAAGAATGAGAAAAATAGGTAATTTTTCTAACCCAAATTTAAAAATAAAATCGAGTGAAAGAAACCCAAAAAATAAATAAAGAAAGAAAAAGTAGCATTCCTAAACCTGTTTAAGAATGGTGGCAGGAAATGCAGTAGAGTCGGAAAGATAAACTCATAAACATAGAATAAAACCCTTTTCTTCATCACCTTCGGTTTCCAACTTAATTTCTCTCCAAACCTAAATAGACCAAAAGACAAATGAGCATGGTTTGTTCAAAAAAAAAAAGAAAAAGAAAGAAATATGATAGGCAAAATAGGAACGTCTGAGCTAAATACTATTCTAGCCGTAAGACTAATGAATTGCGTATTACATCCAACCCAGCATGGCCTACACAATTTATAGCTTCTAAACTTGGATTGCCTTCTCATTATTTTTTCCATCCTTTACTTTCTTGCAATATTCATTTAAACAAAATGAGATTTAGATTGCAAACGCTCCTCCAAAACCTTAAAAAAATACATGTTTTCTTCAGCTCCCCCACAAAATCTAATTCGACTCAATAAAAATCCGATCAAGAAGATGATATTTCTAAACTGCTACTTTCATTGTGAAATAAATTTAAGAAAAAAAAAGTATTCTGCCTAAATTTGAACAGTTACGCATCCAAATGTTTGAATGTACTAATAATTGGTTACCAACTTCAATTCACCTGATGAAATGCAACCACCACTAGAAGTAACTTTGAGAACCACATCTATCATTATATTATATACGATTAGAATTTCCACTACTGTATGGAACACACAGAAATCAAATTGACAAGAGAGGAATGGACCTAAATGGCAAGTTAAGCCATTTACCATTATCCATACCAGCAAGTAAAGACTTGTGACATTAGGCACCAATACAGACAAGCAAATAGAGAAAAGAGGCTAGCACATTAGATGAACGGAAAACGTGGAAGATGGCCAAAGACAAGATGGATGGTCACTTTCAACTAACTTACCTTTGGGGGTTTGCAGACAATCCATCACTTAGATGATCATCAAATATGTTGGTAAAGGTTGTGGCGGCTTCCATGCTGAATGCAACCTTCAAAGACATGTAGACAGACTGCAGGCATAAAAGGTTCCATGCCATCAACACCAAAAATATGTATGAACATCCTATCCATCATCAACAGGTAGTACTAGACAACAATATAAAAGTAAAACTGACACCTTCCAAAATCAGCTACGCTGGAGGCAAAGGTCAAAGCTAGATCAAACTCTTTGTTGAAGACGAGATCCTAAGAAGGGCCTTGCACAATTCAAAATTTGGGCTGAACACGAAGCAATCATACAAGATGACGAAGTGCAGAGATGCTAATTACAGTAGACCCATTAACGGCTTCATCTTAAAAATTTAGAAGCTTTGTAGCAGATGCATGCACCAGAAACAAGGTCGCAACTAAAATCCATATGTTACTACTAGCAAATTCAACATGTCACTCAAGCTTCTACACCATGCAGGAGCGACGACGAGTAGAAGAGGTGGTGCAGAGAAGCAATAGTGAGGAAACCATGTGCACTAAGATGCAGTGAAGTGGTGAAAGCATGCTGTTTTACTTCAATATCACAAATCAAAACAAAACATAAAAATACTTTAGAATCATCTATCTCAGAAAGACAAAGTTACCATGGTAACTAAGTTAACATAAAGGGGTAATAGATAAATAGAAGTAGATAACAATATGAAGCAAGAAAGAAACTTCCCAGTTTTATATGCTGCTGACAGCAAGCATCACAAAATGGAGTCCAAGGCACCAGTTTTAGCGGCTGAAACACTTTGCAGAGTGGAAGCCATGCAAAACCACAAGTTCTAACGACCTCATTGTCATGAAACGAACATAAGTAACATAAATCTCTTTTCCTCACTGAACCTACAACTACAAGTGCTACAATATTACAAATTGTTTTCATAGATATCATTCCAGATTTGCTCAGTTCAGGTCCCGCTTTAAGCTCTGCAAAGGAGTTTTAATAAAAGCATATCAGACTGGAACCACATTGCAAGTAATAAAAATAAAATACCTGATGATTCAAGTAATTCAGCACGAATCACTTACCCATTAGCATAAGGTGAATCACGACGAGAATGACAATATGGAGGTGACCTGCTGTAGCTGCGACCACGACAAGGTGATATGTGTTGAATTATGAACTCCATGCAGCCCATGCAACGTCCAAAAGCCACTCAATCTTCATGGACATGCTGCTGACTATATTTCATGTGAACTAAGTGCTTCATTCTAGTCTTTTGTGAACCAATGCCATTGTAACTTAGTTTGGTTTATTTTGAACCATGTTAGGTTGATATTTCATGTCATTTTGATGGTGACAAAGCTGATCAAATCAGCAAGATTAAGCTTGCAAGTTTCTTATTTCAAGTTTCCATAAGATTAAGTGGGATTAGGTATGTTTAGGTAAAGATATGTTATGATTTACTTTGACTAAGCTTTTTATATATTGGCAATGTATCCTTAATGAAAGTCGTGGTAATTCATTCACACTTAAGCTCCATTTTCCTTAGCTTTCTTTTCTCTCAAAAATTCTGTCATCTTTCTTTCTTTCTTCTTCAGCAAGTCTCGACACTTGCACTGCAAGTTACAGCCATACACAAGCTGCTATTTGCTTCTAACTCCAACAATATGCTACGGCGCTGAGGAGATCTTCTGCCATGTGGACTATAGCTCCTGCAGCAGAACATAATAATTCTATGAGCAAGGAAAAATAACAAGTACATTTTCAGTAGTTTGCATTCATTTGTTCAGATAAACAATCATAACAATCCACAAAAAAGCTTAACTAAAAAAAATAAGCCTTCACCAGATTAATTCAAATAAACTGATAAAACAGCTTGTTATTATAACATAAACCCTATAGAACTCATAGATAAATGCAGTCTTAAAATCTTGTGCCATGCATACATGTAATAAATTGAAAGACTTATTATCCACACATAAATACATAATCGAGCACATCAAGCTTCAAAAAAGGAATAAATAAGTCAAAGGTGAATCCTAAATAAGTAGGTCACATGTGACTCAAGTCTACCTCAATACAATATAGAACATATATATCCTATGTTTATTATCATTCATATAGATAGGCAGGGGACAGCAGAAATTATCTTCCTACAGTCTAATATAATATATATATATGTAAAAGAACCATCAAAACACCTGCGCCCATACCCATAACTTGGACTTTTACGATGATGAGGACTAGGGCTTCGATGTCGCCCATTCCCTGCGCCCCAAGAGCCAATGCACGAGCGGCATTCCCGAGCGAAGTGACCAGGTTCACCACACTCATAACACTTCAAATCCTCAGCCCCACCACGGCGCCCACCACGGCCTCCACCACCTTTAGAGTTATGAGAAAGCTCCACACGCCAACCATTCTTGACTTCAAGGAGAAAAGGAAAATTACTAAGCAAATTTGAGGTCAATAACACGGGATAAATCAGAAACCCGTGATTGATTTTGTGGAGACATAAGAACTAAGCAGCGCCAGACAAGCAAGCTTAGATTTTATTTGTTCCTTACACAACCGCAATAAACTAAACAACAGGCTGCAAACTATGAAGCATGGATACGGACATGCAATACGGGTACGACACGATACGGATACGGCGATACGGTAATTTTTAAAAAATAAGGACACGGGTACGGTAGGATACGGTAATAAAAAATATTTTTATTATTTATATATATATATATATATTATGTTAAAAACATAAATACAAAATTCTCCAAAAAGGGTTAAGTTCTAATCGTTTGATGGATGCATTTTTTAAGGTTGTAAAAGTGTCTATTTATAGACTAAATTTGTAAGTAAAATAAATTATGCTAATAAATACAAAATATATTATACTAATAAATATTAAATATTTAAAAAATATATATTTTGTTTAACTTGACTTGCAAACAATGTCTTATTTTATCTAATAAGAATTTGGGTCACACATATATTTATTAATTTATAATTAAAATTAATTTTTTTTAAAATATTTTTAATGTAATAAATACATTAACTAGACAAATATTATATATATTCTTATTATAATGTATCTCATATATTTATAAATTAAATTTATAGGTCAAATAAATTATACTAATAAATGTAAAATATATTATACTAATAAAAACTAAATCTTCTAAAAAGAAAATATATTTTGTTTAACTTAACTTGCAAACAATATCTTATTTTATTTAACAAAAATTTAGGTCACACATATATTTATTAATTTATAATTAAAATTAATTTTTTAATTATTTCGAATTTAATTTATATGGGTCTCACATATTTTTATTATATTTACTTTAGTTATTTTTATATTACTATAATTTATTTTTACTTTCTTACCCCATTATAAATTTATAACCATATAATACAATACATTAACTATTTTTTATTCTTTCTTACAGATTGACTTTTTTCTTTCTTTTTTTCACAGCTTTTTTCTCTTTTTTTCTGACGCACCATTAACTATTTTTTTCTTTTTTTCACAGCTTTTTCTCTTTTTTCTGACGCACCATTAACTATTTTTTTTTTCTTTTTTATACAGCCCCTTTATTTCTTCCCCATTTACCCCTCTTTCCCCTTCTCATTTACCATCCTTACCTTTGCTCTGTATTTCATTTTCTGTAAAAAAAAATCAGCACATATGCAGATTCCGGGAGTGTCCCTTTTTGACACGCTTCAAGGCGTGTCCGGTACGTATCCGGCCGTGTCAGCGGCGTGTCCATGTCGGACACCAATACGGCACTGATACGAGGGGATTTTCCTCGTGTCGATGCTTCCTAGGCTGCAAACAACTAGTGGATGTACTAAAAAGAATCATAACTGCGTTAAAAATTAGGACATGAATGGATTTAACGTATATGCAGCACATAATGTAAGGAAAAACAGAAATAATCAAGCAACAACCAATTAAAATGAATTTTCATAAGGAAATTGAAACTGAACCTATATTTCAAACAGATATCAGAGATGCAATAAATGGATAAATTAAACACCAACAACATCAAGATTCATAGAAAAAGTTGGAATAAAAGAAATATACTCACCGTCCAATTCACGGATTGCATCTATAGCATCCCTGCGGTCATCAAACTCAATAAATGCATATCCAGGTGGCCTTCGAGCTACCCATATAATGAATTCATTCCATCAGCAACTAATCAATCAAATTAAAATGTATATATACATACATACATACATACATATATATATTTTTAAAAAGTAAACTTGTTTCAAGTGATTCAACAGAAAACCTGAGAAGCTTCACCGTGACCCTTTAAAACACATAATTATTCAGGTCTCTATCAAAAATAAAAAATTTCTTTCATATAGAAAAAATAAAATAACCTGCGGAGAACACCGAAAATTCTAAACTCATCTTCGAGATCCCTCTCCATGACCCGAGGATCCAATTTCCCGACATAAACCCGGGACATTCTCACTGCACACCATAAATAATAGTAACAATTAATTTTTTTTTTTTTTTAAAACGCGAAAGTGAAACAAGAACAGAAAACCCAATGGTTAGGAAAAGCTATTTGGGCCGTTGAAAATAGGACAGAGAAATATTAGGGGCTTTTGTAGGAAACAATCGAAGGAATAGAGGTAACTGAGAGATAATATAATTAGGAATTACCTGAGGAAATTTAGAGGGCCTTTGGAGAGCTAGAAAATCATTAGGGATGAACCAATTTTTGAGAGAAAAGCTTAGATTTAGATCTAAGAAATTTTTTTTAATGGCTTATGAAAAGGGAGGGAAGGGACAATGGGTGGTTTAAATAACCCAACCAGATTTTAAAAATTGGGCATTTGCCCATTTGACCACCTAAAATTTCTTCCCTTTTTCAAATTGGTCCTTGTTTTCAATTAAAGCTTATTTTCTTAATTATTTTCAAATCAAGTTTCGTATTTAAAATTCGTTTTAAACAAATGAATTCCTGGACACTGATTTTTGGGATGTGACAAATATATTTTAAAACTATCACAATTTCTCTCTAAAATACAAATACAAAGAAATCTTTCTCCTTAAATTTCCAACACCCAACGTAAAAAAAAAAAAAAAAAACAATTTTTAAAAGAATGAAAGCGCTTCCTGCAATAGGCGTTTTCTGTTTTTTTTCTCTCCAAAATTAACCTATTTCCCTAAATTTGAAAAAAAAAACTTACCTAATTCTGTAATTAATTTTAAAAATCGGCATTTTTCTCTAACTAAGCCAAGCTTTATTGGTATTTGTTGGTTGTTATCGTATTCAGTTAGAATTTAAAAATCCAAAAGTATATATTGTTTGTTTTAATTTCCAAAACAATAAAGCAGGATTTAGAAAATCTAAAACTATACATTTTTTAACTTTTCAAACTCAAGGTTTCTAGAATTTTTATAATGTTTTTTGGTTAACTAATATAGTTTCTAAAAATTATGGATTTAACCCTTATACTTTTATTTAATTACTTTTAGTCTTTGTAATTTTTAATTTTAAAATATCAATCCTCATTAAATAATAATTTTTAAATTAAATAAAGCCCTACTATTTCTAAAATATGGTACACCAAACATATTATAATATGTACAATACCACGTTAAATTATTATTTCCACATATTACTCACTAAAAACTCAATAAACGGATTAACGATTACGTTAAGACTAAATTAGAAAAAATTAAAAAATACAAAGACTAAAATTAGCCAATTCAAAAATTACTAGGACTAAAATTGATCAAATAAAAGCAAAAAAACTAAATCCACAACTTTCAAAAAGTACAAAAACTAATAGCAAAATTTAACCTCTTTTAATTTTTATATTTTTCAGGACTTTTTATGTTTTAAAAAAAAATATATGTAATTTTATTAGAATTAAGAACAAATTAAAACTACGTGTAAATATTGTAGGTTAATTTCTTTATAATCATGACCAAATTAAAAATTGAATAATTGTTAAAAGTTAAATTTGTTAATAAATTAAATTTAGAATTGCCACATCATCTCCCCTTACTAAATCAAACCAATAAGACAAATATAATTAATTCAATAAGCATTTTGCAACTTACTTTCAATAATTGGGTGACAAAAAACTTAAAACATAATTGAATGTATTTAAGCTTTACAAGTCCCTAATTATTAGGGCTTAACAAAGGATAAAAATATCCATCGATGTATAAAAATGATCTATAGCTTACATAAATAAAACAATATAATTTAGGGGCTTTTCTTAACATTTAGCCAAAATCTGTGCTATTAGTTGCAAACGGAGTAAATTGGCTGTATCAAGCCATAAATAGCTCCAAAGATCCAATCTTAGTAGAAAATCCTTAATCAATTTACTCAAAACTATACACTATGAAAGAGCAATGAGATTCCATGAAGTGGTGCAGACAGAGAAGGAATACCTGAGAAAACAGTAAACACTAAGCTTGCAGCAAGCGAAGAAGTAAAAGGTAGCTGTTTTTACTTCAAAACCAACCTTCCAAAAGAAAAGACACAAAACACAACCATAAAAGTAAATAACAAAATGGTATCTAAATCAAATGGTTCGCCCTTCTCAGATAAGAGAGGGTTCGTTCTCGTAAATTTGATGCTAGATCCCTACCAACCAAAACAAAACAAGGCAGCACGATATGATTTGAGAAGGGTTCTCTGAAGATTTGAAACTTAAGCTATTTGTTTTTTCTTCGATACACTGAAACATAAGCGGCTTAGATCATGCAACTGGACAGGGTTCTAACTGGATCTATGAAGTGGGTTGTGCTGCGGCCAATCCATGTTTATATTTACAAATTTATAATCTCCCTGGTCCGAGGCACACCCTGTCTTTAAGGTAGAAGGGGTTGAAAACCAAATTCAAATAACCTTATTATGAAGATGCGAACACAAACATAAACATAAATCAGTGTACTCAAATAACCCTTAAAAGTATTACAAAAACATTAACCCAGATTTGTTTGAGGTATGAGGTACTCACTTTAACCAATGCAAAGTAAGAAAGCAAGCATAGGAGAAAACAATGTATAAGATAACACTTTCAGCAACCAAATTACATGGCTAAGCATTCTCGTTGCTGTTGCTCTTCTTCTCAGTGTTTTGCTTTGGAACAGGCTGAATTCTCTGATAAGGAGTCCTAGTCAATGTCTCTCCCCTCAAAGCAGCTACATACCGATCATTTGTATCCTCTTTCCGCTGGAGCTCCCCAAGGTATTCCGTTAATCGCTCTTGGTTCACTTTCCCCATCATCTAATCAAAAAAAGGGAGGGGAGGGGGACACGAGATAAAATTATGAACCCTTAGTTTATGATGCTTCAACGAATCAGGCAGGCAATCATGATATAAATTATGCAAAACATTCAATTACTCGATGAATTAATAATGGATGGAACTCAAGAGTAAGGAGGGTAATTACGAGGGATTCGGGGCGGGCGTTTTCGCGCAGCCGGGCCTCCAACTGAGGGTTGCGGGAGTTGGTAAGTTGCATGACGCCGTAGCCAATGACACCCGGAACAACGCCGCAGAGGGTGGCAAAGGCCAAGAAGAACGGCTTCGAATCCCTTGTCCTCCTCACTAGCCACCGCCATGTCTCGCTTTTTTCCCATAGTATTGACATTTCTAATTTCTGGATCACTCTATTCTTGTTTCAATAATTAGTAAAACCGATCACCCCAACAATTGAACCCTCCCTAATTCCAAAACAAATATATAGCCCTTTTTAACTGGGCTGAGAAAAGTTCTGTTGGGCCGTTGCCTCTAAAAATCAACAATTTATTAATACCTTATTCCCTCAATATGTTTTTTTCAAAAGAAGATAAAAAGTTCTTAATAAAAATTTTAAAAAATTAATTAAGTTTCTAAAGAAAAATTACGCCAGATTGAGTCTTTCGTATTAAAATACAATTAATTATGACTTTCTATTAAAGGAAATAGTTGTTAACCTATTTGATCGCTAATGGAAGGTAACACGATAGATATAAATTCCTAAAAATTGACACATGAAATTATATGTGTATTAATGCAGACATGGAAAAATAATTAAAATATTTAAATTAAAAAAAAATCTTACGTGCAAATTCTCTTTAATTAAACGTTTTTTTTTATCTTTAAATTAAATGTTTAAAAGAAACAAAGTAGAAACAATGAATTAAAAAACAATTAAACTCTATTTGGATAAAGTGATTTTGAAACTGAAAAAGCAAAAACTAAGTTAAAACTCAAATCAAACCCTTTAAAATCTCTCTCTCTATTTGGATTTCCCGTTATAGAATGTTTGTTGTATCGTAAAAGCCTTAATTCATGATTTAGTTTTTGAAATATATTTATTTTTATTTTAATAATTAAATTATTTTATCTAAATTTTGATACCTAAAATATTCATCTTTTATAATTTTTAGTCCGAAATTTTTCAAACGTTAAAAAAATCTCCGCCCAATAAAATCGTGGCACATGTCTTGATTTTATTTCATAAGATAATTTTATTAAAATTCTTTTTTGTTAAAATAATATATTATTAAAATGGTTTTTAATTAACTAGTTATTGGTTAATTTTTTATATTATTTTTCACAACTATTCTCTCTCATATCTGAATTTTTTTCACTTTATATTACTTTTTTTCACATTCTTGGTTTCTCATTCTCCACTTCATTTTTGGATAAATTTTGAATTAATTCTGTCCAATTCTTAAATTAGGACAAATTTTAAAAGTACCCAAACAAGTAAAAGACAAAAAGATTTTGGTTCTCCCATTTTTGAACAAATATGAATCCTCGACAAGTCTTGCATTGCAATAAAGGATGGAGTTGTATTCAAGATTGTTGGAGATTACAATTCCATGACCATGTTTAGTGAAAGGGGCACATGCATAGGTTTCAACGAGACTAGCCATTTGTGTGTGTGTGTCAAAGAGATTGTTTTGGAGGATTTTAGTTTTTAGTTGAAAGGAAATGATACGCGCAAGGTTGGGTAAATCTTAAGCTCAAAAGATCATCAAAATTCCAATGAGTTTTTAGATGGTATCCATGTATTTATAGGTTTAGATGTCTTCATGCCGATTAAGAGCTATCACTTAACTTTGAAACGTACTTTGAATTATTTGATTTTGAGTTTGAAAACTCAAATTATGATCATTTTAAAGAAGATTGTGCAAGCAAAATTTTCTGGAGGGAATTTTCAAGTTTTAGGCTTTGAGTAAAATTTTAAATCATATTGATTTTAATTTAAATGTCTAGTTTTGATTATATATGAGCCCACAATATATTTTTTAAGTATATATTTTTAAGACTTTATTTATTACCAAATTTATGACATAGTTATTTTATTTAAACTTTCTTTTCAGCCTAATATGTTATTGGCCTATTTAGATAATTATTTTTAGGACTCAAGTATTTTATTTGCTTTGTAAAATTGGATCCATGCCCACATTACATAGGTTAGCCAAATTCACCTTATTAGGTGGGTGTTACACTTGGTTTTCATTCGATATGTAATTACGCAGGGGCTAAGCAAATAAAATCCATCTATGACTTTTTGTTGTTACCGCCCATTAACTTTTAGAAGTCCTAGCTTAACTAGGACTCTTAGTTTAGGACTCAACTAGGATGTTGTTAGAGTATGTTTAAAGACCAGTCCTGATATAATTGTAATCACATACTCATTTTACCTTGTTTGTTAATATAAGATATTGCTATTATTATTTCAGTTTCTTTTTCTGCGTGTATAAATAAATTGGTTAATAATAAAGTCCTAAAAATAATATCATTATTCTTAAAATGTCCTTAGTCAAGTATTATTGTGGGTTTGAACAATGATAATGCATTTGAGGCTAATGTGTAGTTGATTGATGACAAAGTGTTTTCATTGATATAGGGATGTCAAAATCGATTCATGAGTATGTGTTAGAGAACAACATACTGGACTGACTCACTATGATTCCTTAGTCTAAGTATTATTGTGGGCTTGAACAATGATAATGCATTGAGGCTAATGTGTAGTTGATCGATGACAAAGTGTTTTCATTGACATAGGGATGTCAAAATCGATACATGAGTATGTGTTTGAGAACAACATACTGGACTAACTCACTATGATTATGTTTCTTGAATTATTATGTAATAGTCATAACATTACTCATAGTGATAACTATGCATATGATCCTCAGACTTGAGATCATCATTGTCCCAACATCGTGAGTCGTATATTTTGACACAGTCAAATGTCTACCATAATAGGTTATACTTTAAATATTGATGTTTGGTATGCCGCAATCTATGTAGTGGGATATGATTGATCATGATAGAATTTGTCCCTCCTACATAATGGGAGCAATATCTTAGGCCTCTTGATGGAGTGAGACTAGAAATGCATGGTCATGCTCGAATAAGTTGATATGAGATATCACATTTATTTGTTTATTGTTGTCTACTTAGAATATCAAGAAATAAGATATTGGACTATACAAGTGTGACTATTCCATGACTTGTGTCCAATCAAGATATTAAGGAATACATGAAAAATTATCACAGAAAGGTTATGTCGAATCACGACTTCTTGTAACTTGGCTAGCAATAATGTATTGAGAGATGTCACTCATTGCTTGTAATACTAGAAACAGTCTACTATTACTACTAACGTTACAAGAGCCTATAGGGTCACACCCTATAGTTGAAGTGAACAGAATTCAAATACATTTGGTATTGTATTTAGCTGTCACATGAATTAAATTAATAATTGAATTAATTTAATTTGATAGTTAAATATTGAACACATTATATGTTCAAACTTGTTGTACACAAATAGAGAATGTAGATAAAATTAATATATGAATTTGATTCATACAAAATATTAATTTTATATAGTTTACCAAAATTATATATAAATAATTATATTAATTAATTTTGGTTAAAATATAGAAGACATGGAAATTGATATTCTTTAGGAAAGAATATAATTTCTTTTTGTCACTTTCCATTTGTTTCTCTAATAATAAGAGAATAATCCCTTATAGACTAATAATAAAGCAAATAACAAGAACTAAAATAAAATCTAAAACCAAAGTCAAGGGAAAAACCAAAGACTAGATCTAAAGAGAAAATTATACAATATGAAAGTTGTCCATAACATGTGTTAAATGAGCCTATTTATAGACTTTAGAGTGGTCGTCATCCTTAACCCTAGGTAGTTGCCATCCTCATGCTTAACATTTGATTGTGCAGACGAAAACACCCCTAGCTCGTAATTATTTCCCGTAAATAGGTGATGTCGCGACACATCAGGTCCTGTGTCGCGACATTAAGAGCAATATGCTCATCCTTAGGATAACTTCAGGGGTTTGTCGCGACATCCTCAAGCTGTGTCGCGACATCGAAGGAAGTTTTGCACTTCTTCTATTATGTTCCCTATGTTGCAACATCCAATGCTCTGTGTTGGAACACAACGACTAGTATTGAGTTAGCACGCTTGCTAATGGTCTTTTACATGCTCACAAAGTATATTAGCTCACTCTTAGGCCTCATTCGGCCCCTAAGGTCAATAAAAGACTCAAATTACACACTTTAATAAACTTAACTAAATATATGAAAATGTGATTAAAACTTAACGAAAATGCTTATGTTCAAGCTCCTAAAGTGCAAAAACTAGTTTAATCTATACGGCAGATCACAGATCACGATAAAACCTGTTAATCTAAATAAAAATGATATGAGGAGTTAAAGGGGAGTATGTATGTGAATGAGACTGTATGATATGCTTCTGATTCTAAACTCTGGGTACGTGGCTGGCATGAAGATAAGTTGTCTGAGTTATGTTAAGTTGGCGTCCAGTTTACGCCTATGTTTTAAGTAAGTTGGTGTACTAAGTCTGTTTGTGTTTTGTATACGCCATTAGGCATACTATGACTATTGTGTGTAAGTCCCTCTGAAAGGTTCAGTTGTATTGTAAGTAAGGATATGCATACTATCTTTTTAGAACTGACTAAGTTAGTATGAAATTACTCTGTATTTTTTTCCTTCTTAGGCTTGCTGACTAAAGGAAGACTATTTTTTTGAAGGACTACGCTACAGTGCTGCTGCTATTGTGAGCTGATTGTTTTGTTTTGTATCATGCTTAACTCTTAGGGGTGGCATATAATTATATTTTGGAAATGATCTCTATAAAGAACTACCATTTTGATAAGAGACTATTTTAATAAAAACCTTATCAAATTTAAATATTTGGATTTGAGTTATCATATTTTGTTTAATAAACATTACTTATTTAAAGCTTATATGCTAGAGGATTTGAACATTACTTTGAAATGCAAATGATGTCACTGAAACCTTTGTAATGTATTAACCTTGACATATTTTATATTAACAACTTTGTAAAATTTTATAAAGCTTTCGCTAAATGTTTTAAAGTTAGTTTGATTTAATGTGTGACACATCATACTCGGATCCAATTATCAGGTCGGGTTTGGCGTGTTACAGGGCCACTTTGATGAGTTAGTGAAGATAGGAAATTATCAGAATGGGTTATAGACTCACAAGGGAGTTTGGCGGCATTGTGGAATGATTACCTACTGGTCCTTTGGGACGACATTGTGCAAACGATATATAGGTCCTTCGAGGAAAAGATAATGCAATGTCAATGGTATCGACCGATGGTGCTGGTTTTCATCTCTCAATGGAGAAACAAACGACAAATCAATGTCTCAAAAACCAACTAGTAGTTCTTTTACAGTGGCGATATGGATCGTCCCGATCCTGAAAAAGGACTTTTTGTTTAAATTCCTTTTAATTTTAAATTCTTAACTTTCATTTAAGTATTTTTAATTATTGATTTTAATGTTTTAATTAGGGTATTTTTATGTGTTTTACTAGTGGTTACTAAGCTAAGAACCGGGGAAAAATACGAACAAACTGAAAAGGCAAAATTTCACGCAAGGGGAGGCCGAAACAGTTTGTGACGGCGGGACGAGGAGTGTCGCGTCATCTCAAAAATCCCACTCCACATCTAAACATGGCCTAGCAACATCACAATGAGCCAACCAAACGAGTAAACAAATAGATGGTGATGTCGAGACATGGAAGGTCACGTAGTCCCAACGAGTAATCCCATGTCATGACGAGTCGTGACATAATGACATTTGAACTCGTAACATTACACGAAGTTGTAATGAGGGAGGACTTGACATCGTGACAAGGTGAAGATTATTTAATTTTCTCGTCATGACGTGCTCTACCTCAGCTGCCCCAAACGATTCCTTCCCTTCCCCTCCGCTGTTTTCCACACTCTCAGCATCCAAGCCACCATCTCTTTTCATTTTTCATTAGTTTAAAGATCAAACTTTCATCTCTTACTTATTTTCTCCTATTTTATTAGTTAGAAACCCTACCAAACACAAAAACTTTCTCTTGTGAAGACGAACATGATAGTCGATGGGGACAACACCGGCAACTGATCAAATCATCCGCAATAGTGCTCAGTGATACTCAATCTCTCTTCTAATACTTTTAATATTCATGTTAGATCGACAGATTAGCGAATCGGGAAAATTTTTTATTGATTAATTCATGTTTATTGGTTGTTGAATATATTCAAATTGGTTACAATGTCGTCTCAAAAGTGAACAACATCTCGACAATCCACATAGCGCAATGTTCCAAAAGAGTCGATGAAAGGATTCGTCTCCAATGAAGTGGCCAAATGATTTGGCAACTTTAATAAACCATTAAACTTGTAATGTCGTTCCGATTTTGCAATACAATTATTCCACAACCCTATAATCACGAAGGTCGACAAGTTATGGTGGAATACATTTTACCGACAACCTCTAAAATCGTCTATGATCTCGATCATTTAGGAATTTTATGTGAATTTTCTTGAAGCCCAAGGCAATAAAGTCTTCGTAAGAGGTGTGTATGTAGACGCCTCTCCAATTTCGATCGAGGCCATTCATAAAACACCATGCTATACCCCCAATTTTTACGAAGATTTAAATGAGGACGAGGTGGATTACCATGAGATCATTATTTTTTTTGACCGAGGGTCGAGGCCATTCGGTCCAAAAGTTGGTAACTAGGGAACCATTGCGATTTCAACAATCAATAATGACCCCAAAAGCAAAAAAATTGGTTATATATTTTTTTGCGAGTTACCCATGATCGTGCTCTCCTTTTGTATGCCATTTTGCAGGGATGGCAAATTAATGTGGACAACCATACCCTCTACAACATGAGACAGTGTGTCGGAGGGCACACATGAGGACTTTCGTACCCACAATTAATTTTGAACATGTGCAGAAGGGCTGAAGTGGAGATTGACCAAGAAGAACCAACTTTCCCACTAAAGGGCATATTAAACTATGTCATTTATGCACTATAACAGCCCGATTTTGGATGTAGTGGGAATAGTAATTTCGAAACCACATATCTGACGTAGAGAAATTTATTTTTATTATATTTTTATGGTCTACAATTTTATGGAACGATTTCGTGAAAATTTTGTTCGAAAATTTTGACGTTTGGGCACTCAATTTAGTTAAAAGTACTAAATTGAAAAAATGAAAAACTTGAATTCTATATGTTAGAGGTGTCCAATTGCTATGAGATTTTAAATTGGAGGTCCTTAAATGGTAATTAGACCATTGGTTAATTTGGTGGACAAAAATGGACATGGTTTGGTATGTTTCTAAAGTTTTTCATTAAGGACATTTTAGTAATTTGGTAATTAAATGAATTAAAAAGCTAAATTAAAAGCCAATTTTTGTCCATCTTCTTCCTCATGGCCGAAATTCACAAGGGGGAAGCCATAGCTAGGGTTTGGCCACTTCCAAGCTTGATTGTAAGTCCGTTCTAGCCCTGTTTTTTAATTATTTTTATGTTTTTGAAATCCTTGTAACATGATCTATCTATTTCTACCACTAATTTGAAGAGATGTCAAAGTCTAAAATTTTACCCATGTTGAACATGTATGTATTTTGATGTTTGATGGTAGAAAATGCATGTTTTTTGTTTGTTAAGCAACTTTTGCTAAGTGATTTTCGGTAAAAATGTAAAAAAGGACCTATTTGTAAAAGTTATAAAATGAGTAGAAAATGTGAAAAAATTAGAAATGTGGGCTGTCATGAGTATGAAAATGGTTAGACTAGGCTGGGTTTTGAAGAAATTGAATGAAAATAATTTTACGAGCCTAGGAACTAAATTGTAAAATGTCAAAAGTTTAGGGTAAAAATGTAATTTTGCCATTATGTGACTTTTGGACTGAAATGAATAATGTGTTGATTAAATGAGATGAATTTGGTATTATAGTTCAAGAAAAACGAGGTTCGAACCTAGAACGGGGAAAAAATAAGTATTTGACGATTCAGTCCTTTTTGCCATTTTTATGCCGAGGTAAGTTCGTATGTTTAATAAGCATTAAATTATATGTGTATAAATGCTTAATTGATATAATTGTGGTAAATGCTATATTATGAAATGAAACGTGAATGCTATTGAGTACGATATTACGGAAATGATCGACACAGATTCGATACAGCGAAAGTCCCGGTTGAACATTAGGAATAGATAGGATAGAAATGTTATGACATTAGGGTTACTGAGATTACGTGTAAGACCATATCTGGGATATGGCATTGATATGAGACTTCGCGTAAGACCATATCTGGGATATGGCATTTGTACGGTACTATGTGTACGAGATCCCCGAGTATCCTTTAGTACTCCAAATGGTTCAACGGGAAATTCAACGGGTATGTCAAAGAAGAGAAAGAGTATGTAAGTATTACGAATTGGTACAGGTATGTACGTAAAGTTTATAAGCATTGACTTCATGAAATTGTGAGTTCATGATTTTCCACAAGAATGATTTTATGAAAACCTTGTGATTATTGGTCTATACTTGTGATGTATGAAATATATGGTAAATTTGATTGACGATTTTGTGATTGGCCTTCGGGCCAAATTGAGTTATGATATAGCATGCTTTATTCACACAAATTGTGATTTATCGGATATGAGAAAAAGGAAAGATTGGCATAATTGGCTATTAAAATGGTTATGGAAGTAAGGGAAGATAAGAGTTTAGACAATTGAAAGATATTAAGACATATGCTCGGAAACATGAGTACACATAATTAATGTTCATGTTTACTATGAGGTTTGAAATGAGTTGTTAATTGTTGTAATATGTTGCAAAGGAGAGATTACGACTGTTAGGCTAATGCCAGGATATGTTAAATTATGCTTATAAGTTGTTTGAGTAAATAAAGTGACTGAATAAATTATAACTGTGAGATTTATAACAATTTGTACTATCTTATGTTTATATTGTTGGACTTGGTAAATGATTGGTAAGAGTTGCTTATTATTTTCATACGGACTTACTAAGCTATATATATAGCTTACCCCCTTCCTTTCCAATGTCTTATAGGGTTATTGAGCTAGCTCGAGTTGGAAATCGCCGGAGATCCTATCACACTATCAAGCTATCATTTTGGGTATAAATGAATTCAAGCATTTTAAGTCTATGTCATGTATAGGGACTAGGCCAATTTGTTATGTGTGTCATTATTAATTTGGCCATATGTGTTAGATTGTAATTGTTAATGCTTCATCTTATATGTAGCCATGAATGATGGCTTATGTTGATCATAAGTTTATTCATATGTTAATGCCCTCTTGTGAATGTGAAATTAGTATGTTTTTAATGGGCTAAGTATGATGTTTTAAGCGTGATAAATAATGGTATAAGAATGACATGTTATTGTCTTGTTTGTGGTTGTTTGGTTGCATTTATATGCTTGAATTTGTGTCATGTGATGTTGTGTAGATGAGTGCAAGTGAGGGTTGCAAAATGGCTTGGTAAATAGCCTTGTTTTTGTCCATACAGGTAGACACACGGGCGTGTGTCTAGGCCGTGTGTGACACATGGTCTGCCCCACGGGCATGTGTTTCGGCCGTGTGTCCCCTGCACCTTAATTGTTGCAAAATAGAATGTCTAGAATTGAGCACACGGGCAGAGACACGGGCGTGTGTCTCAGCCGTGTGTGCTACACGGCCTAGCACACAGGCGTGTGGCACGGTCGTGTGGCACAAGTCAGAGAGCACCCCTAAATCGAACATGGTCTGAAGCACGGGCGTGTCTCAGGGTCACACAGGCATGTCCTTTGGACCACATGGGCGTGTGAGCCCTGCATCTAGCAAAAATTTTCTAAGTTTTGTAAAAAATTCTAAAGTTCTCGGTTTAGTCCCGAACCGCTTCCAATACATGTTTTGGGCCTCGTAGGCTCGTATAAGGGACTTTATGATTGAATATGGATGGTTTTAATTTGGACGCAAATTTTATGACTCAAAATTGTGTGATTGCTTGTGTTATAAGTTCGGTAATGCCTCGAGCCCTGTTCCGGCGTTGAATACGGGTAAGGGGTGTTACATGCATGGTTCTATAATCAATACGTTGACCGGATGGAGAATAAAAATGAGCAGGTGGCAGCACATCGGGAATACAAACGAGACCGCGGGCTGCCAGAGTCAATGGAAGAACCCCAGCTCGTACTACTGAGGGTACAATGAAAGGGGTAACGTCTACTTTGGTAGCCCCAATGAGTGAAGAAATGACTCAACGTATAGAGGCATACCTCGAGTACAACACTGCATGCAAATATGAATATGGGAAGGTAATGAGCCATCTAGCCGAGCAATTCAGCATAGATTCATTTCGATGCCCGCAAACACCTGCATTTTCGAAAGCCCCATCTGACACCACCAGACCCATACAGGTCGGACCATCCACTGCTCGAGGAAAGGAGATGATAGTCAATTCAGACGAGGGCAGCTACACTGAGGAGTTCAATTACGACAATTTTGCTGACCTTTGAGGGATAAAAAACAAAAAGTAAAACAAAAGAAAAATGTGTTTCTTTTATCTGTGTAGGAACTTCACACTTTGGACGGCACTATTGTAACACCCCTAACCCGTATCCATCGCCGAATTGGGGTTACGAGGCATTACGATCATATCACAATTCATATAGATATTCATTACATTTCACAACTCAAAATTCTATCACATCAAAGATCGAAACTTAATCAAACATCAAATAAAAAAATATATATATTCAAAAACATTGCATAGTTAAAACATAATCCAGCATCTATCTAAACATACCATATAAAGAACGTATAGCAAAACTGGTATTCCATTAGTCATATATCAAATTTATTATTATAAATATATATATACTCTTGCACATACACAAATTTAAAACTTCAAACAAATCGAACCTTACTATTTTAAATTTTCATTTATTCATTTATACAGCATTGGTAATATAAAACATAACCAAACATGCTTTATTTACTATAATATCATGCGCATATTTTCTAATGTCTAAACCATATCTACGTATAATTACCGAATCAATATTAACTTATTCTATTAATTAACCACACGGCATACTAGTCATATTTACACATTTACTCTTTAAAACGAGTATCATTTCAATGACCAAATATATTTCTTTTCTTGACACAAGTTCATGCGCAAATAACCATATTGATTTGAACCATTTGAGCACAAATTACACTAAAGGAACACTCAATTTGCATTCTTTAAATCCATACACATAACCAATCACTAACTATATATATACTCGGTTATATAAATTAACTTTAATACATAACATAAACCATATCACATACCCATTTATATGAGTTTAATACTTTAGCAGAATATTCTTATACACATATTCCACATTTCTAAACCATTTCACCAATGTAAACATACTATTTCAACTTGACTCAAAGTTACTATATCAAATTGTCAAATTCTCATAGTATAGCTTAATTTACACATATCAAATACAAACAACTCCAAATTTACCCACCGTACCTACTTAGTCAATCATTCAAGCATAACATATGAATACCTTTCAATTACCGACCTAATAAAAAATTACCTAATACATCCAAACTTATAATTATCCAACCAATACACATTCGAAAAATTAATCATATTTTTCCTTATTACAAATCCGAATTATAAATGGTTTCCAACCTTCATGTACATGTTTCATTTTTATAAGACATAACCAACTCAATTTGTTACCAAATCCATTCATACCACACATATTATATATTTATCAACTCATTACATAGCAACCATATACCACATATAATAAGCCATAGCCGAATTGATAAAACCAAACATATTAAACATTTAATCAAGAACTAATAAAAAACGAGTCTAATCTTAATGATCAAAGACAAGCCATTTTCGCATGGCTATATATATACAAGTCCCAAAATAAAATATTTCATCTATGCTATACATACCATAAACTAAATTCACTTAGTAAAATACCGAAGAAACAGTCGATAGTGTGATAGGCTTTCTTTGATGATCCCGAGCTAAATAACGTGAATCCAAAATCTATAAAACAGAGGTAGACAAAAACACACACGAAATAAGCTATTTAAGCTTAGTAAGTCATAAGCAAACTAAATATCAACTATTACATATTTAACACCAAGTTAACAATACAAAATATACATATCCACAATTATAAGCTTATCATTTAAATCTTGTATACTCATATCATTTGCTATTTGTACAAATTCACCTGAACATATATCATTTTTATTGTTAAGATCACATAAAACACATTTGACCGAATATACATAATTAGTATGCTTATGCATAGATTATATTTAATACTTTAGCATTTATTTGTTCAAATAAACAATCAACTTACCTTATTTCATAACACAGTTTAAATACATACCTGAGCCCTTTTAATTCGATTTTCACATTGAATTTTCACTTAACAATGCCCGTTGAACCGTTCGGAATTAAAAAGGATACGTGGATAGTAGGAAGCTCGTACAATGCCAACGTCCCAGATGTGATCTTACATGTAATCACATATCGATGCCACTGTCCCAGACAGGGTCTTACACGAATCAAATACGATGCCAGTGTCCAAGACATGGTCTTACACGTAAACACAAGTCAATGCCAACGTCCCAGACGTGGTCTTACACGATAACACATATCGAATATCCTATGTCATGACATATGTATCCTAACTATTCCTAGGGTTAAATCGGACTTTCCGGGCATCGGATCTCGATCGAATCAAACTCGGAACATAGTCAATACTCAATTTCATATTCGGCTAAGGCATAATTTTAATCAAATAATTCAAGTTATCACATAGAAATATATATTCATAAATGTAATAACATTTAAATGCTTATTGACTTACCTCAGACGTCGACGGACAGTAAAATCAACTAATCGACTACTTTCGTTTTTCCCCGGTCCAAATCCGATTTCTTTGGTTCTTGATCTAAACATATTCAAATTAAGCTTATTTAAACACCATTCCATTAAGTTTAGTCTAAAAACACATAAATGGGCAAATTACCATTTTTCCCCTGACATTTCACACTTTTCACAATTTAGTCCCTATTGCATAAAACACAAAATACACAAAATTTGCTTATGCTATGCTTAGGGCAAATATTCACTAGCTCCATACAAGTCCATATATTTCATTTTTTTTCACATTTTAGTCCCTCAAAAATTTATTTTCACAATTTAGTCCAAATTACTCAAATTCCTCAAAAATTCAAAGACAAAACATATTAATCTAACACATATATTTCATATTTCATCATCAAACAACAAAAATCACAAGCTATCATCAATGGCTTAACTCAAAATATTCATCCAAATCAAAAATTGAAGCATGGGTCTTGTAGTACTCGAAGCAACGATCTCAAAAACGTAAGAATTATCAAAAACCGAACAATTAACATACCTTAATTGAAGAAACACAAAGCCGAACCCTAGCTTGTTTTCTTATTTCTTTTTCTTTTTCTTTGTTTCGGTTGTAAAATAAGAATGTTAATGGCTTTTAATGTTTTGTATATTATATTATAACTTTATATTATATTAATATTAATTTTATTTATAAAATAAACATATAAATAAAAACATGTAATATAAGCATGTTACCGTCTACTACTTAAAAAAAATGGCCTAATTGCAACATAAATCCTCCATATTAAAAAGACAACAACAATTAGGCACTTTCACAACTAACCATCAAATTTTTATTTTACACGATTTAGCCCTTTTATTTAATCGGACACTCAAACAACGAAATTAAAACATAAAAATTTAACACAAGCAAATTCACACATAATAAACACGAAAAATAATTTTAAAATATTTTTAGGACTTGGATTTGTGGTCCCGAAACCACTATTTCGATTAGGTTCAAAATCGGGCTGTTACAACTATATTGTGGAACTACACTAGTAAGGAGGAGATCAACCAAAAAATTTCAAGGACTTTTCACGCAAAACCATGTAATCTCTTTCCTTTATCTTATTATTGCACATTAGGGACAATGTGCCAAATAAAGTGTAGGGTTGACATAGAATTTTTTTTTAAAAACTTTTCTTTTATTTGCTTAGTTTTTATATATTTTTAGTAGTTAATTTTTTTCTTTTCTTTTGTGTTTTTTGTTGTGAGTGAGCTTGTAGAAATACAAGTGGTTGGTTAGGGGCATGTACATAGGCTGTTTATTTAAACTGTAAATTTAGCTTGAAAATAAATAATTTAGGTTGTTTATATTTGTATTAATTAGTTCAATTTATTAGATTGTGAACAGGAAAAAAAAGTTAAATGTAACACCTCTCATCCTTCTCCGTTACCGGATTAGGGTTACAAGATGCTACAACAATTAACAAAATAAGATCATGCTATTTCAATTCAAATCATCTTTAAACAATCATCAATTATCAATTATTCAATAAAAACATGTTATTCATTCAAGAACATGCTTAAAATGAGCTCACGAAAGCTCTGAAAACAATTCAGAACTAAATAAGGAATAATTTGAAACTTTTCTAAAAATGTCGGTAACATGCAAAACATGGGTCACACGGCCGTGTGGAGATAAACCACACAACCGTGTAATATTGGATTACACCACTGTGTCACCAGGCCGTGAAAAAAACTGTTTCCGTGTAGACTAAATTATGAAACATTGCAAATAATCACATGGGCGTGTGGTTAGGATGTGTGAGAGACTGAGACCATGTCAAAAATCCTACACCTAATTTACCAATGGAACACGGCCGTGTGGAAAATCATGTGTCAACAAATATGGCCATTTTGCAAAAGATATTATCCAAATCTTTAAGCACTACCTAACACATGCTTATGCAAAACATAATATTGCCTAAAACATTTCAAGAATTCAGTCGAAATCATAACACAAACAACCTAAAGTGACACAAACAAGTTACCATTCATAACCAAAGCATTAAAAAGATATAATATTATCATGGTTCATTTATAAATTTCAACCAAACATACAAGAATATAATATGATTGAGCATTTTTCTATGATTCTTTATCAACCTTATCTTTTAAACAAACCTAAACATACCATAATACCTACTAATATTGACCCTTTAGGTCTCAAGTAAACAACTAGTCCTAATACATGTAAAATCCATCAAAACCTTAATTCTCATTCATCTATTCATGATTCAAGACATCATATATACCTAATAAGCAACCATTCATCAAAACATTACCATTTCACAATTCTTCATGATTCAAGAATAAGCATATATCAGCATGACATACTCAATCCATTCATCCCATCAAACCAACCAAATAATCTTATTAACACATTAGATTTAAATCACTTTAACCACATCACAAAATTTACCATATAAACCCAAAATAATCTATATACATGTCACAAAATCGGAATAAAATGAATCAAAATCTACCGAGACTAAAGCTTGTTAGTGTGAGCCTTAAAGTTAATATGATTTCCTAGTTCCGTAAAATGTCAACTATAAGAAATAGAAAAATGAAACATACTAAGATTATATAGCTTAGTAAATTCATATTTAAATCATAAACAAACTTACCCCATTCAAGTAAATGAAATTTTATACAATTTAGATAAAGATAACCTGCCATTCATTTTACAAGAATAGGTGAGATTTGCAGAAGATCAAATCACATAATAATCCATGTTCACCAATAATTTAATCAAGATCATTCATGTACATTCAATGAAGATCATTATGTATATTCAATCAAAATCATTCCTGTGTATAACCATATGTCAATAAATCTTTTGATAATTAATCATAGATTCAATTGGCCCGATGAACTATAGCAACAAAATTTGAATACACGGGTAACTACACCACACCAGAAAGCATTATAATGCTATAAAAAGGCATCGTAGTGAAAAAAAAAGGCATGGTTTTGCAATCAAAGGCACTAGAGTGCAAACAGAGACACCAGAGTGTGAATAGAGGCACCGAAGTGCAAACTTGCACAAACGCGCATTCAAACCCTATTTGCATGCCAATTGTATCCTAATCGTTTACTACGTTCAAACGGGAATTTAAGAAGGATTTGTAACATTTAATAATCAGAGGAACTTTCATGTTATCACTACACATGCTGTAACAATTTATGTTCATTCTGAAATCCATATAAATCATGTTTCCCAATATTTAACAATTCTCAATTTAGTCCTTACTCACTTTAGCATTTGTTTATAACATTTCAATTCCAACTCACAACATTAACAATCTATATTCTTAAAATTCAACATCAAATTATATGCATAGACACATTTTAATACACTATGAACTTACCTAATACAACCAACAAGCAACTTTGTTTGTAGGGACTATTATGTATTTTTTCCTTTTTCCTCGATTTTCTTCCGTACAATTCAGTCCTTGATCTAATATTAATTCATTTCACATTTTCAGCTTTTATCACTTAAAACCATCTAAATTCATGAATATAATATCTTTTATTCATTTTGCACAATTTCCTAAAAAATTGCATTTTATTCAATTTAGTCCCTAAAACTGAAACTATTATATCTTTCAAATTAAAGATTTGATTTTCAATTCAGTTACAATTTCATCACTGTATAGCCCTCTAAAAACATAAATTTCATAACAAATTTTACATTATTACAATTTTTTCCTTATCACAAAACTAACAAAAGTTACTTAACAAATTAGTCTTTAAACATATCTAAGCTTATAATCAAACTATTAAACATCCAAAAACTTAATTTTTAATCAATGCCAACTTTAGAAATCTCTAAAAATTTTGAAATTGAATATACGGATCAACTAAACCTAGTTGCAATTATCTCAAAAACATAAAAGTTACAAATAATAGGCTTAGATAGAACTTACATGCAAGGGCCTAATAGTTTGAGCATTCAACACTGGTGTTTTGATTCTTTTGCTTTGAACTTTCAGTCGAAGATGAAGAAATAAAATGATAATGGTTTTGTTTTATTTAATTCCAACATATTATAACTAATTATAATTATTTTAACATAATAAAATCACTTAAAACAAAGCCTGTACTATCCACTACTTTCCACTAGAGTCTGAGTGCCATTTAGATCCCTAAATAAACACTAATCATGCATTTTAGTTAATAAAAATCAATAGAGATTAACTTTTACTTCTATTACAATTTATTGCTTGTTCCATAATTAACTATCTAATCAACATAATTTAGAACCAAACTTCAATCCATGTATATAATAGCTCTGCAAATATTCAATAATAATATTTATAAATTCGATTTATGAAAACGAGGTCCTGATACCTCATTTTCTAAAAGAACTGACTTTCGGTACGCACCATTTTTACATTGACTAATTGACAAATTAATAAAATCTACTAAATCATGATTCACTGTTATACTATATTTAACTCATAAATATTAATGAAATATATCTACGGACTCTCTCGTCAGAATTGTGGTCTTGAAACCATTACTTTCGACACCACTAAAAAATGAGTTGTTACATTAAATATACCAAGTGATAAAGGTAGATATGAATAGGTATTTAGGCTTGTTGAATTATTGGATGTTTGAATTAAAAAACTCAGTAAATAAATTCTTAGTTATTGAAATGGTGCAGTATAATAAGTATAACTTTTACAAGCATATCCTTAAATTAAAATGAATTGTGGGAACAAAGGCATTGCGAGTGTGATAAAAGCATAGAACAAGATAAAAGCCAAGAGAGTGTTGAGTGTGCACAGTTAAATAAAAATATGAGAAATTGAGAAAAATCTCACTCATATTGGCACAAAAACTCGTAAGTGCTTATACTTATAAATCATGTATTAGAGTTCAAAGCATGAATAAAAATAAGCTGAATAGGTAAAATTCGAACTGATTTTATTCTTTAATTATAAATGTTGTATTTGTATGTACATTTTGATGGAACTATATGCTTAATTTTCCTTTACTTGTTTACTTTGTAATATTTTGAACTAATCAGTTGGGATGTAAATAACTGTAAATTATTTAGACATCAAGGTAGAGTTATGTGTTTAGGCAAATCTTCCTAATGTTAATGCTCTGATCTAATCTCGTGTACCAAATGTGCTTAAGTACATTTTCATTCATGTTTATTTTTTGTTTTATTTTTCTTTTCTTTTCTTTTTTGTTTTGCTTACTTGAGGACAAGCAAAGACATAAGTGTGGGGGTATTTGACCTGCCACCAAATGTAGTAGTAGTTTAGGTACATTCTGACACTTCGGAGCTTGTTTTCTAGTGATTTTATCATATTTATATTCATTTTTGGTTTTCTTAGTTTAGATTTAATTATTTGCAAAATAAGCATTTTTACACACTTTTTTGTATCGCAATGACCCATAAGTCCAACTTGGGCCTTGGGAGTGACTAATGGGTTATTTGAGTGTATAGGGTGCCAATTCAAGCCCAATAGTACAAGGGATAATGTTTGTTTCACGATACAAGGGAGCCGTGTTACAACACAAAACATTGAAGCGGCCAGGGCTAAAAAACACATGACATCGTGATAAGGAGTTTCCCCAAGTCACGATGATGCGATAAAGGCAAGCTAAAATGTGCTTGATTCCTTAGACGAAAATATTGGGATTATTTTCTAATTAGACCCTAGGCATTTAATAATATATTGTATTAATTAGTATCTAAGTATATCTAGGGTTGTGTGGGCACCAAGTTATGTGCAACCTATATAAGTCACTTTAAGGTCAATGGAATTAGAGGACGAGGTTAGACCTAGACAGTTTTATTCACTTTTTAGTTGTAGTTTATTTTTTTGCTCATGTAATCAGGATTCTTTCTATCCCGATGTGAAGACAATTGTGGGCGGAAATTGTTCCAAAATCGCTCTTCAATATATTTATTCATTAGCATTGTCTTTACTATTCTATTTTATTCTTTTATTTATATTTTGTTTATCTGGTAGTTAATGTTTGTATGAATATTAGAATAAATTCTTATGTTTCATTTATATCTTGCATGATTAGTTTATTGAACTTATTAATTAATTAAGTCGATTAATTAGTAAAATAATAATGGTTTCTTAATAGGAATTAGTTGGTATAAATTATGTGTGCCTAAACCCTCGAATTGATGACCCTAGGAAGTAATCTAGGTTAAACAAGGTCAGGAGACAATTTTTCCAAGTAAATCATAATTTATCCCGCTGAAAAAAGTGAGGTCGGGAGATAAACGAGTATCTGTCAATTAATTAATTACTAAAGGCTGGGTGGTAATACTGGTTAATTAATAGCTAATTCACTAAAAGCACAAAGTTATGAAATTAGTTCATCTTAAGCATGTTAATTAAGGACTTAATCGATCCTAGGCTAGAGGCTCACATTGTTGACACTAGGTATAGGAAATTCCATGAGGTTCATTTAGGTTAATTAATTTAATTAGTTAAATAAATACTATAATTTGGATTCACACTACTAACTTGTGACTTGATTAGATTAGTAATTATTTTCTGTAATTAATTTAAATATGAATTAGATGAGCAGATTCTGATCTACTTGAAGAAAGCCCAGATCTGATGTTTAAAGCTGTTGAAGGTGAGTACTTCGTGATCTCTTTGTGAGTGTTCCTGAGGATTATGTAAGAAATATGTGAGGATATCATGAGGGTCTTGTAAGTACCGTATGAACTCTTATATGTATGTTTCATGTATGTCTATGTGCTTATTTCTTTTGTGTTAAAAGACTAATCTGTGAAACAAAATGGAAGCTATGCATGTGTGATATGTTGATTCTGTGAAAATGTGAATTTGATAAACTTGGATGCGTGGCTTGATGCCTAAATGACATTGCACCTCTTCTATGAAAAGAAAAGTATGGAAACAATGAATATGCAAGAAAGCATGAGCTGAATGATATGTTTCTGTTCTAAAGAAAGTATGTACACGCATGAATGTGTCTGAACCTATGAATTTGTCATGAAAAAGTCTATGCATGAAGTTCAACTACATGAGTTACATGTCTGAAAATGTAAGTGCATCTGCATGTTAAAGTCTATTGCAATGAGTTAGTTAAGCATAAGTCTGCGTATCGAGTTTGCTTGTGTGTGAGTCCGTCAGTATAGTAAACACGAATTCTGGTATGGAAGTCCATGGCCATGGCAAGAAGACCATATAGTGTAAGGCCTAGCCGTTTGCTATGGCATCATACGAGGAAAAGAAGACCATATAGTGTAAGGCCTAGCCTTTTGCTGTGGCATCATATGGGGTAATGAAGACCACATTGTGTAAGACCTAGTTTGGGACTATGGCGTCATGTACATAAAAGATGAAAATGATGGTTGGGTGAGTACCAAGCAATGAGGGGAAAACCTCATGACAATGAGTTTAGGCATGTAACACCCCAAACCCGGTCTATGCGTTACGACCAAATTTAACATGTCACACAAAATGAACATACACCTAGTCCTTTAAAGATTTAAAGAAGTCAGATTTAAAAAAAAAAATTGACGTGGAGTTTATTGAATACTAAAGTTGCTTATTGAATCAACAATTTAAGTCGTAAGAGTTTATGAAACGAAACTTTGGAAAGTTTAATTTGAGAAAAAGAGTTTGAATGATAACTTTGGAAAAGTTTGAAGAATCAATGTTAAGGGAAAACTTTTTGAGTTAAGGTATTTAAGAATAAAATCTTTTACTTTTTTTTTTATGTCTATTTGAGAAAACGTTTATTTATGTTTTTAGAAAATATAATCCCTCTTGAAGTATTTAAAGCTATTTATAAAATCCATCAAACCTAAAGCAATATTAAAAATTTATCCGAAGGCCTTATTACATCTTACTTAAAATAGTAAAATAATTAAAAGTACTTAAAAGAAATCCAAAATTCAAATAACCCATTATTCGTAGTATGGCCCCCACCGAGTTGTCCACAGCTCAAGTCTCAAAATCCTTGATCATTACGAGAAGAGTATGGAAAACGGGGTGAGTTACTTAGAACTTAGTGTGTAAACCACTTACCATCATCCACTTTGGGCCAAAATCCAATTTAGCATTTATTGGGCCAAAGCCCAATACAAATATAACATAATAACATGTATAAAATGAATGTAATATGCAATTCCCAAACCAAACCTAATTTCCATCCGCTACACACCACCCGCACCAACCAAAGACACACTGTGGGGAGCTTTAGTCACCCATCCCGCCTAACACACCAAATAGGCATTAAGCCGTTTATCAATTTGTGGACAAGCCACCAGATTTCTGAGTTTACATGGCATTTGCCATTTTTGATTTGTGGCGAGCCACACGAGATTTTGTAGCAAAGCTACCGAACTTCTCTTCGTCAATATCCCAACCCATGCAAATCATGTATATAATATGCATATTCATTTACAACAATCCATTCATATAATTATTACAAACAATATGGCCCATTATAAAAATTTCCACAATCGGCCCATATCACCTTTTTGGCCCATATACCAAATATTACATTTGGCCCATATATCAAATATCACATTTGGCCCATATATCAAATATCACATTTGGCCCGTTAAGGGTAATCTCGTAATTTTTACGGTCTTAATACCGATTTCATAGTCTTTACCATTTTAGTAATAATTATGCCATTTTACCCGATGTCACTAACATGCGATTTAATCAAGCGATTAACACGATATAATTATCTAACCCATGGAATACGATTGTGAGATTACACACACGATTCACGGTAAGCACTACACTTTCACGATCGTTGACACCTAAAAATATTTTTAACGCTCGATTAGAACATTAACACTTATAGTAAATCTATTCTAAGATAAACGGTCTAGGATTTTTACCCTCAAAATCGCGAATAACTATGATTTACCGGTTTTCCCCGGTTGACGGTCCACAACCCGTTGGAAAATCCTGAATAGCAAATGGCTCAGAACTGCGAACAACCTCAAATAGTTGATTCTCACCGGATGAGGTCCACAACCCGGTGGAAAATCGGATGACACAAAAGCGATTTCTTCGTTTGAATCTAGAGGGGATCGCGAATCCGCTCCTTTTCTGATCACTATTCACCACTCCTTTTGATTCGATCTTGTTTGCCTCCATTGACAATTAAATATTAGTCCAAACTAATATTTCGTAATTAAAAACGATTGGTCTTATGAGCGAAGTCGGCTTAACACAAAATGTGTAACATCCTGAAAAGGGCCTATGCATTTTTGGTTTAATTGTACGAAATGACATATCTTATGTGTTATGAATATATTTTGAACACTTTTGGAAACTTGGAAATGTAAGGAAATGTCTTGTAAGGAAATGTCATGGAAATGTAAGGAAATGTCAAGTTTACAGAGCCGATCGAAAATTTTTGGAAACTTAGAAATGACCTAGAAATGACGAGTTTTAAGGTTTAAAAGGGGAAATTAAGGCAAGGTGGCCTTAAAAGAAAAAGTTTGTGAAATTTGACACACAAAAAGGCTTGGAAAAGTGGTATGAAGATGCCACTTAGGGCCTATGGAAATGGCGCCATATGCAAGAGGAATGGGCCTGAGTTCGAGTCACTTGGGAAGCAAATAAAGGAGGTTTTATTTTTGCTTCCAGAAGACTGAGGTGGACGGCACATGGCTATAAATTAGGAGCTTTTATTATTTTATAAATAGTTGATAAATAAGGGATTTATTTATCATTATTTTCAAGAGATAATTGTTGGATTAAATTCTTTTAATTTGAATAAAGAAATAAAGAGGAAAATAAGGGAGAAGTGATGGCCAAGTAAGGGACTTTGAGTTTAATAATTTCGGCTAAGTAAGGATAGTTGCTGAATTATCTTAAGTGATAATTAAAGGATAAAGTTATCAGATAGAGGAGTGGTGGCCAAGTAAGGGACTCATTAGATGATAATTTCGGCTATAAAAGGAAGGAAGGAGGGCTACTCATCAATTTGTGCTTCCTCCTTTCTCTGCCGAATTCTTAGTGCTCTCTTCTCTTCTTTTCTTTCTTTTCTTTTGTCAAGTCGAGATTAAGTAATTGTTGGAACCTAGCCAAATATTTTCCTCTCCATTAGAAGCCATAGCCGAATCCTCCATCTTTATTCTTCCTTCTCTTTTCTTTACAATCCATCAAAAGCCGAATCTTTGAGGGGCTTCAAGCATAGGTGCTGTTGATTTCTTCAAGAAAGGGTAAGAACAAGTTTTGATTTCAATTCTTTTCTTTTAGATTTGTCGAAATCTAGGACTAATCCCATCAATATTCTTATTTGCCGAAATTTGGAAGGATTCTTTCGGGATTTTTGCCATAGTCGACTATAAAGGAAAAGATCTTCGGGATTTGACCATCAAGGTAAGTCATATCTGACATTCGGTCAAGGGCCATTGATTGTGATTAAAGGTTAGAAGTTGATCTAACATGTGGTTTTAGGGATTTCGACGAAGCTATAACCGATGGATAATTTGTGATTTAAGATCCTTAAGGTTAGTGACTATGAATATTCGGCCAAGGCCTATTTTAGTAGTTAGATCTATTTTTATGTGTTTTAAGCCGAAAACTAACCGATTCAAGGGATCTAGTGATTAGCCGATTTCAAAGGGAAGAATACAAGTTTTGGGATTTGATTAATTATCAAATCGCGTGACAAGGTAAGAAAGTGGATACGATAATCCTTCGAGATTTGATTAAATTAGCCGAATAGGTTTTTCCTAAAATACTAAATGTGGCCAAATGTAGGGATTTAGGATCTAAAGCGATAGATCGGTTTTTGGGATTTAAGTGAACCGCTAAGTGTATCAGTGTGTACCCTACACTAATTCTTAATATGTTTTATGGTGTGTTTAATTAAAATATGTGATATTAAGAATATGAAAGTGGCTAAGGTACCATGTTATGGTACTAAATACTGTGCACGTTTCCTACTTCTACTAGGAATATGAAAAATGTTATTTGTAACATGAGAATATGATAAGAATGTGAACTCGGCATATTATGCATATTATTATATGGGGCATATGGTTTTGTTTTGAAAGGGAAGTGAATGTGGTGACCTAAGACCACGAACACGGTGATCTAAGACCGTGATATCGAAAAGTGGTGACCTAAGACCACGAGTAATCTAAAAGTGGTGACCTAAGACCACGAGTATGCGGTGACCTAAGACCGCAGATTTGGAGTGTAGCGGAAGGAGGGTCGACTTAGTAGTCCCACGGTGCAGTGGCAGTGCGGGGTGTGTAGAGGATGGACAACTCGGTTTGGGTTTGGGAATGCATCATAACCTGTATTCTATGTTTTGAATGTGTAATATGTGATATGCCCGATTCTATTATGATTTAGTGTCGTGTACACATTGAGTCTGCATTTGACTCACCCGTTGGGAACATTTTTCAGTGATGAAGCAAGTGATGGGTAGGGACAGCGAGAACTTGTGGTGGCCATGCTCAACATGAAGTTTATATTTTTGAGGACTCTTGAATTTATTTTAGTACTTTGAATTATTTTGGGAATTATTTGATGTGATAAGGCCATAAGGCCATAGTTGAATTACTTTACACTTATTTTTATTTATTATGATTATGAATTTTATCTATTAAAATTTAATTAAAATTTCTTTTAAACTAAACCCTAAATATTTTGTCACTTAAGATAAAAGGGATTTCAATATAAAACGAATCATTTTCAACACAAGCCCAACCCAAAACAATATTTTTCTTAAAATCACACAAGTTTTCCTAAGAACAAAAGAATTTTGAACAGGTTTACTTGAGGAACATACCAAATCTGGTCAAAGCTCGTGGGCGGGTTTGGGGTGTTTGATTTGGTATCGAGCCAGTTTTAAACTCTCTTTTGTGGGCTAAGGCCCAAAACGTTTTCAAATCGAGCCCAAATGAGTTTTATGAAAGTATTTTTGAAAATGAGCGGGTTTTTACGGCATGGCACCTAAGTCTCAGACCCATGATCCACTGTGTAAGTACCCCTAACCATTTGTGTGATTATGTGGTTTATGTTATGAAATATGGAAGGGTAGAAAAGGAATGGAACGTAGAAAAGCATGATAGGAACTTGAACCCTAGGACTAGTGCACTCAAACACATGCATAAGACTTAAGGACTATTAAACAAACTGTGAAGTAAGTCGTAGAGCTAGGGTGTGGCAACCTGTTGTGCGCATGTCTAGGAGTGGATTCATGAAGAGCTTGGTATTTAAGCGGTCCTAGTGACTCACCTCCTCTTTACTCGAATCCTACAGTGCGTAGTAAACTGTTCACCCTAATCAAGAGGACTTATTCACTGCTAAACCAATCATTAAAACCCGAAAGGGACTAGCCATGCAGTTTTATAAAATTCCTAGTTTTAAAATCCCTAAATTACCCTTTTAATTGTAGTAAAAGATTATTGTGAAATTTTTTCCAAAATATCTCCGATTTACAAAATTACAAAAATGCCCTGTATTGTAAATTACTAAAATACCCTTAGTTTTTAAGATTTTCAAAAATACCCTCGACTTTTGTTAAAATATTTCTACTTTACAAAGATATCAAAACTTCATTTTACAAATAACAAGATGCCCCTGATTTGGAAAATTTACTGAATCTTACTTCGACTTCCAAAATTGCCGAAATAACCTCGATTTTGAAATTTTTACAATGACTCTGATTTGGAAAACAAAATAACCCGGAGATTTTGTAAATTTTGAAATACCTCTAATTTAAAAAATATTTTCGAATTGACCGATTTATTACCAAAATACCCCTGTAGGGAAAATGACTGAAATTACCTGGGTAGGGAAATGGATGGAAGCGGCCATAAAAGTGTAGTGAATGATGTTGTGAATGAATGTGACTTCATGGAGAAATGAATGTGTCTCTGCTTATGAATGTGAATGTGACTCCACAGGTTAGAGTAGTGAACTTGAACTAGAAACTTTGGTTGATCGAAAGAACTACTTACGAACATCTCTTTTCATAAAGCGTTCGCTAATAATCGGTGGAACAAAATTTCGATGCATAAAACTTTTAATCGATTAAATCGCGACGTTAGAAATGAGTTCTAGGGGACGTGAACTTAGAGACTGTGCCTAGAAAGTATGATGGTTCTATTAAGATCAGAGTGCGTGACATAAGCGTAGTGCGGTGAGTTAAGATGTACGATTATTCGTTAATAAGTAATTTCGAGGACGAAATTATTTTTAAGGAGGGTAGAAGCTGTAACATCCTCGAAAAGGGCCTATGCATTTTTGGTTTAATTGTACGAAATGACATATCTTATGTGTTATGAATATATTTTGAACACTTTTGGAAACACTGAAATGTATGGAAATGTTAAGTTTAAAAGAGGAAAGTGAACATTTTTAGAACCTTGGAAATGTAAGGAAATGTCTTGTAAGGAAATGTCATGGAAATGTAAGGAAATGTCTTGGAAATGTAAGGAAATGTCTTGTAAGGAAATGTCATGGAAATGTAAGGAAATGTCAAGTTTGCAGAGCCGATCGAAAATTTTGGAAACTTAGAAATGACCTAGAAATGACGAGTTTTAAGGTTTAAAAGGGGAAATTAAGGCAAGGTGGCCTTAAAAGAAAAAGTTTGTGAAATTTGACACACAAACAGGCTTGGAAAAGTGGTGCTGAAGATGCCACTTAGGGCCTATGGAAATGGCGCCATATGCAAGAGGAATGGGCTTGAGTTCGAGTCACTTGGGAAGCAAATAAAGGAGGTTTTATTTTTGCTTCCAGAAGAGAGGTGGACTGGCACATGGCTATAAATTAGGAGCTTTTATTATTTTATAAATAGTGGATAAATAAGGGATTTATTTATCATTATTTTCAAGAGATAATTGTTGGATTAAATTCTTTTAATTTGAATAAAGAAATAAAGAGGAAAATAAGGGAGAAGTGATGGCCAAGTAAGGGACTTTGAGTTTAATAATTTCGGCTAAGTAAGGATAGTTCTTGAATTATCTTAAGTGATAATTAAAGGATAAAGTTATCGGATAGAGGAGTGGTGGCCAAGTAAGGGACTCCTTAGATGATAATTTCGGCTATAAAAGGAAGGAAGGAGGGCTACTCATCAATTTGTGCTTCCTCCTTTCTCTGTAGAATTCTTAGTGCTCTCTTCTCTTCTTTTCTTTCTTTTCTTTTGTCAAGTCGAGATTAAGTAATTGTTGGAACCTAGCCGAATATTTTCCTCTCCATTAGAAGCTATAGCCGAATCCTCCATCTTTATTCTTCCTTCTCTTTTCTTTCCAATCCATCAAAAGCCGAATCTTTGAGGGGCTTCAAGCATAGGTGCTGTCGATTTCTTCAAGAAAGGGTAAGAACAAGTTTTGATTTCAAATCTTTTCTTTTAGATTTGTCGAAATCTAGGACTAATCCCATCAATATTCTTATTTGCCGAAATTTGGAAGGATTCTTTCAGGATTTTTGCCATAGTCGACTATAAAGGAAAAGATCTTCGGGATTTGACCATCAAGGTAAGTCATATCTGACATTCGGTCAAGGGCCATTGATTGTGATTAAAGGTTAGAAGTTGATCTAACATGTGGTTTTAGGGATTTCGACAGAAGCTATAACCAGTGGATAATTTCGGGATTTAAGATCCTTAAGGTTAGTGACTATGTGTAACACCCCAAACCCGGCCTAAACGTTACGACCGAATCTGGCATGTCACATGAAAGGAATGTCTAAAAACTGTGCATTTGTTAAAAAGCTCATATTCTTTATAGTTGTGGTGAGAAATCGAGTTTAAGTAATTTTGAATAAGAAATGGTTTATTATCATTTTAGGAAAATCCCATATTGATCATTTAATAACAAGCAATAAACAAATTGAAAGCTGAAACCAAATAAAATACCTAAGGCCTTATTACATAACAAAAACTCAAATAAAAATAAGTCCAAATAAAAGAAACGAATTTACGAGTGAACATATGTATGGCCTCCACGAGTCCACCTCGGCTCCCAAATCCGCGATCTAATGATTACCGCAAAATTTAACTAAGGGTGAGTCATCGAGACTCGGTGTGTAAATCCCCATCCAATGTGCCCTTACACAATTTCATATGAAAATATGCATATCATGCACCCAAACCTAGCCATCCGCAACTCCTTCGTCTACCGTGTGGTACCAAACCACTTGGTGGTGCTAAACCACTGGTGACCCAAAGTCACGATATCCATAATTGTGGTGCCAAACCCTTTGGTGACCCAAAGTCACGAATAATCCAATGATGGGGCCAACCCATCGTGTGATACCAAATCACCGGCGTCAATCCCGTATAATCGGTGTGGGGCCAACCCCTTTGTGGTGCTAAGCCTTTGGGACGAGACGCTATGAGGTGCCAAACCTCGGTGTCCCAAAGACACGAATGTGATACCAAATCACCGGTGACCAGAAGTCACGAATCCAATGATGGGGCCAACCCATCGTGTGATACCAAATCACCGGCGTCAATCCCGTATAATCAATCGTGGGGCCAACCCCTTTGTGGTGCTAAGCCACTGGGACGAGGAATGCTATGAGGTGCCAAACCTCTCGGTGTCCCAAAGACACAAATGTGATACCAAATCCTTTGGTGACCAGAAGTCACAAAATCAAGCTGTGGTACCAAACCTTTGGAGGTGCCAAACATCCGTGTCCCAAAGACACGGTGTCCCAAAGACACGGATATCATATTCCCCCTCCTCTCATATCACCCACACATGTCATACTAATGCAAATGATAAAAACATGCAATCATGCTAACATGCTCAAATGACATCTCATGGTATTTACGTCATAAAACATGTTATCACATATATCACTACAGATCTCGTAATGAAACGGACTTACCCGTATCCGTGCTTATACCCCATCGGTACCAAATCCATCAATCATATTGTTTCACTTTAATAAGTAATTAGGTTATTAATCATATTACTAAGCGAAGTGTGTTAGTTTACACACTGCTAACCCGAAAGCCTTAGCTCCAAAGAACCAGGTCTAAATCCCTCGATAACTCTGCTCCTAAAATCGGTCAACCAAGGGATTAGCAATCTAGACCATTCGGCCAAAGCTATCAAACCAAAGGGGTTAATATTGAGCCATTACCTTGCAACTGGTTTGGTTTCCTACCAAACCCGAACCAACAATGGTTCCTCTTACCAATCGGCCACCCTCTAACAAATGACAACGGTTAATCTTTTAATAACTTGACTTAATGAAAACTAAAAGAATATACTAAAAGAACTCGTTCTTACCACAACTTACCAAGCGGTTAACAAGGAAAGAAGGCTCCATTTGACTGCCTCCCAATCCCGGATGCCCCTAAAGAAATCGGTTCAATGCCAAAAGGTTAACTCCTTTCACCAATCACCACAATCGGTTCTTAACCAAATCAAAATCGACAAAGCACAGGAGAAAAGAAATAGCCATTCAGCCCTATGCTTACCTTCCCGTACTCGATTGGAACCAAGACTAGAACAACACCACACCAAAATTTGACCACAAGAACACCACTAGAAGAGAAAGAGATTCGGCCAAAACTTCAAAAAGAAAGAAAAGGGAATTCGGCTTTAGGTGTTTAACACCCTTGGGTTCGGCTTTGAGTGGGAAAAAGAAGATGATGTGAAATGGGAATAGAGTTTCGGCACAACAAGAATGGGAAGAACAATTGAAGAAAGCGGCTAAAGAGTTTTGAAGCGGGAAGAGAATAAAAGATGGATAGAGAGAGTACTTACGGTTTTGAAAGAAAAAGAATTGATGAAAGTGTTTTGGAGGCTAGAGTTTCGGCTCAACACAATGAACAAAAGAAAGAACGAGAGAAGAGAACATTCGGCTACCACCAAGAAAATTGAGAAAAACAAAGCAAAATTCGGCAACTAAATGCTTAGACTTTCGGTTTCAAAGTGGACAAAGAGAGAGTTTTGCTTGACAAAAGAAGAAGTTTAGCTTACCTATTGCTTTTGGCCGAAAAAATGCACAAAATTGCCTATTCAATTTCGGCATTCCCACTCCCCCACAAGCCAAGCCGCCCACTCCCCCAAAACTCTCCCACAACAAGCCACTTCCACCATACACTCACAACCACTCATTCAAAACACTTTGAACAAGTCTCCTTCCTAAATTCACTCTCCACCCATCATTTGAGCATTTGACTTGGTCTTAGGCGAGTTTGAAGCGCCTACAACTCCTCCCTTCCATGCCGTCAAAAATGAAAGCCAAAATGGGGGATTTTCGCAGCTTGAACTCAAGACCTCTCCCCCCTGCAATTGACGCCAAACACAAGCTCCAAGTGGCGCATACTTTGCCACTCCACCAATAAAAATCTATAATCCTCAGCTCCTTCAGCTCCTCTCCCCTAAGCCTAGATTTAATTTTTTTTTCCATCTACTCAGGCTTACTTCTAGCTTACAACTAAGCCCCTAAAACATCAAAACAGTAACATAGCACACCAGACACATGCAAACAAAGTCAAAACAAAAATAGGCCCTAACCCGGGATATTACACTATGAATATTCGGCCAAGGCCTATTTTAGTAGTTAGATCTATTTTTATGTGTTTTAAGCTGAAAACTAACCGATTCAAGGGATCTAGTGATTAGCCGATTTCAAAGGGGAAGAATACAAGTTTCCGGGATTTGATTAATTATCAAATCGGTAGCAAGGTAAGAAAGTGGATACGATAATCCTTCGGGATTTGATTAAATTAGCCGAATAGGCTTTTTCCTAAAATACTAAATGTGGCCAAATGTAGGGATTTAGGATCTAAAGCGATAGATCGGTTTTTCGGGATTTAAGTGAACCGTTAAGTGTATCAGGTGTGTACCCCACACTAATTCTTAATATGTTTTATGGCTGTGTTTAATTAAAATATGTGATATTAAGAATATGAAAGTGGCTAAGGTACCATGTTATGGTACTAAATACTCAGGTACGTTTCCTACTTCTACTAGGAATATGAAAAATGTTATTTGTAACATGAGAATATGATAAGAATGTGAACTCTGGCATATTATGCATATTATTATATGGGGCATATGGTTTTGTTTTGAAAGGGGAAGTGAATGTGGTGACCTAAGACCACGAACACGGTGATCTAAGACCGTGATATCTCGAAAAGTGGTGACCTAAGACCACAGTAATCTAAAAGTGGTGACCTAAGACCACGTGATCACGGTGACCTAAGACCGCATGATTTGGAGTGTAGCGGAAGGAGGGTCGACTTAGTAGTCCCCACGGTGTGACCGCGCAGTGCGGGGTGTGTAGCGGATGGACAACTAGGTTTGGGTTTGGGAATGCATCATAACCTATATTCTATGTTTTGAATGTGTAATATGTGATATGCCTGATTCTATTATGATTTAGTGTCGTGTACACATTGAGTCTGTTTGACTCACCCGTTGGGGAACATTTTTGTGTGATGAAGCAGTGATGGATGGACAGACGGCGAGAACTTGTGGTGGCCATGCTCAACATGAAGTTTATATTTTTGAGGACTCTTGAATTTATTTTAGTACTTTGAATTATTTTGGGAATTATTTGATGTAATAAGGCCATAAGGCCATAGTTGAATTACTTTACACTTATTTTTATTTATTATGATTATGAATTTTATCTATTAAAATTTAATTAAAATTTCTTTTAAACTAAACCCTAAATATTTTGTCACTTAAGATAAAAGGGATTTCAATATAAAAACGAACATTTTCAACACAAGCCCAACCCAAAACAATATTTTTCTTAAAATCACACAAGTTTTCCTAAGAACAAAAGAATTTTGAACCGGTTTACTTGAGGAACATACCAAATCTGGTCAAAGCTCGTGGGCCGGGTTTGGGGTGTTTCAAAATCCTTACGTTCACAGGATGAAAAACGAACGATAGAGTCCCTAAGATAAAAATCGGTTAATCACCCTATCTTTTAATAAGTAATATGGAATCCTTGAAAGAAATCCTTACCTTAGATTTTTGGACCGAATCCTAATGATAACACGATGACTTCGGACACTCCAAGTTTTAGCCTTCCACTGAATTTCTATGATAGAGAAAAAGAGATTCTAATAAGATATGGTATGATGATGGTCTCGATCCAAAAAGGCCATCCCACAACAAAGTATAGATTCGGCACAATGGATAAGGTGAAATAAAATACCAAAATGTTGAAACTAGCCACTTACCAATTGATCAAAGTGAGAGTAGAAAAAAAATGATTGAGAAAGAGATATGTGTGTGGTAGAAGATTCTGCTATGATGGAAAAATTGAAGAGAGAATGATGTTTGAGAGATTTTTGCAAGAAGAAAAAGAAGAAGAAAGGTATAAGAAAATAAGGTGTTTAGGTTTCGGTTCTTTTCAAGAATGGAAGATGAACAAAGGAGAAACTTTGAGACTTGTGTGCATTCGGCAAAGAAGAAAAGAAGAGAAAAGAAAAATGGCCCTTCAAGGTTATGTGGTTTCGGTACCAAGAGGAAAAGGTTTGGGATAATAAGCAATTAAGACTGAAATGGTCAAAAATGAAATGGCCAAAAAGAAATCAAAAGTTTACCTATTGTTCAAGATACATTCGGCTAGGGAGAGGAAATTAGAGAGAAAAACTTTGAAGAGAAACACAAAAATGCCAAAATGCCAAAGTGACCAACTAGCACCTAAACCTTACCAAAAGCCATCAAAAATTCGGCCACCCCCCCAGCCCCTAAAACCGTCCAAGTACATGGCCAAAAGGTCAAAGTTTGGCCACCCCAAACTTTCCAAAACATCTCACTTGTTTTAAGCCTTGTGTTCCCCCTACATACCTTTTCCATTTGATTCCCTTTCTTAAGTTAAAACTTGCCTTTTCTCTTAGCCACCTTACCATAAAAATAAAAGTCCAACTTACCATATGTACTAGGCTTGACCGACACTATGAGGAAGGAAAGCATAAAAATAAAATTCATGCACACCAAGGGATTCGAACTCCTTCCCTCAAGGAACACACATGGCGCCATATCCCCTTTACTAATTGCTCAATTATGCTAACTTTTTACCACCTAATTACCTTAAGCTTTAAGGTCACTTATTCCATTTCCTTAAAGTACTAAATACCAAAAATTATTCCAAATCCAAAATAAATCCTGAGCCTTCTTAGGACAAAATAAACACACACATTGGATAATTAAACTAGCTGTGTACCAAAATAATGTAACATATAAAAAATCAAATTTTAGGATGTTACAATTCTACCCCCTAAAAAAAATTTCGTCCTCGAAATTTACCTGGTTAAAAGAGGTGAGGGTATTGCTGTCGAATTGCGTCCTCAGGCTCCCATGTAGCTTCCTCTGCTCCGTAATTTCGCCATAGAACCTTAACCAACGGTACTGACTTCTTTCTTAGCACCTTAACATCTCGATCTAAAATTTTCACTGGTTCTTCCTCGAATGACAAGTCAGGCCTTAACTCAACTTCCTCTACCGGTACTATGTGAGACGGATCGGATCCGATCGATAACGCCTCAACATAGAGACATGGAAAACGCTATGAATCTGACTCAACTCTAGAGGTAATTCAAGCTAATAAGCCACTGATCCTACACGCTTCAACACACGGTACGGTCTGATGAACCGAGGGCTCAACTTGCCCTTCCTTCCAAATCTGAAAATCTTCTTCCAAGGTGAGACCTTTAGAAAAACCTGATCTCCCACCGCAAACTCAATATCCTTACGCCTCAGATCCGCATACGACTTTTGTCTATCCGAAGCTTCCTTTAACCGTGCTTGAATCACCTTTACTTTTTCTTTCGTCTCTGATATCAATTCAGGACCCAATAACTGTCGTTCCCCCAATTCAGTCCAACAAGTAGGAGTACGACACCTACGACCATACAATGCCTCGTAGGGTGCCATCTGGATGCTGGATTGATAGCTATTGTTATATGCAAACTCCGCCAACGATAGAAAATCCTCCCAACTACCTCTGAAGTCAATCACACAACCCCTTAACATGTCTTCCAAAATCTGAATTACTCTTTCCGACTGACCATCTGACTGAGGATGAAAAGCCGTGCTGAAATTTTACTTTGTTCCCAAAGCTTCATGCAAAGATTTCCAAAACCGCGATGTAAACCTAGGGTCCCTGTCCGAAATAATAGACACTGGTACCCCATGTAACCTCACGATCTTCGCTACATACAACTTGGCCAACTTCTGAAGTGAGAAATCCGTACGAACAGGTAGAAAATGGACAGTCTTCGTCAATCGATCCACTATTACCCAGATGGAATCTTTCTTAGTAGGCGATAAGGGTAACCCACTAACAAAGTCCATCGTCATCAGATCCCATTTCCATAATGGAATCTTCACTGGTTGTAGCAATCCCGACGGCAATGGATGTTCTGCCTTCACTTGTTGACAAGTCAAGCACTTACCCACGAAACCAGTAACCTCCCGCTTCAACCTTGGCCACCAATACTGTTCACGGAGGTCTCGATACATCTTATTTCCCCCGGGGTGCATAGCATAGGGGCTACTATGCGCCTCTCGTAGAATCATTAGTCTCAAATCCGAATCTTTGGGCATACAAATTCTTCCGCGAAAACACAGTACTCCATCCTTATTCAATCCAAAATCCCCTATTACACCACTTTCAACTTGTTGAATTAAGGGACCCAACACCGTCGATAACTCGCTTCTCCTTGATCTGTTTCTAACCACATAGGCTTCACCTGAAGTTCCGCTAGCAAACTGCCATCTTCATACAAACTAAGATGAGCAAACATTACTCTCAACTCTGATATCACCTTACGACTCAACGCGTCTGCCACTACGTTAGCCTTTCTAGGATGATACTCGATTGAGAAGTCATAATCCTTCAACAGCTCTATCCATCTCCGCTGTCTTAAGTTCAACTCCTTTTGGGTAAGGAGGTACTTCAGACTTTTATGATCCGTGTAAATGATCGACTTCTCACCGTACAGGTAGTGCCTCCAAATCTTCAAAGCAAAAACCACCGCAGCCAACTCCAAATCATGAGTAGGATAATTGACTTAGTGCAGCCTTAACTGACGAGATGCATAAGCCACCACTTTACCACCTTGCATCAACACACATCCCAAGCCCGTGTGTGATGCATCGCAGTAAATAATAAACTCTTTTCCAGCCTTAGGTTGAATCAATACGGGCGCTTCCGCCAGAATCTTCTTCAATTTCTCAAAACTCTCTTGTTGCTGATCTGACCACACAAATGGTACTCCCTTGTGCAACAGTTTAGTTAGAGGTGCTGCAATCAACGAAAACCCCTCAACGAAATGCCTATAGTAACCAGCCAACCCTAGGAAACTCCGAATTTCAGCCACTGACTTCGGTGGTTTCCAATCTAACACAGCCTCTACCTTCCGAGGATCAACTCTGATTCCTTCGGCCGACACAACATGTCCTAAGAAAGTCACTTCCTTCAGCCAAAATTCACACTTACTGAATTTGGCAAAAAGTTGCTTTTCCCACAATATTTGTAATACTATCAGCAGATGTGAATCATGCTCTTCTTCATTCTTCGAATATACCAAGATGTCATCTATGAACACCACCACAAACCGGTCTAAATAGGGTTGGAAGACCCAGTTCATCATGTCCATAAATGTAGCTGGTGCATTGGTCAACCCAAACGGCATCACCAAGAACTCGTAGTGTCCATAACGAGTTCGAAACGCTGTCTTATAAATATCCACCTCCTTGACCTTAAGCTGGTGATAACCCGATCTCAAATCTATTTTCAAGAAAATCGAAGCTCCTCGCAGTAGATCGAACAGGTCATCGATTCTCGACAACAGATACCTATTCTTGATCATCAACTTATTCAACTTCCTATAATCGATGCACATACGCATTGACCCATCCTTCTTCTTGACGAACAAGATCGGTGCTCCCCACGGTGACACACTCGATCGAATAAATCCCCGATCCAACAACTCCTGAATTTGAGCCTTAAGCTCCGCTAACTCCTTCGGCGCCATCCTATAAGGAGCAATGGACACCAGAGCCGTTCCGGGCAAAAGCTCAATGCCAAACTCTACTTCCCGGTCTAGAGGTAAACCCAAAAGTTCCTCGGAAAAAACATCTGAAAATTCTTTCACCGTTCTAACACCTTCCACTGATAATTCCTTGACATCCAAAGCACAAATGAAGGCTAGGAATGCTCTATACCCTTTTCGCACCAACTTTTCTGCTTTTAAAGCAGATATCACATTTGCTAAATAGTTTCTCCGTTCGCCCATCATCACCAGTTCCTTGTCTTCCAAAGTCCTTATCGACATCCGCTTTGCAGCACAATCCAAGTACGCACGGTGCTTCACCAACCAGTCCATGCCCAAAATAAGGTCGAACTCTCCGAAAGGTAGTTCAATCAAATCCGCCAAAAATATTTCTCTTTGAATTTCTAAAGGCACGTCTCTAAACAATTTATCCACTATCACAGACTGTCCTAAAGGACTAATTACCGTCATCTTTCTATCAGTAATCTCATAACTAATGTTTAAATTTCCAGATATATCACTAGCAACATACGAATGGGTAGATCCGATATCTATCAAAGCAGTAACAGGTACATCAGAGATGAAGAATGTACCAGTTATCACATCAGGTGCATCACCGTCCTCTCGGCGTCTGACCGTATAAACTAACCATGGCTGCCTCACCTCCGCGTTACCCCTGAAGCCATTACCTCTACCCAGTGCGCCTTGACCTCGACTTGCGCCATTACCACCTCGACCTGGTCCACGGCCCCTCGGTGGCTGTTGAGCGCCTCTAGCCTGGTCGTGTATCGTGGTTACGAGCTTCTTGAGTCGGAGCTTGATCCGTCGAGGACAATTCTTAAAGTGATGATCCTTAGAACCACATTTGAAACACCCACCGGTTCTTTTCAAAGACTCACTGTGGTGTCGTCTTCCTGATCGGCAAGACATGGTTGAATCGATTGGTAGTAGCAGATGCTCTAGCTTGAGCTGGCTCATCATTCCTGGGCCTCTTCTGAAACCTTTTAGCGGAACTCGAGTACTTAAAGTCCTTCTTGCCTCTGCCTCTGCCTCTTTCTCGGTTCTGAAGCTCGGAGTTCTTAGCCTCATCAGCTATTTTGGCTTTCTCCACAAGCATGGCGAAAGTCCTTTCTTGTTGTGGGGCTATCAGTACCCGCAACTCATCATTCAACCCGTCCTCAAAACGCACACAACATTCATGGTCAGTTGGCACTATAGTCCGAGCATAACGACTCAAACGTAGAAATTCTGCTTCGTAAGCGGCCACCGTCTTATTTCCTTGAACCAAATTAAAAAATTCCTTCCTTCGGGCATCCACATAGCTTGCCCCGACATACTTTCCTTGGAATGCAGTTTTGAAGAAATCCCAAGTAACACGATCGGCCTGGGTGCCCTTCCAAACAGTAAGCCACCATTGATACGCCTATTCTCTCAACAAGGACACAGCTCCTCTCAGTTTCTGCTCGGTGGTGCACTCCAAATCATCCATGATCCGCTCTACTGCCTCGAGCCAATACTCTGCTACATTTAGAGCTACACCTGAGACACCCCTAAAAACCTCGGCACCACTCGATCTAAGTCGTTTCGAAATTGATCCACGAGCTGCTGGCCCAGTTCCAGCTCCAGCAACCCTTTCTAAGACTCGCAACATTGCTTGGATCAAGACAATGTCCTCTCTCGTATGGTCATGTGATCCAGTCTCAGTCCCGGGTGATGCAGGTGCGTCCATTTCTGGTATATGTCCCGACGCAAACCTAGCACCTCGGCCTCTACCACGGCCACGTCTACCACGTCCACGTCCTCTAGCGCTCATTTTGAGTATTTTGGTTTAGTCTGATTACAAGTTTTATGAATCAGTATACTATTTCAGTGTTTATTAATGATATTTTATGAGATATAAGAAGTAGAGTTGTTTTCGCAAACACATCCTATAGTCTCAATCTCTATAGTTTCCACACATAAAACTAAAAGTTCTAGAGTGTTCTTATAGTCATATCACAATAATAAGAATTATTCAATTCACTTACTTGACTTGGTGCCGGATACCCGTGGTGCCATACTACCTTTAAAAACATAAGTTCTATAATTCAAAACAGTTTTGAACCATAAATGTTTTTGAACCCAAACCACAGCCGAGTTTTGAACCGGGCTCTGATACCATAAAATGTAAGACTCCAAACCCTGAAACACCCCACACCCGGCCCACGAGCCTGGACCGGATCTGGTATGTTCCTTAAGTAATCTGGTTACAAAATTCTTTTATTACCAGAGGAAAACTTGTGCGATTTTTAAAAACTATTGTTTTGGGTTGGGCTTGAGTTAAAACCCATTGATCTTATTTTAAAGTCCCAATTAATTAAGTTGAAAAAAAACAATTAGGGTTTATTTTAAAGAAATAAATTTTACTTAACTTTAATTGAAAATAATTCGTAACATAGTAATTAAAAATAAAAGTAAAGAAATGTAACTTATGGCCTTATTACATCAAGTAGAATCCCAAAATAAAATTAAAATACTTAAATAAATTTAAATATCCATATTGAATAAAACTTCAAAGTGAGCATGGCCATCCCTAAGCTTCCGCCAACCCGGTCCATTATTGCTCGTCACTGAAAAAATAGTCCCACAATGGGGTGAGTCAATGACTCAATGTGTACACAACACTAAAATTCAATAGATCAGGCATACATTTTTCATATCCAATACTTATTCATATAATAGATAAAAATGATGATGCAACCCAAACCCAAACCTAGGTGCCATCCGCTACACATCCTCGTACCAACTCGCACACCGTGGGGACTACTAAGTCAACCCTCCATCGCTACACACCATCGAGCGATCGCTTGCGATCGACGTGCTCATCGCCCATATGAAATTTGTGGCATAGCCACGAGATAATTGTGTCATGAGACACCACATTCAGATAATGTAACCGAAGTTACCACATTCAGATAATGTGACCGAAGTCACCACATTCAGATAATGTGACCGAAGTCACCACATTCGGATAGTGAGACCGTAGTCATCACATTCACTTCCCCTTTTCATATATCTGAATGACCCATATTATTCATATCATGCATATCATACTTAAGTTCTCATTCTTATAAATTTTCACATGTTATAAATAACATATTTCATAATCCTAGTGGAAGTAGGAAACGTGCACTGAGTACTTTGTACCATATTATGGTACCCTAGCCACATTCTTATAAACATGCATTTTTTTCATATTACCATCAATCTTATTAAAAGTTAGTGTAGGGTACACACTGATTCGCTTAACGAAGTCCTTGAAATCTCAAGAACCGATCTCACTGATTTAGATCCTTAACTCCTATATTCACCAATCATTTAAACACAATAATCAACCTTTTTGGCTTTAAAACCAAATCCTAGTAGGATTTGTATACTAAAACCTACCTTGTTGCCGATTGACTTAAGAATCAAGTCCCAAAACTTTGTTGTATTCCTTCTTTGTGATCTCAAATCCGAAAAGTATCCTTGCTTTCCTAGGGATGTCGAAATTCCTATAATCACATGTTAGGTTTAATCTAACATTAAAACTTAAAAAAGACCTTTGGATCTTATAGTTTCTTACCTTAGATCCCGAAATATTCCTCCTTGTAGTCGTCGATAAGTTGTAGAAACCCGAGAGATCCCTTAATACTTGATCGACTACTTCTTGCTTAGATTCACAAGGAGATTCGACTATGGCTTCTAATGGAGAGGAAAATATTCGGCTAGGTTCCAACAATTACTTAATCTCAACTTGACAAAAGAAAAGAAAGAAAAGAAGAGAAGAGAGCACTAAGAATTCGGCAGAGAAATGAGGAAGCACAAATTGATGAGTAGCCCTCCTTCCTTCCTTTTATAGCCGAAATTATCATCTAAGGAGTCCCTTACTTGGCCACCACTCCTCTATCTGATAACTTTATCCTTTAATTATCACTTAAAATAAAAGATAATTCAGCAACTATCCTTACTTAACCGAAATTATTAAACTCAAAGTCCCTTACTTGGCCATCACTTCTCCCTTATTTTCCTCTTTATCTCTTTATTCAAATTAAAAGAATTTAATCCAACAATTATCTCTTGAAAATAATGATAAATAAATCCCTTATTTATCCACTATTTATAAAATAATAAAAGCTCCTAATTTATAGCCATGTGCCGTCCACCTCGGTCTTACGGAAGCAAAAATAAAACCTCCTTTATTTGCTTCCCAAGTGACTCGAACTCGAGCCCATTCCTCTTACATATGGCGCCATTTCCATAGGCCCTAAGTGGCATCTTGGACCACTTTTCCAAGCCTGTTTGTGTGTCAAATTCCACAAACTTTTTCTTTTAAGGCCACCTTGCCTTAATTTCCCCTTTTAAACATTAAAACTCGTCATTTCTAGGTCATTTCTAAGTTTCCAAAATTTTCGTTCGGCTCTGTAAACTTGACATTTTCTTACATTTCCAAGTTTCCAGAAATGTTCACTTTCCTATTTTGAATCATTTCCAAATCATTTCCATCCATTTTCATACATTTTCAGGTTTTCAAAAATGTTCATTTCTAACTCATTTTCACTCATTTCCGGGTTTCCAAAAATATTCAAAATTTATTCTTAGTACTTAAAACATGTCACTTCGTTGAACTAAACCGAAAATGCATAGGCCCTTTCCAGTATGTTACAGTTCTATCGCCTTAAAAAAAATTTCGTCCTCGAAATTTCCTAACTAAAATAATTGAGGGTATTGCTGTCGCATCGTCTCTTCTGGTTCCCACGAAGCTTCCTCCGATCCATGATTGCACCATAACACTTTGACTAGAGGAACTGACTTCCTACGTAACACTTTCACATCACGTTCCAATATTTGAATTGGCTCTTCCTCATACGATAAGTCTGGCCTTAGCTCTACTTCTTCGACAGGTACCACATGAGACGGATCCGATCGGTAACGACGTAGCATGGATACATGGAATACATCGTGCATCTGCTGCAACTCGTGGCAACTCCAATTGGTATGCCATCGCTCCAACTCGCTTGAGACTCGATAGGGCCCTATAAACCTTGGGCTTAACTTCCTTGCGACCGAACCTCATTACCTTTTTCCAAGGCGATACTTTGAAACACTTGGTCTCCCACTTCAAACTCTATTTCCTTCCGTTTAAGGTCTGCGTCACGACTTACGCCTATCGAGGCTTCCTTTAACCGTGCTCGAATCATCTCAACATTCTCTCGCCGCCACTAACTCTGGACCCAAAACTCGACGCCCTCCTAACTCGGTCCAACAAGTAGGAGTTCGACACTTCGACCATACAATGCTTCATATGGTGCCATCCGAATGCTAGCTTCGATAGCTATTGTTGTAGGCGAACTCGGCTAAAGGCAAATAGTCTTCCCAACTTCCTCGAAAATCCATCACTGACCTCTCAACATATCCTCCAACACTTGTATAACTCGTTGCATTTGCCGATCGATTGTGGATGAAAAGCCGTAGTGAAGTCCAACTTAGTGCCTAAAGCTTGATGAAGTGCCCTCCAAAATCGAGATGTGAACCTTGGGTCTCTATCGAAGATGATCGATACTGGTACTCCATGTAACCTCATAATTTCTGCCACATATAACTTGGCCAACTTCTGAAGAGAATAGTTTACTCTTACCGGAATGAAATGCGCGGACTTGGTCAAACGGTCCACTATTACCCATACCGAGTCCTTCTTAGTAGGCGTAAGGGGAAGCCCACTAACGAAGTCCATGGTAATTATCTCCCACTTCCATTGGGGAATCTCGATTGGTTGAAGCAATCCTGATGGAACTTGGTGTTCAGCCTTAACTTGCTGACACGTCAAACATTTTCCCACAAATTTAGTAACTTCCCGTTTAAGATCAGACCACCAAAATTGTTCCCTTCAATCTCTGTACAGCTTACTGCCTCCGGGATGCATAGCATAAGGGCTACTATGCGCCTCCCAAAGAATCCTTTGTCTTAACTCATTGTCCTTCTAAGATACTGGACTTTTCCTTTGTAACACAATACTCCTTCATCATTGACGCCATAGTCCTTTAATTCTCCATTCTCGTACTTGCTTGTCAACTTAGCTCTTAGGTCCTTATCACCAACCTGTCCCCTTTTCACCTCATTCACCATGTGGGCTTGATTTGTAATTCCGCCAACAAAGCTTCCATCATCATATAAACTCAAGTGAGCGAACATAGCCCTTAGATCGACACAACCTTCCGACTTAGGGCATCGGCTACCACATTCACCTTTCCGGATGATATTCTATCGAGCGATCGTAGTCCTTCAACAACTCCATCCACCTTCGTTGCCTCAAGTTCAACTCCTTCGAGTCAACAGATACTTAAGGCTCTTGTGGTCGTGGTAGGTCACCGACCTTTCTCCATAGAGGTAGTGCCTCCAAACCTTAAGGGCGAAAACCACTGCGCCAACTCTAAGTCATGAGTTGGGTAGTTAACCTCATGAGGCCTTAGTTGCCGAGAGACGCATAAGCGACTACTTTTCCTTCTTGCATTAGCACACATCCTAATCCCGTAAGCGAAGCGTCACAAAGACACCACAAAATCCTTCCCGACCTGGGTGAATTAACACTGGAGCCTCCGTCAACACCTTCTTAAGGTTGTCAAAGCTCTTCTGTTGCTTATCGGACCATTCAAAGGGTACTTCCTTCCTTAGTAACTTTGTCAAAGCGCGGCTATTGACGAGAATCCTTCTACGAACCTTCTCGTAATAGCTTCGCCAAACCTAAGAAACTTTGAATCTCACCACGGGCTTAGGTGGTTTCAATCCAACACGCTTCGATCTTCCTAGGATCCACTCTTATTCCTTCTGCGGATACCACATGCCCTAAGAATGCCACCTCCTTAAGCCAAAATTCACACTTGCTGAATTTGGCATAGAGCTTCTTTTCTCTTAATACTTGCAGCACAATTCGGAGGTGTTCATCATGCTTTTCTTCGGACTTGGAGTACACCAAAATATCGTCGATGAACACAACGACGAACCTATCCAAGTAGGGTTGAAAACCCGGTTCGTCATATCCATGAGCGCGCGGCTGAGCGTTTCGTCAATCCAAACGGCATCACCACAAACTCAAAATGGCCGTATCTTGTCCTAAAAGCGGTCTTATGGATATCCGCCTCCTTCACCTTCAAGCGGTGATATCCCGACCTTAAGTCTATCTTTGAGAATCTGCGCTCTCTTCTTGGTGATCGAACAAGTCATCGATCCTTGGCAAAGGATACTTGTTCTTGATGGTCGCTTATTCAATCGACGGTAATCTATGCACATACGCATAGTTCCGTCCTTCTTCTTTACAAATGTAATGGTGCTCCCCATGGAGACACACTGGGTCGTATGAACCCACGATCCAATAACTCTTGGATTTGAGCCTTGAGCTCAACTAACTCCTTTGGCGCCATTTGGTATGGAGCGATTGACACAGAGCTGTTCTCTCGACAAAGTAAGTCTATTCCAAATTCCACCTCCCTATCGGGGGTATTCACGGTAATTCTTTCTGAAATACATCTTCAAAGTCTCTTACGATTCTAACTCCATCCGCACTACGCTTATCTGCGCGCACTCTGATCTTAATAGAACCATCATACTTTCTAGGCACAATCTCTAAGTTCACGCCCCTAGAACTCATTTCTAATGTCGCGATTTAATCTCGATTAAAAGTTTTATGCATCGTAAATTTTGTTCCATCGATTATTCATGAACAGCTTTTTATGAAAAGAGATGTTGAAGTAGTTCTTTCGATCAACCAAAGTTTCTAGTTCAAGTTCACTACTCCAACTCGTGGAGTCACATTCACATTCATAAGCGAGAGACACATGAAGTCACATTCATTCACAACATCATTCACTACACTTTTATGGCCATTCCATCCATTTCCCTACCCAGGGGTAATTTCGTCATTTTCCTTACAGGGGTATTTTCGTAATTTTTCAAAAGGAAAAGTTCCTTGGTGATTTTGTCACAAAGTATTTTGGTATTTTTAAATTCTGGGGTATTTTGAAAAATTTTGAAATCCAGGGGCATTTCGGTGATTTTGGACCTCGGGGGTATTTTGGTGATTTTTTTCTCCAAGCCGGGGTAAATTTGTAAAATCTTATAAATCAGGGATATTTCAAAGGTTGCAAAACTTTGAGGGTTCTTCTTGAGAATTGTACTTTCCAAAATGGTAATGTTGCAAAAATTTTGGAAATCAGGGTCATTTTGGTAATTTTATAAGTTAGGGGCAATTTTGAAATTTCCAAAATTCAAGGTATTTTTGATAATTTGCAAATTAGGGTTTTTGAACATTGATAAAATAATGAAATTTTGGCAAAACTGTTGGGTAGTTGGTCATTTTATAAACCAAGGGTATTTTGGTAATTTTACCACTAGGGGCATTTTTGTATAAATCGAAAATCTTTCAGAAAATTTTGTAAAGATGGTTTTCATGAATTTAGAAGAAAGTTTTAAGAGTTCTAAAACTAGGGTTTTGTTGTTTTTATAAAAACACGGCTAATTCCCTTTCGGGTTTTAGTTATTGTGTTTAGCCTATGACCAAGTCCTCTTGGTCAGGGTGAACCAAAGCTACGTACCAGGCAGGATTTGAGTGGAGAGGAGGTGAGTCACGCGGATCGCTTAAATACCAAGCTCCCACCGAAACCATTCCTAGACATGCGCATTGAGAGGTTGCCACACCTCTCGAGCCCTGCGGGTTAGGGTGAACCAAAGCTACGCACTGCAGGATTCCCTGTGAAGAGGAGGTGATTCACTAGGACCGCTTAAATACTGTGCTCTTCCGGATCCAATCCTAGACATGCGCATTGGGGTTACCACACCCTAACTTAGTGACTTAGCCATGGGTTTGTTTAACGTTCCTTAAGTCTTATGTGTTTGTGTTTGAGTAGACTAGTCCTAGGGTTCAAGTTCCTATCATGCTATTCTACTCGTTCCATTCCTTTTTCTACCCTTCCATATTTCATAACACATAATCACACAAATAGTTAGGGGTACTTACGGTGGATCATGGTCGGAGATTTAGGAGCCATGCCGAAAAACCTGTCTATTTCATAAAATTCTTTCAAAAGCTTACTTGGTTCGATTGAAAACGTTTTGGGCCTTAGCCCACAGCCGAGAGTTTAAAAGCGGGCTCGATATTAAATGAAACACCCCACACCCGGCCCACGAGCACAGGACCGGATCAGTATGTTCCTTAAGTAATCTGGTTACAAAATTCTTTTATTACAGAGGAAAACTTGTGCGATTTTAAAAACTATTGTTTTGGGTTGGGCTTGAGTTAAAAACCCATTGATCTTATTTTAAAGTCCAATTAATTAAGATGAAAAAAAACAATTAGGGTTTATTTTAAAGAAATAAATTTTACTTAACTTTAATTGAAAATAATTCGTAACATAGTAATTAAAAATAAAAGTAAAGAAATGTAACTTATGGCCTTATTACATCAAGTAGAATCCCAAAATAAAATTAAAATACTTAAATAAATTTAAATATCCATATTGAATAAAACTTCAAGCTGAGCATGGCCATCCCTAAGCTTCCATGAACCCGGTCCATTATTGTTCGTCACACTGAAAAATAGTCCCACAACTGGGTGAGTGAGTCAATGACTCAATGTGTACACAACACTAAAATTCAATAGATCAGGCATACATTTTTCATATCCAATACTTATTCATATAATAGATAAAAATGATGATGCAACCCAAACCCAAACCTAGGTGCCATCCGCTACACATCCCCGTACCAACCTGCACACCGTGGGGACTACTAAGTCAACCCTCCATCCGCTACACACCATCGAAGGCAGTCGCTGCAGTCGACGTGTTCATCGCCCATATAAAATTTGTGGCATAGCCACAAGATAATTGTGTCATGAGACACCACATTCAGATAATGTAACCGAAGTTACCACATTCAGATAATGTGACCGAAGTCACCACATTCAGATAATGTGACCGAAGTCACCACATTCAGATAGTGAGACCGTAGTCATCACATTCACTTCCCCTTTTTCATATATCCCGAATGACCCATATTATTCATATCATGCATATCATACTTAAGTTCTCATTCTTATAAATTTTCACATGTTATAAATAACATATTTCATAATCCTAGTGGAAGTAGGAAACGTACCTGAGTACTTTGTACCATATTATGGTACCATAGCCACATTCTTATAAACATGCATTTTTTTCATATTACCATCAATCTTATTAAAAGTTAGTGTGGGGTACACACCTGATTCGTTTAACGAAGTCCTTGAAATCCCGAAGAACCGATCTACTGATTTAGATCCTTAACTCCTATATTCGGCCAATCATTTAAACACATTAATAAACCTTTTTGGCTTTAAAACCAAATCCTAGTAGGATTTGTATACTAAAAACCTACCTTGTTGCCGATTGACTTAAGAATCAAGTCCCAAAACTTTGTTGTATTCCTTCTTTGTGATCTCAAATCCCGAAAAGTATCCTTGCTTTCCTAGGGATGTCGAAATTCCTATAATCACATGTTAGGTTTAATCTAACATTAAAACTTAAAAAAAGACCTTTGGATCTTATAGTTTCTTACCTTAGATCCCGAAATATTCCTCCTTTTAGTCGATGATTTGTAGAAACCCGAGAGATCCCTTAATACTTGATCGACTACTTCCTTGCTTAGATTCACGGGGAGATTCGGCTATGGCTTCTAATGGAGAGGAAAATATTCGGCTAGGTTCCAACAATTACTTAATCTCGACTTGACAAAAGAAAAGAAAGAAAAGAAGAGAAGAGAGCACTAAGAATTCGGCAGAGAAAGGAGGAAGCACAAATTGATGAGTAGCCCTCCTTCCTTCCTTTTATAGCCGAAATTATCATCTAAGGAGTCCCTTACTTGGCCACCACTCCTCTATCCGATACCTTTATCCTTTAATTATCACTTAAAATAAAAGATAATTCAGCAACTATCCTTACTTAGCCGAAATTATTAAACTCAAAGTCCCTTACTTGGCCATCACTTCTCCCTTATTTTCCTCTTTATCTCTTTATTCAAATTAAAAGAATTTAATCCAACAATTATCTCTTGAAAATAATGATAAATAAATCCCTTATTTATCCACTATTTATAAAATAATAAAAGCTCCTAATTTATAGCCATGTGCCATCCACCTCAGTCTTACGGAAGCAAAAATAAAACCTCCTTTATTTGCTTCCCAAGTGACTCGAACTCAGGCCCATTCCTCTTACATATGGCGCCATTTCCATAGGCCCTAAGTGACATCTTCAGACCACTTTTCCAAGCCTGTTTGTGTGTCAAATTCCACAAACTTTTTCTTTTAAGGCCACCTTGCCTTAATTTCCCCTTTTAAACCTTAAAACTCGTCATTTCTAGGTCATTTCTAAGTTTCCAAAATTTTTTGTTCGGCTCTGTAAACTTGACATTTTCTTACATTTCCAAGTTTCCAGAAATGTTCACTTTCCTATTTTGAATCATTTCCAGATCATTTCCATCCATTTTCATACATTTTCAGGTTTCCAAAAATGTTCATTTCTAACTCATTTTCACTCATTTCCGGGTTTCCAAAAATATTCAAAATTTATTCTTAGTACCTAAAACATGTAACTTCGTAGAACTAAACCGAAAATGTATAGGCCCTTTCCAGGATGTTACAAACCCGGTCTATGCGTTAAGACCAAATTTAACATGCCACACAAAATGAACATACACCTAGTCCTTTAAAGATTTAAAGAAGTCGGATTTTAAAAAAAAAATTGACGTGGAGTTTATTGAATACTAAAGTATTGAATCAACAATTTAAGTCGTAAGAGTTTATGAAACGAAACTTTGGAAAGTTTAATTTGAGAAAAAGAGTTTGAATGATAACTTTGGAAAAGTTTGAAGAATCAATGTTAAGGGAAAATTTTCCGAGTTAAAGTATTTAAGAATAAAATCTTTTACTTTTTTATGTCTATTTGAGAAAACGTTTATTTATGTTTTTAGAAAATATAATACCTCTTGAAGTATTTAAAGCTATTTATAAAATCCATCAAACCTAAAGCAATATTAAAAATTTATCCGAAGGCCTTATTACATCTTACTTAAAATAGTAAAATAATTAAAAGTACTTAAAAGAAATCCAAAATTCAAATAACCCATTATTCGTAGTATGGCCCCCACCGAAGTGTCCACGACTCAAGTCTCCGTCACTTGATCATTTACGAGAAGAGTAAGGAAAAGCGGGTGAGTTACTTAGAACTCGGTGTGTAAACCACTTACCATCGTCCACTTTGGGCCAAAATCCAATTTAGCATTTATTGGGCCAAAGCCCAATACAAATATAACATAATAACATGTATAAAATGAATGTAATATGCAATTCCCAAACCAAACCTAATTTCCATCCGCTACACACCACCGTAGTACTAACCAAACACACTGTGGGGAGCTTTAGTCACCCACCCGCTAACACACCAAATAGGCATTAAGCCGTTTATCAATTTGTGGACAAGCCACCAGATTTATAGAGTTTACATGGCATTTGCCATTTTTCAGATTTGTGGCAGAGCCACCAGAATTTTGTAGCAAAGCTACCAGAACTTCTCTTCGTCAATATCCCAACCCATGCAAATCATGTATATAATATGCATATTCATTTACAACAATCCATTCATATAATTATTACGAACAATATGACCCATTATAAAAATTTCCACAATCTGGCCCATATCACCTTTTTGGCCCATATATCAAATATCACATTTGGCCCATATATCAAATATCACATTTGGCCCATATATCAAATATCACATTTGGCCCGTCAAGGGTAATCTCGTAATTTTTACAGTCTTAATACCGATTTCATAGTCTTTACCATTTTAGTAATAATTATGCCATTTTACCCGATGTCACTAACATGCGATTTAATCAAACGATTAACACGATATAATTATCTAACCCATGGAATACGGTGTGAGATTACACACCTGATTACGGTAAGCACTACACTTTCCTGATCGTTGACACCTAAAAATATTTTTAACGCTCGATTAGAACATTAACACTTATAGTAAATCTATTCTAAGATAAACGGTCTAGGATTTTTACCCTCGGAATCGCGAATAACTATGACTTGCCGGTTTTCCCCAGTTGACGTTCCACAACCCGTTGGAAAATCCCGAATAGCTAATGGCTCAGAACTGCGAACAACCTCGAATAGTTGATTCTCACCGGATGAGGGTCCACAACCCGGTGGAAAATCCCGGATTGCCGAAACAGCCCTTCATTTAATCTAGGGGGATCGCGAATCCGCTCCTTTTCTGATCACTATTCACCACTCCTTTTGATTCGATCTTGTTTGCCTCCATTGACAATTAAATATTAGTCCAAACTAATAATTCGTAATTAAAAACGATTGGTCTTATGAGCGAAGACGGCTTACCACAAAATCCTTACGTTCACAGGATGAAAATCTAACGATAGAGTCCCTAAGATAAAAATCGGTTAATCACCCTATCTTTTAATAAGTAATATGGAATCCTTGAAAGAAATGCTTACCTTAGATTTTTGGACCAAATCCTAATGATAACACGATGACTTCGGACACTCCAAGTTTCGGCCTTCCACTAAATTTCTATGATAGAGAAAAAGAGATTCGAATAAGATATGGTATGATGATGGTCTCGATCCAAAAAGCCCATCCCACAACAAAGTATAGATTCGACACAATGGATAAGGTGAAATAAAAATACCAAAATGTTGAAACTAGCCACTTACCGATTGATCAAAGTGAGAGTCGAAAAAAAAATGATTGAGAAGGAGATATGTGTGTGGTAGAAGATTCGGCTATGGTGGAAAAATTGAAGAGAGAATGATGTTTGAGAGATTTTTGCAAGAAGAAAAAGAAGAAGAAAGGTATACGAAAATAAGGTGTTTAGGTTTCGGTTCTTTTCAAGAATGGAAGATGAACAAAGAAGAAACTTTGAGACTAGTGTGCATTCGGCAAAGAAGAAAAGAAGAGAAAAGAAAAATGGCCCTTCAAGGTTATGTGGTTTCGGCACCAAGAGGAAAAGGTTTGAATAAGCAATTAAGACCGAAATGGTCAAAAATGAAATGGCCAAAAAGAAAGCAAAAGTTTACCTATTGTTCAAGATACATTCGGCTAGGGAGAGGAAATTAGAGAGAAAAACTTTGAAGAGAAACACAAAAATGCCAAAGTGACCAACTAGCACCTAAACCTTACCAAAAGCCATCAAAAATTCGGCCACCCCCTAGCCCCTAAAACCGTCCAAGTACATGGCCAAAAGGTCAAAGTTTGGCCACCCCAAACTTTCCAAAACATCTCCCTTGTTTTAAGCCTTGTGTTCCCCCTACATACCTTTTCCATTTGATTCCCTTCCTTAAGTTAAAACTTGCCTTTTCTCTTAGCCACCTTACCATAAAAATAAAAGTCCAACTTACCATATGTACTAGGCTTGACCGACACTATGAGGAAGGAAAGCATAAAAATAAAATTCATGCACACCAAGGGATTCGAACTCCTTCCCTCAAGGAACACACATGGTGCCATATCCCCTTTACTAATTACTCAATTATGCTAACTTTTTACCACCTAATTACCTTAAGCTTTAAGGTCACTTATTCCATTTCCTTAAAGTACTAAATACCAAAAATTATTCCAAATCCAAAATAAATCCCGAGCCTTCTCAGGACTAAATAAACACACACATTGGATAATTAAACTAGCTGAGTACCAAAATAATGTAACATATAAAAACTCAAATTTTAGGATGTTACAATGCAAATCCCTATCGTCAAAAGAACCATTACCTAAACGTGATGCCTTTGTGGCTAAATCTATTATATGTGGAAGCTTTTGTGGCTATTCTCTGTTATATGTAAACTAATGACCATGAAACTAACTAAAATTTTCACCAAGGCAAGTGCAACTATCAATTAATAGTATAGCTACGGTGAGCAAAGATATCATTCCCATGAAGACTAAAAGTACTAGTAATTACCATCTTTTTATTATTTAGTCGAATAATTTGAATGATTGATTCAAAAATAAAACTAACTAAATTAATTGCTAATGAACACAACAAAGAACAGTTATGGAAAATAATCGAATAATAATCAAGAAGCGAAACAATACCCATGAAAGTATTCACCTAGATTTCATCTTTCATTATCAATTAAAATTACACAATTTATTTACTTAGTAACTTGATTCGTAGAAATCCCTAAATTATGCTAATATCTCTTTCGAGAGTAAAAGCAACTCACTCTAGGTTGATTAATTGAAATTTCATTCTAATTAAAACCCCTATTATCACATTAACACAATTTATGGATTCCCCTATTAGATTTGACTCTAATTCAATAGATTTATGTTGTCCTATTTTTAGGATTGCATGCAACTCCACTCAATTACGCGAGATCTACTTTTAAATAGGGTCTATTCCTCTTATTTATGCACATCAAATATGGATCAATAATATAAAAATATCAAACCAAGAATTAAGAACACATAATTGAGAACAAGAAACTAAGTATTTATTAGTTAAAATAAAATTTAAACGACAGAATACATCATAGGGTCCATCACCCTACGTATATAGAAAATTAGTTCATGCTTGCAAATAAAAACAACCAAAACACAATATAACCATAAGAAACAAAGAAAGTCATGATAATCTCTTGAGAACTTGAATGGAAATCTTCAATCTTGACTAAAACTACTTCAGAATCGGCTTCAATGGTGTTTTTTGAGTTGTTTTCTTGAATATTCTATGACGACCCACTCTTATCTTATTATTTTTGTCATATATACGTCTTAGAATGCTCAAAAAACCTAAAAATTGTGTTTCTTTTTTTGCTATTCAGAGTGCAAATCGACCCGACCTACCACAAGGTTGTGTGGGTCACATGGCTATGTGGTCATGCCATATGGAATGGGTCAGCCAGTGTGGCTCTTGTAGCTTGCTCCGATTTTTCGATTTTCACTCGTTTTCGCTCCTTTTGCTTCCAAATTCTCTATTAAGCATAAAAATATGAATTTAAAGTATTAGGAGCATAAAATTCACAACTAACATCGAATAATCACCCAGAAATGAATTAAGAATTAGGTTAAAACATGTTACTTTTAGCACTTATCAAATATCCCCACACTTAAGCGTTTGCTTGTCCTCAAGCAAAATTCTCAACCCACATTGAAGTTAACTTTCCTCAATTTATTATTTCCACCGATAATGTCTTAGGATAATCTATAGATAATCATGCATTGTAAATTCAAACAAAAATAACGTTAAAGAATAGAAGCAATCCAAGAAAAAAATTGTAAGGTATAAAACATAAGCGTCTCCCCTATCTCAATAATTACCTGAAATTGAAATTCAAAAAGAATTAACACCTTCGCTAAGAATCACTTAAAGCACTCAAAGTGTCTAAGGTTCAAGTAATGTGCACTCAACAATCAAACAAGAAATGCTATTACCATAAGCTTTCTTGAAAATCAAGTTTCCACCACTATAGAATCAAATGATACACCAATCAAGAGGTCTTTAAAAGGTTGTAATGGGGCTTAGGTTAAGGGTATGGAAAATGTTAGAAAAGTTGGTTACAATCAAGAATCTAGTTGATAAGTTACCAAAATAGAAAAAAAATAGTTGTTTTATTAAAAGAATTTACATCAACAAGGAATAAAAAAATGGAAATGAGCTTGTCAATAAAATATGAAACTAACAATTCAAGCTTAATTTTTCGTAATTCGGTGTAGCATATTAAACTAGATTTAGCACTTTGGGAGCTTGAACATAAGTATTTTAGTTATGTTTTAATTACTTTTCAGAAATTTCAGTTAAGTGTAATAAAATGTGTTATTCGAGTCTTTTATTGACCTTAGGGGCCAAAAGAGGCTTAAAGGTGAGCTAATACATTTTGTGGATGTGTAGGAGATCATTAGAAGGCATAATAACTCAGTACTGGTCACTAGGTTGCAACACGAAGCATTAAATGTAGCAACATAGGGAGCAGAATTGAAGAAGTCTAAGACTGCCATCGATGTCGTGACATAGCCTGAGGATGTCACGACATACCCCTAAAAATACCCTGAATCTGAACATACTACCCTTGATGTCACGACACAGGACCTGCTGTGTCGCGACATCACCTCTGTAAGGAAAATTAATATGAGCCAGGGGAATTTTGGTCTACACAATCCAACTTTAAAGCTCGGGCATTTAAAGACGATGGCCATCCTAAGTTTATAAATAGGCTCAGCTAACACATGTTATAGACACCTTTTTCTTTTGTATAATTTTCTCTTCAGTTTTAGATTTTAGTTTTTCTTTTCTTTTAGGGTTTAGACTTTACTTCCATTATTGTTATTTACTTTCGGGAAGAAATCACATTCTGAAAATTTTCTCAAACTATGTAAGGATTCTGCACTTTAATTTAATACAATCAGGCATCTTCTACACTCTATTCTTGAAATCGTTCTTTATGTTCATTCTTTTTATTCAAATTCACATTGTTTATTAGATCCATGAGGAACTAATCTTCCTGTGGGGGATAAGCAAGTGGAGCTATGGGTAATTCACTGTTTGTAACACCCATAACCCGTATCCGTCACCAGAATAGGGTTACGGAGCATTACCGTAAAAACATAACTTTAAAACATACATTTCATACATTAACATAAACATAGCATAAATCATTCATTTACATGCATATTGTCCCTTAATCGAGCCTTCGAGGCATTAAAAATACTTTAGAAACAATTCGAGACTAAATTGAAAACATTTGGAACATATAGGAAAAAGTTGGAAAATTGAACTGTAGGGGTCACACGGCTGTGTGGCTCACACGGCTGAGACACACGCCCATGTCTCAGGCCATGTAACTCTCAAAATAGCCATACATGCCCGTGTGCCAGCCCGTGTGCTAGGTCGTGTAACAGCCTAACTTGTATGCAATAAAATCTACAGGGGACACACGTGTAACACCCCTAACCAGTATCCGTCGCCAGATTAGGGTTACGAGACATTACCACACTAAATATAACTTCCAAACATTCACATATTCACACAGATCATATTCACACAAATAAAGCATATGGCTAAATAAAAATTAAAAATACATTATTAATCATAAAACAAAAGACAATTCTCTTGCATATAATCTTATTTATACTTTTAATAAACCTGCCTCAAAACCATACAAAATTTGCTTCAAAATATACGCATAAATTATATACTCATCACATCATGACATATATGTTCAAATTCTATATAATTATTAAACACTTTATTACTTAATAATTTACTTGCACTTAATAGACCAAACAAATCACATCACAAAGCTTAATGTCCAAAATCATATATGATATAAACAATTAAACCAATTGATAGGCGCATTTTTCCACATCAAATTTGAACCAGTCAAGCTTAAAATATATAAACACATTACCAATCATCTTGTCCTTAATTCGACTAATCAAATTTGTCTATTAAAAGCTAAACCCAAAACATGCACTACTTATATAACCAACTTTAACCGAATTTATGAGAACATTATTTACTAACTATAATTCTATTTAAAATACAACTATGTATCATTTAAAAAGACCAAAAACATGCATAGTTTACTATTACCAGCTTTCGCATATGTGTACATCAAATGAGCCATTTCCGAAAATCCATACAAATCATATCATTGTACAATTATTAAACCAAATTAATCTTACTCACATGTGCGAATCAGACATTTATCATATACACCACAAGCTCATATAACATGCCTATTACCTAACACACACATAACGAACCTTAACTAACATTCATTACTTAGCTTATTTCTGAAATACATAACCATATGTCACATATTCATATAAACATGGTATTTCTTCTCGATTTACTAAACCATGATCAAATCCAAAGATTAACAAAACATAACAAATTTAACTCATTAAAGCATGCCATTTCAAATCAATACAAAACCACATTTCCTAATCAAATTTTCATAGCCTAACTTAGTTCACATATGTCCTATACCACAAATCCCTCATGATCATATAACCAAACACTTGACGATAAGATTTAATCACCATAGCCGAATTATATATAACTTCAAACCAACACATACATTTTTCATTTCAAATTCGAATACATAATTACTTATAAACAATATTCAAACCGAATCATATTTCAATAACAAATCATTAACTATGCATAACCTAATTATATTCATCAACCTTATATTTCAAGACTTTAATACCTAGCATAAACCAAATTTATCATACACATGTAACATGAATATCTCATTCGAATGCAAGCTCAAATCATGATCAAATGTAGTCAAAATAGAGCATAAAACTTAGACACATCAAGCACCCATTCAAAAGCACATAAAATCCAACTTAACAATATGATCATGGACAAGCCATTTTTAAACCAAACCGAACTCAAGCATGGAAATTAATCCATTTTCGCATGGCTATTTATATATATATACATGATCCAAAACTAATCAAAAACATAAGCAAGCCTATACATGCCATAAGATTGAGTTCAAACTATAACAAAATACCAAAAGAAGTCGATAGTGTGATAGACTTTGCTAACGATCCTCGAGCTCGTAACGTGACTCTAAAATCTATAAAACAAAGGTAAACAAAACACACACAGAGTAAGCTATTTAAGCTTAGTAAGTCTTAAGCAAAAACATATATATTAACACTTGCATAATAACATTAGATTAATAAGGCCAAATATACATATCCTCAAATACAAAGTTATCATTTTAATCATACATACATATATCATATGGATAAATGCATAATTACACATGAACATATATATGAATCTCACTACTAATATCACATATACCTCATTTGGCCGAATATACATGAACACATATGTATACACATAATTCACATTTATAACTTAAACAATTATGCAATCAATTTAACATTCAACTTACCTTATTTTCACAACTTAGGATAAGCACATACCTGAATCTTTTTATTCGATTTCACATTCGGTCTTTACTTAATATTGCCCGTTGAACCGTTCGGAACTAAAAAGGATACATGGATAGTCGAAAGCTCGTACAATGCCAACGTCCCAGACGTGGTCTTACATGTAATCACATATCGATGCCACTGTCCCAGAAAGGGTCTTACACGAATCAAATACGATGCCAATGTCTCAGACATGGTCTTACACGTAAACACAAGTCGATGCCAACGTCCCACACGTGGTCTTACACGATAACACATATCGAAAATCCTATTTCATGACATATGTATCCTATCTATTCCTAGGGTTCGTACGGGACTTTCAGACAACGTATCTCGATCAAATCGAACTCGTAACTTATCTTCCAAGATTAATCACAATCGGCCAATGCACATATATATTCTTAAAATTCAATTCAACACATAAAAAATATATATTTTCAATTTAACAACATTTATATGCTTATAGACTTACCTCGGATGTTGTCGAACGGTTTAATCGACTATTCGTCTACTTTCGGTTTCCCCCGATCTAATTCTGTTTTATTCCGTTCTTGATCTAAATAAATTCAAATTTAACTTATTTAACCACATATTCATTCAGTTTAATCCAAAAACACATAAATGGGCAAATTACCATTTTGCCCCTAACATTTTACACTTTTTGGAATTTAGTCCCTATCGCATAAAACACAAAATACACAAAATTTCACATCACCATAGCTAGGACGAATATCACCCATGCCCTTACAAGTCCATACATTTCATTAATTTCACATTTTAGTCCCTCAAAAATTTATTTTCACAATTTAGTCCAAATTACTCAAATTCATCAAAAATTCAAAGACAAAACATATTAATCTAACACATATATTTCATAATTCATCATCAAACATCATAAAACTCATAAACTCATCAATGGCAAAACACAAAATCATCATCAAATTCAAAAATTAAGACATGGGCTTTGAAGATAACTTAGCAACGATCTCAAAAACGTAAAAATTATCAAAAACCGAGCTAGATACGTACCTTAATCAAACTCAACAATGGACGAATACCCTAGTTTAAGCTTCTTTCTTTTTCTTTTCTTTAGTTTCGGTCAAAAGAAGATGAGAACATAATGCTTCCTTTTTCTTTTCTTTTATTATGTTTGTTTTATTATATTAAGCTTATAATATATTATTTATTATTTAAACTTTTATAATTAGTATCAAAACTATATAATATAAGCATATGCCGTCCATTCACTAATTAAATGGCAAAATTGCAACATAACACCTCCATATTAAAAAGACAACAACAATTAGGCACTTTCATATTTAACCATCAAATTTTCATTTTACACGATTAAGCCCTTTTATCAAATTAAGCACACAAATAATAAAATTAATTCACGAAACTTTCACACATGTAAATTCACACATAATTAACACAGAAAATAATATTAAAATATTTTTCGAACTCGGATTTGTGGTCCCGAAACCACTGTTCCGATTAGGGTCAAAATTGGGCTGTTACAACACGGCTGTGTCGCATGGCCGTGTGTCACACACAGCTGAGTCACACGCTCAGGCCGTGTGGACATTAAATGGGGCCAAAATCAAGCCATTTCCATAACCAACTCAAACATGTACCTAAAAGCATTTTGTGCACAACCTCAAAGCTTCAAAACCTTACTAAAACATTCATGAAATGACCAATTCAATAGACCAAAATCCATCTAGCAAATATGCAAAACAAGGCACCTCAAATGCATTCATTCAAATCCTTCCTAAACATATAAACATTACCACATTTCAACCATACACATCATGTCCAATACCATTTCAAAATATACCCTATCTTGACCACATTGAACTAATCCATCACATACCACATTGGTCATTGAAACATGCATCAAACCATTGCTACATTAACACATACTAAATAGGCATCATAACTACCAAGATGTCATAAACCAATCAACAATACATAATGTCAAAGCAACATATACATACCAAATTCAACATCTAAGCATTCAACTAAACATCAAACACAAGTCCAGCTATACATGCCATTATAACCTTGGCCAAAACATCAAAAACTACCGATATAATTGCTAAATAGTGTGATAGATCTTCGTCAAGCTTCCAAACTGATCGAGCTTCTGAATATCTATAAAACATAGGATAGAAAACTACGTAAGCACGTAATGCTTAGTTAGTTCGTAAAACATGAACATAACTTACCTTTTCAATGCATAACATTAAGATTAAGCATAATATAATCCAACCATGAGCTTGGCACAAGCCTAAGCACCACCAACAAAACATGTTAGTGCGTTAACACATAATTCACTTGATTTATCATAAGGTAAGCTAGGTGTACATGTATATACTACTTTTGAATTCATCCTTTTGATGAACATATATATACTTTCATTGAACATTTTCATTTTAAATCTTTTCATAGATTCATGACATAGTTCATTTGAACACTTACCGTTCCATTTCTTTTCATACTCGTTGAACCATTTAGAATAACATCAAATACACGAGAAAGCTCATACGAAATGTGCTAAACATATAACCGTAACCTTTCCTTTTCCTTTACATTGTTGCTCACACGAGCTGTGAAATGGGCCTGCTCACACGAGTTGTGGGTCGAAATGTAAGCTACACAATGCTGCTCACACGAGCTATGGAGTATCCACAACAAATGCAGGACCTCAGCCATTGGTAGGACATTCAAGACCAGCACCCGAAACATGAAAACCCTAATGACATGTCATTTGTATCCTACGAATTCCTAAGGTTCAAACGGGGCTCGATAATCATTGTGACATTGTTGGATATACATCATATGGTTACATGACAAATAATACATTAACATGTAAATCATTATAACATTAAAACGACATTTAATCATACGAACTTATCTCGACAAACAAAGCGTAAAAACATAGTCGATCAACCTGAGGCTTTCGTTTTTCCCCGATCTAAATCCTTACAACATCTATCTTGATCTATATAGGCAAATTCAATCCATTTAATACTTCTATTATACAATTCTGTCCATATTTCATATTTTTGCAAAATTACTATTTTGCCCCTAATATTTTAACTTTTTTACAATTTAGTCCTTAAGCTCATAAATTGAAATTTAATCATTTTAATCCTCATCTCATGCTACTCGAATTCACTAAGGACCTATATCAATTCATACAAATCATCATTTCACAATTTCACCATGAACATTTATAATTTCTACAAATAAGTTCTTAAATGCAATTTTCATAAAAAATCCCTTTACAAAACTTGTTTATTTAACAACAATGGCTCATAATCTTCCATCAAACGTAAAAAATCATGCAAGCGTATTCACGGCAAAACACTAAATCTTTAACAATTTTGCAAATTGACCCCCGGGCTAGCTAGATTAAGCTACAACGACTTCAAAAACATAAAAATCATTAAAAACGGGATAAAAAAAATACTTACATGCAACACTTGGACAAAGCCGAACCTTCAAGATGAAAAATCGTGGTTTATCTTTCTTAATTTCGGTGGAGAAAGATGTTTAGGAAGATGATACAATTGTTTGTATTATTTTACTTTAACTTATTTATTAATTTACCAAATTAACCTTGTTAATTAACTACATAAAACACTTAGTTCATGCCCATCTTTGTCCACTAACATTATAAATGGTCTAATTACCATCTAAGTCCATTTAGATTTAAGTTTTATAGCAGTCTGACCCTTTTTATTAATATAGCTCCACTTTTGTACATTTTACGACTTAAACTTTTTTACGAAATTAAGCATGGAAACGTCAAAATTTCTTAACGAAAATTTAACACGACCTTACTAACTAGAACGACAGAAATGTGCAAGTGTACACAATTATTACAAGTAATAAAGTGACAAGTAAATGTCGAGCTATCGTACCCACAGGGACTGTGAAAAGAATTATTTATGAATGTAATTTAAAACACTTTGGTGAAGAAAAATATTTTGATTTGAGGAGGTGATTAAAAACTAAGATTTTTTAACTAAGTAAAATAAATAAATAGAAAATAAATGTTCCAATGCACGATTTCAAAAGATGATTTTAATCAAGATGACATAATTGTGTTAGATTAATTACATTTCCTAACTTAGAATTATTAAACTCATATTCATGTTGTTACGAATAAATTCACGGCAACTCGGTAATTTGCTAACTTATGAACATACTTACCTACCAAAAACCATTTATCTCTTGACTATATCTCTATGTCAATTCAACCGATTAAACAAATTTTAATAAGCAAATGTGTTAATGCACATACATACTTATGAAATTAAAATAATCTCTTGTACATATCTCTATGCCAATTTAAACAATTAATTCAATCTCATAAGCACATAAAAGATTACATAAGGTAACAATGTATTTCTACCTTGAAACAGTTTAATCACAATAATCTTGCAAGTTATGAAAGGCTAATGTATCGTTAGATACCGTTGCTAATTTAATCCTCAACTACCTTAGATGATTAAACATGCACTGATTAAGTATTGTGTCAATTAATTACAATTTCAATCCACTTAAATAATTAATTCATTAGTTACCTTACAATTGTAATGCAAGAATAACTTATTCATGGTTTTACTTAATCAAACATCTTACCGAGGCCTATAACAACACAAACACAATTTTAATAACTCAAGTAGACAAAATGCAATCAACCTAACACGAATTAAATTTAAGCCATATTAATTAAATTAAACATATCAACATCACAAATATTAATAGACATGTTCATCATAACAACAAAAAAATTAAAAGGATAGGGAACAAGAATCAAATCTGGTGTTTTCTCCGTGGCTTGACTAGTTTGCTCCAATCCTCCTTCTCCGCTTGTTCTTGTTGAACCGAGGCTTCTACAAACACGTGAATGCTGCTCCAAATGGTGGTTGATTGACTATTTTTCAAGAGGTGAAATCGGCAAGGGAATAGGGGAAGAAAATGAAGAACAGTGGAAGGGAATGAAGAGAGAAAAATGAGAGAGAAGTGAAGAGATGAAAAGAGTTGAGATGTGTTTGAAGTGAGCAGCAAATGGGGGTATTTATAGGTTGAGATGGCTGCTAAAATTAGAAAAAATAACCAGCCATAGAGTCCCCCCATGGCTGGCCACACATGTGGCAAGTTTGAAGAATTCAAACTTGCTATTTTAAGGTAGGGGCAAATCTAGAAAGGCACAAATAGTGGAGGGGTTTGAAAGCAATTTGAAGGAGTCTTCAAGGGCCATTTTGCAAGATAAATAATCAGCCAAGAAAGCTGATTGGGTTAGCATATGGGACTGTTTTGGGCTGGCCATTGCTCGGTTGGATCGGTTTTCTCGGTTTAGCTCAACTGGGCCACTTTTCATAATTAATTAATAATAATTTATTTAACCCAAATTAAATTGGATTAAAATTAAAATTAATTATATTATGAATTAATACACATAATTTGGACCGTCTTAGGCTTAAAAATTAATTCGCCTTGATACTTCAAAATTGCTTCTCAGTTTTGTGCTTCTAGTAGTGTCTGACGAGCCGTTTTTCGCTATTTGTGCGAATATGTCGAAAATGATCAAAATTAATCAAAATTAATTATAAAATTAATTAAAATTCAACATGTTAATAATTTAAGTACAATTAAATTATTTTATAATAATTAAATATTTTTTGACAAGAATTTTACCGAAACTGCATGAATTTGAGTTAAAAAGGGCATGAAAAAACGTGTATATTTTTGTGTTTCCACACCCCCAAACTTAATTCATTGCTCGTCCCGAGTAATGCACAAATTTAGAAAGAATTTCTCGAAAACACCTTTGAAAACTTTCTTCAGAACAACATTCTTCCCAAAAATCATGATTTAAGTATACTTATGCTCAAAAATAAGAAATTTGATACTTATGCTACTTATGTATACATATCATTCAAATTAATCTCAATTATTATTATGATAGCAAAAATAGACTAAGTGCTTTCTCAATAAAGACATGCTAAATAACTACCAATTTGATTTTATTCCCTTATTCAAGAAAGTTGCAATCATTAACTTTAATTTATGCCTTGATAACTTTAACTTATGCCTTCATTATGCCTTCATATGTTGAACATAGCAATTTCTCTCCACTAATGTAGGTAGCATAGAAACTTGAATCAATAGATCTTTAAAAAGGTTGTAACGTGGCTAGGCTAGGGGTGGGTAAAAGATAGGTAAATTTAGGCTAAAAACCCTAGACTCAGCTTCAATCGGACCTTCGGAATAATTATCTTCAATACACCAACTTACTTTGCTTTCACATGCTCTTTTGTACATCTATTTTCTTCCAAGTACATATGCTCTCTTTTTTTTTTTACATGAGCATTTTACTGTATATACTACAAATTTTTGAGGATTTGATACTTCTTTTCAACTCCCCCAAACTTATTTTCAAGGAACATTTTGAATAGTACCGAGTCTAGTGTTTGGGACAATTTAAAGATAATTACGAGAAAAGTGATGGTTAAATATTGCAAGGGTTCAAATAAAATTAGGCCATATAGTCTCAAAGTTGGGTTTCAAGGTATAAAATTTCATCATGGTTGGCTTGAAAGGGTCAAACGGTCCAAACAAAAGTTGCCTAAATCATTTTCAACTTCCCATGCTTCCTAGGATTTCGCCTCAAGAAACTACTAAGTCAATTTTAGAGACTTAAACTTTCATGCATGCCTAACTTTTCTAAGGAACTAAAAAATTTATGGTACGATTTGCATGCTTTATTAAAAATACATTTATGTCATATTTCAGTTAACATAAAAATTATTGAAATAATCAAAATTTATTCATACTGAAGTTTAGCATACTTAACAAAATTTCAAATTTTTGAACAAAATATAACCTAATCATAACTAAAACAAAAATATATTCTGAGTGGAAATAATTTTAATTTTTCGGTCCCTCTACTGAAGATGAAAAATGTGCTCATTGTTTAAAACTTAATAAATACTATATGTAACACCCCTTACCCGTATCCGATGCCGGGATAGGATACGAGGCATTACTGGACTTATTCGCAAGCAAACATTCAAAATTGAGACTTGAAATTCCACTAAAATTTAAAACTTTTCAAAAACATTCATATCGTCCCTAAAACAAGCCTACGAGGCCCAAAACATCCATCGGAAGTGGTTCGGGACTAAACCAAAAATTTTGGAAACTTTTGGAAAACTTAGAAAATTTTTCATGAAAAGGGGGCCACACGCCCGTGTGGGTTCAGGACATGCCCGTGTGACCCTGAGACACGCCCGTGCTTCAGGCCATGTTCAAATTAGAGACCTTTCTATTTATGATGTCATCATCAAATTGAGGTCACACGGCCAAGTCACACGCCCGTGTGCTTAGGCCGTGTGATCGATTAAATTATCATAATTTTTCATAAAATAGGTGCGGACTTCGCGACGGCCAGGGCACGCCCGTGTTCAAGGTCGTGCCGCCCACTGGTGAGACACACGCCCGTGTCTCTGCCCGTGTGCTCATTACTGAGCATTCTATTTTGCAACAATTAAAGTGCAGGGGACACACGGCTGAAACACATGCCCGTGGGGCAGACCTTGTGTCGGACACGGCCTAGACACACGCCCGTGTGTCTACCCGTGTGGACAAATATAAGGCTATTTACCAAGCCTTTTTGCCCCCTTATTCACACATACACTCACATCAATTCAAAGGCACATAACATTACATACTTAGGAATCCAAAGCATCCACATTCATGGTTAAAACATATCAACTTTATATGTTTATCTAACATATTCACTACATTTATTAAGCCCTAAATCAAACATACAAATCCCACATTCATTAGGCTTCATTCAATTACTATCTAGTTACCAAATTATACTCAAACTCCTCATCTCATCAATAGGTCACAATTCCAACATTACACAATTATGCCATAAATCACATTACCAAATATTTCACATTCACCAAGCATACCATGATCATATCACCATAGATATTGACACATGTATGAATATACTTAGGCTTACAACCATGTTGGCAACATAAGCCAACTTACATGGCCAAATAGCAAACAAACCTTTGACGATAACAAGCCAACATATTGGCTACAATCATAAAGACACATATAACCAATTGACTTAGTCCCTATGCATGCCATAGGTCAAAATACTTGAATTTATATATACCCAAAATGGTAGCTTGATAGTGTGATAGGATCTCTGCTGATCTCCAACTCGAGCTAGCTTATTAGCCTTATAAGACATGGGAAAGGAAGGGGGTAAGCTATGTAGCTTAGTAAGTTCATATGCAAATAATAAACAACATCAATTATACATTGCCATATGAATAACATGACATATATTAACATAAATGTCATTAAACTTCATGAGCATAACTTACTCAATCATATGAATAACATAACATATACCACAATCAACAAACCATTTCAAGCCTCACATAAAACATACACATTAATTATGAGTATTTACATTTCAAGCATATACTCTTACATCTTACAATTGCCTAAACTCTTATCTTTCCATGCTTCCATAATCATTTTAATAGGCAATTTTGCCAATCTTTCCTTTATCTCATATCTGATAAATCACAATTTGCATGAATATAACATGCTATGTCATAACTCACTCTAGCCTGAAAGCCAATCACAAAATCATCAATCGAATTTACTATGTATTTCATACATCACAAGTATAGACTCATAATCACAAGGTTTTCATAAAATCATTCTCGTGGAAATCATGAACTCACGATTTTATGAAGTTAATGCTTATAAACTTTACGTACATACCTGTACCAATTGGTAATACTCACATAGTTTTTCTCTTCTTTGACATACCCACTGAATTCCCGTTGAACCATTTGGAATACTAAAGGATACTCAGGAATCTCGTACATACAGTACCGTACCAATGCCATATCCCAGATATGGTCTTACATGTAATCTCATATCGATGCCAATAGCCCAACTATGGTCTTACACAAAATCTCATATCGATGCCATATCCCAGATATGGTCTTACACGAAATCTCATATCGATGCCATATCGCAGATATGGTCTTACACGTAATCTTAGATAACCCTAATGTCATGACATTTGTATCCTCACTATTCCTATGGTTCAACCGAGATTTCTCGTTTGTCAAACTTTTTCGATTTCATTCAAGAGTAAATCATAATTCATATAATAATAAAACAATTAAAGCATAAATAACAATGCATTGTTTACATACGAACTTACCTCGACATCAAAATGGCAAAAGGACATAATCGTTAATTATTCGTTTTTCCTCCGTTCTAGGTCCGAACCTCGTTTTTCTTGATCTATAATATCACATTCATCTCATTTAATCATTATACTATTCAAATTAGCCCAAAATCACATTATGGCAAAAATTACATTTTTGCCCCTAAAGTTTCACATTTTTACAATTTAGTCCCTCGGCTCGTAAAATGAAATCTATCCATTTTCCTTGAATCCAAAGCCTAGCTGAACCTAAATCATGATCATAACATCCCACATTTTTCATCAAATCAGATTTTTACTACCCATTTTACGACCTTTTACAAATAAGTCCTTTTTATACATTTTCACTAAAAATCACTTAGTAAAAGTTGTTTATCACACCTTAAAAAATCAATATCTTCCATCAAAAATCAAAATACATGCATGTCACACATGGGTAATTTTTTAAACATGAACACTACTTCAAAATAATGGTAGAAATAGGTAAACCGGGTTACGAGGACTTCAAAAAATGTAAAGAGCATTAAAAACGGGGCTAGGATGTACTTACAATCAAGCTTGAAAGTTAAAGAAAACCCTAGCTATGGTGTCTTGTAAAATTAAGCGAAGGAGAGAAGATGGACACCAATTTTTGACATGATTTATCCCTTTTTATTCTTTTATTAACCAAATGACCAAAATGCCTTTAAAGCCTTTCTTTGAAATTTTTCCTAAACATGTCCATTTTTGTCCATAAAAATAGAAATTGGTCAAATTTCTATTTAAGGACCTCTAATTAAGAATCCATAACTATTTCATACTTAAAGCTTCTAGAACACACATTTTTCAACTTTTGTAATTTAGTCCTAAAAGTTAATTTGGACACTTTACCAACAAAATTTCTCAACAAAATTTCACACAATCAAGCAATCATATCATGAACCTTAAAACAATTATAAAATAAATATTTCTACTTCGGATTTATGGTATCGAAACCACTATTTCGACTAGACCCTAAATCGGGTTGTTACAGTATACACCAGGTAGGATTCTAGAAAAGAAGAGGCGAGTCAATTTGACTACTTGAGTACCAAGCTCTCTCTAGATCCAATCCTAGACATGTATATATCTATTGCCACACTTTTCACTTTGCAACTTGTTCATTTTTTATTTATGAATTCCACCTCTTGTTTTATTATGCAAAAATAAAAATTCCTAGTAAAACCTAATCCTAAAATATTAAATAAACTAATAACAGAAATAAAGTAAAGTCAAGATCCCTCTTTTTTATTTATTTGCAGATCCCTCCGAATTCGACTCATCCTTTACTCCATTTTCTTTTTTTTTTTTGCATGAATCACTTCGCTCCCTCTTCGATTGTGGACTCTATGGTTCAAATATGAAATCTGGAAACTCAGGTACAAAAATAAATGGGTCATTGTATATTTTTGTAAGAGCACTTCTCATTGAGTCATCCCGTATTTTTTAATATCTCCAGTAAGCTTGTTGCTGCCACTGCATATGTTGCATTATGTCCATCAACTTTGAAAACTCATCTCGAAGATTTGGGCGAGGCGATTGAGTCTTAAACATTGAAGTTGCAATGTCAGATTCAGTTACTGGTTCCATTGGTTCTGCCTTATCAGGAATTTTAGCTGATTGTATCGGTTCGATCCCTGTGGGATCTTCTTCTTCTTCTTCGGGATCCTCTCTTTCTTCAACTTGTTGCTGTAAAATAGAGTCTCCGGCTATCCGGTAATGGTCCCAATCTGTGATTGTACCCTGGCTATACCCTGTCTTCTTTACGTTTGCAAGAATTTTAGCTTTCAAGCACAAAATGGTTATTGTAAAGGGGAAGTAAGCTGGCCAGAACGTCTAGCGGCACCATTTCGTATTTCTCTCAAGATGATTTTTCCCACATCAATGGTCTTTCCAGTTAAAATCGAGTATAATAAGACCATTTGCTCTAATGAAATTGTAGTCCCATGTGAAATAGGCATAAGGTTGAATCGAATGAAATAGAACCATACCTTCCCTAGTCGTGTCAAATATTCTCTGCGACAAGTGTGAATTTCTTGCTTTGACACAGTCCACTTAGAACCTAGAACTGTAAGTTCCTCGAGAATTTCATGTAGATTTTCAGACTCAATATTGCTCATCAAGGAACAATATTTTCTGTTTTCGAAATTAGGTAATTCAAAGAATTCATTAATAGCATTTGAGGTTATTGGTACCTTGATTCCGCGAACAGAAACTTCCGTCAATTCGCTTGAGATCAAATTCACATAAAATTCACGAATTAAATCCTCATCTACACTAGGTCTTTTCTCACAAAACAACTCCCAATTGAGAGATTCAACAACTTGTCAAATGCGCGCCATGAAATCAATATAGTTGCTTTCTTTCAGTGTAAAGCCCTTCTCTAGATGCATCTGTTTATTCTTGAAAATACTTTCGTATCTCGCTTTGGCTTCCTCACAGTGGAATTTATTTTGTGATTCATCAATTTGAGCAGAAGCACGAGTTCTCTTGCGAGGCATGATTAACCTGAACATAAGATGAAAACAAATATTTTCTCAAAAATTTAATCAGTATAAAATATTAATAATTTAATAAATTGAAAAATTAATTAATTAAATAAAATTAAAATTTAGGAGAAAAAATTGTCTTACCACCTTTTTATAAAAGTTAAGAACTCAAAGAAAATAAATCTAAAGCAAAAGAGTCGGTTTAGGGATGTTTGTAGGGTGTCTTGGTGGTGTGGTGCGAGTAGCAAGGCGGCAGTAGCACGCTAGAGAGTAGTAGGATATGCGTGTGCCGCGCGGATGGGCAGTAAGCAGGCAGCAGGCGACACTATCGGGCAACTAGCAGGGCTGGTGCGTTGGCACGCACGAGCAGGTACGTGAGTCGGTGCCGCACGGCGGGAGTAGCGGCGTGAGTTCTTGCAGTGCGCATGTGAGCATCGGCGGAAGAAGGCTGCCGAGCGGTGTTGTGGCTAGGGAGCTAGGAGTTGCGGCACTAGGTGATTTGGTGGGTTTTGGATGCTAGGTTTGATTGAGGGATGAGTGAAAAAAAATGGAAAAGGTGGGTGAAATTTATAGTGAGAGGAATAGGAGTTTAATTAGAATTCTTAGAACAATTTAATACTTATAATATTCTAAGTTCTAATTCTACATAGAGTTAACAACAATTAGTAATTAATATAATGCATATTAAATTATTATTTGCTATTAATTTATTAAAGATAAATACTTATTAAATAAAATATGATCAAATTTAAACTAATCCTAATTCTATGCAAAGTTGATAATAATTAATATATATTATAATAAATATAATTATACATTAATGATTATCATCTTATTTATTAAATTAAAAACATTTATTCTAGATGCCTTTTGAAAACATTTATAAAAAGAGACATCTACTTTTTAATATTTACAAAAAGAGCAACAAAATTTTGAAAATAATTCAATTAAGTACCTATACTTAAAGAAAATTTGAAATTGAGTTGCAATTTAAAACTTGAATCAAAATTGACCCTTTTATTTGAAAAACTAAAAATTTATTTTTCCATTTAGGGAATAATTTCTCAGAAAATTATGTTAAAATCAATTCCCAGGAAAGGTTGGAGGGGTCACAAGTAGTCCCGCTTAAGTTCCAATCTCCTAGACAGAATTTATTTAAACATACTAATCTCGAAAATATGTAACACCCCTAACCCGTATCCGACGTTGGACAAGGGTTAAGAGGCATTACCGGACATGACGCAAACATTTCATTAACATCAAACATTCACAATCATTCCATAGTGAAATATACACATAGAGTCCCTTTAGAAGGTCTACGAGACCTTAAACATACATTAGGAAGGGGTCGGGACTAAATTGAGCACCTATAATTTTTTTTCTGAAATTTAAACATTTTTCAAAGTTACAGAGGTCACAAGCCCCTTGTGGTCAGACCGTGTGCCTCACACGGCCACAAGACATGCCCATGTCTAAGACCGTGTGAAACAGGGCCGAAGACACGCCTGTGTGTTTGGCCCGTGTGCAAGTCTAACTTACATCGAATTGGAACATTGAAGAACATGGTCGGGACACACGCCCGTGTGCTCAACCATGTGGGCAATTATAGGCCATTTACAAGGCCAAATTGCCACCCATTTTGGGTCATACCTGCAAGCAACAAACAAGCAACAATTCATGTCCCAAAAACAGCCAAAACATACCAAATTTATACACAATTTGACCCATAACCACATTATTCATTATCAAGCCATATCACATGGCTATATATACATGTCCCAAAACATATCTTAACATATCTAGCCTATACATGCCATACTTCAATGTGTACATTTTCAAAAGGTACCAAAATATAGTTCGATAGTGTGGTGATGATCTTCGACGATCCCCGAGCTTCCAGTAACTTCGATAATCTATAAAAGAAATGAACAAACACACAAAGAATAAGCTTTCATAGCTTAGTAAGTGATAAACAAATAAATTTTACAAATGAACATTAACGTTATTTTCAATTAGCGAATCAATCCAAACCTTAACTAAATATACATATATCACACTCACAAATTCGTGTATCATCAAATATACATTAGATTTTAACATCATATTGCCAAATACACAAATACTCATGAGCATATATAATTCTCACATTTAATATCACATATACATTATTTGGCCGAATATGAGCATTCATATATACATATATTTCACTTTGTATCATGTATAATTTATATCACCATTTCAAATAACAAGCTTACCTTATTTTCATTAACATTAAATTGACACGTACCTGAACCTTTTAGCTCGATTTCACATTCAATCATAACTCGTTAATGCCCGTTGAACCATTCGAAATCAATAAGGATACTCAGATAGTCAGAAATCTCGTACAATGCCAACGTCCCAGGCATGGTCTTACATGAAATCACATATCAATGCCACTGTCCCAGACAGGGTCTTACACAAATTAAATACGATGACGATGTCCCAGACATGGTCTTACACATAAATCACAAGTCGATGCCAACGTCCCAGACGTGGTCTTACACGAAAACACATACCGGAATCCTATGTCATGACATATGTATCCTAACTATTCCTAAGGTTTGTACGAGGCTTTCAGACATCGTAACTCGATCAATTCAGGCTCGTAGACAATTCTCCCATACTTTTACCAATTCGGCGTACACATATATTTTCTACTAAGATTCAATTTAGCATAATAAACATGTAACGCCCCGAATTTTGGGCCTAGAAGAAATAGGTTTTGAACAAGGGAACAATTAGAAGACTGCACATAAATATTTAGTTGTGCAAGAAAGTGACATAAATGAATGTCTGCTTCAGTGGTTAAGTGATTTAGGAGTGTTTGGAAGTGTCTGAAAAGTCAGGGGTGTAAGCATTGGCTTAGGAAAAATTTTTATTTTAAGTGAATAAAATCCTTGGATCTAGATAGTAGGTTCTTAAATAATTGTGGTTAAAATATGATACAAAGGAGTTGTAGGTCTAGTGGTAAGGGGCGTGTGGAGTGTACATGGGGTCTAAGGTTCGAGTGGTGGCGCATAAAAAAGGGAGTATTTATTTTGTTTCCAAATTCGTGTGGGTGGTAGAGTTGGATTGAAATACTACTGAATGGAGTTTGAACTGGTCATAGAGAGAATTGAGGAGGGATATTTGGAGAGATTTGAGGAGAGAATATTGGGATTTGGGGAGGTTGTTGTTGTGGAGAGATAATAGGAGAAAATTAAGGGATAAGAAGTTGAAGGAGAGTGTGTAGCCGAATTGGAGGAGGGATTTTTGTTATTTGGGGTTGTTGCCGATTTGGTGAGAGTTAGAATTCGGGTTTCATTCCTTTTATTTCAACCTTGGCCAAATACTGATAGATTAATCCCGATTCTTGGTTCTTTGTACGCTACATCTCTAATCTGTAATCTGTTTTATCGTTGTTGGTAAGTGGTTATGGTATGATAAGGAGTCATCTGTTACTTTTTGAGAAACAGTCTTGAGTGGTAAGTGTGTTGCAATTGAGATGGTTTGTCAAGTATGAGTCTAATATAGAGATGGTGACTTTTGTGTAGGTGGTGGTCGAGGTTGATTGGCACATTGCCTAGGAACCAAGGGTGCGATGGTCATTGATTTTTGGAATAAGAGTGTTCGGAACGAGGAGAAACTACAAATCGCATCAGGTGTGTAACAGTACTCTGTAAAAGGTAATCGGCGAAAAAGTCGAAAAAAGTGTGTACTCACACTATTTTAACCGTAGGTCGACAAAAGTCGAAAAGCTAAAAAATATGGCATTTGATGCCACACGGGCGTGCAATCGCATGTGTGGCAATCCGAGCTCGCGAAATAGGGGAGTTTGTCTGTAGAGGCCACCATGAGCGATCTCATGAGCTTAGGCCATTTTGGGCCATGTTGGGTCGAAATGATGTCCGAAATACCCCCATAGGGTAAAATGACCGAAATACCCCCATAGGATAAAATGACCGAAATACCCCCATAGTGTAAAATGACCGAAATACCCCCATAGGATAAAATAACCGAAATACCCCCGTATGGTAAAATGACCGAAATACCCCCATAAGGTAAAATGACCGAAATACCCCCATAAGGTAAAATGACTAAAATACCCCCATAGGGTAAAATGACCGAAATACCCCCATAAGATAAAATGACCGAAATACCCCCATAGGGTAAAATGACTGTTATACCCCTAGCAGATGAAATGACTGTTATGGCCTTATGTTATGTATGACTGATTTGCTCTATGATATGTATGACTATGATTGAGCATGACATTTTGCATATACATATGACATTATGTCACGACATATTGCATGGGGATGGGTTGTTATATTTGGAGGAAGTATACTGTACTGATAAGGTCGCACGGGTCGCCCAAGACGACTGTGGACCTACTGATGGCTATATGCCATTTATTTTCTTGGCGACTTTCTTTGCACATCGCATTTAGTGCCGCAACCGGTGTTAATCTTGGTGTGTCTGGCTGGGTAGGTCGATTTTATCCTCACATGGTGTGTTTGGCGGGATGGAGTGGTGTGTAGAGGCTGGATTGGGTAGGATTTTTGACTGCATATCTACACTGATTAATGATACTGTACTGTTATTGCATCTATTAATGATATTACATATCGCATTCCTTTGCATGACTCATATCAGCATCGTTATGGGCCAAGGCCCCACTGATACTAATACTGAAATTTGGTAAAAGCCCTACTGATTACTGGCATTGTGCTGGGCTCAAGCCCAATTGTTTCTTATTCTACGAGAAAGGGCTTAGGCCCACACCGAATCGGGCTATTATTGTATGCAGCTCGGACCAAAAGCGCATTTATCTCTTGTTTAATTGGATGCTTTCTTGTTAGGGGATTACACACTGAGTTTTTGTAAACTAACCCATATGTTTAACTGTACAGGTAATCTCCAGTCGTAGGCGGGTCGGTGCTACGAGAGACTCGATGATGGCCACACAACCGCATCAGCTTTCGTTTTTAGATTTTGATTTATAAATTTTAACTTTTAATTTGGGTATTTTTATGTAATAAGGCCTCTTTAAAGTTATAAACTTTAAATTGGGGTTTTTATTTATTTAGTTTGATATAAACTGCTAGTTGTAGAAAAAGACGGGTTTTCAAAAGGTAACTATTTTCAAAGACACCACATTTTCGCAACATTTCCTAAAAAAAACACTTCCACAAAAAATGAGATTTTGAAAATTAATAACGTTTTAAAAGTGATTAGATTTTAATGATGTATGCTTTGGAAATGAACAACCCATTTTGGAATCACCGTTTAATAGCAAAATAATTAATCGATTCTGAGGATTTCAACGACAACAAGTTTTACGCTAAACACTTCAATGTGACACCGCCAGATTCGGCCATAACGTCTAGGCCGGGTATGGGGTGTTACAAAACACATTTTCATATAAATTTAACAACAATTATTTACTTATGAACTTACCTCGGACAACGACGAACGAAAATAAATGGCTATTCAACGATTTTTGATTTCCCCCGATCTAATTCCTTTCTCTTTGGTTCTTGATCAAATCAACCATGCAAATGCTGAAACCTCCAAAGATTGAAACCCTATCTATTCTTTCTATTTTTGGTGGAAAAAGGATGAACTAAATGAATTTTGGCTTTGTTTTTACTTAATTCACATGTAATTAACTAATTACCATTATAACCTTTGTAACCACATTTAAATTCCACTAATATAAGCCCATTTTTGTCCATCCATTAACCATGTGGTCTAATAACAACATAAGGACCCCACATTTAATAAGACATAGCATTTAAGCACTTTTAACTACTAGGACACAGCTTTTGCATTTTACGCGATTAGGTCCTTTTAATTAAATCAAGCACACAAACGCTAAAATTAAATCACGAAAATTTCACAGATATCAATTCACACATTATAAACACAGAAAATAATATTTAAATATTTTTTCCTGACTCAGATTTGTGGTCCCTAAACCACTATTCCGATTAGGGTCCAAATCGGACTGTTACAACTCTCCCCCCTTAGGGATTTTCGTCCCCAAAAATCTTACCGGTGAATAGGTTTGAGTAACGTTCTCTCATAGCATCTTCGGGCTCCCACGTAGCTTCTTCAACCCCGTGTCGATGCCATAAGACTTTTACTAAAGAATTTTCTTATTTCTTAATTCTTTAACCTCGCGATCTAAAATCTGGATCGGTTCTTCCTCGTATGTCATATCGAATCGAATCTCAATCTCAGACAGAGAAATAACATGCGATGGTTCGGATTGATATCGTCGAAGCATCGATACGTGAAACACGTTATGGATCTTTTCTAACTCATGTGGCAACAACAGTCTGTAAGCAACTGGCCTGATACACTCAATAATCTCATACGGCCCAATAAATCTCGGACTCAATTTGCCTTTACGACCGAATCAAAGTATTTTCTTCCACGGTGAGACTTTCAAAAACACTTTGTCCCCGATCTGAAACTCAATATCTTTTCGTTTCAAGTCTGCATACGATTTCTGACGATCTGACGCTGCTTTCAGACTATCGTGAATCACTTTTACTTTCTGTTCAGTCTCCTTGATCAATTCGACCCCGTGTATCTTATTCTCACTGAGCTCAGCCCAATACAATGGTGTTCAACATTTGCGACCGTACAAATTATCATACGGTGCCATTTTGATACTCGATTGAAAGCTATTATTATACGCAAATTCAATCAATGGTAGGTATCGTTCCCACATACTTTTAAACTCGAGAATGCAACATCTCAACATATCCTCAAGTATCTGAATGATTCGTTCGGAATGACCATCTGTCTGTGGATGGTAAGCAGTGCTGAAATGTAATTTTTCACCTAATGCATCTTGTAGTTTCTTCCAAAACCGCGATGTGAATCTCAGATCTGTAACAGCCCGGTTTAGACCCTAGTCAGAACAGTGGTTTTGGGACCACAAATCTGAGGTCAAAAAAATATTTTAATATTATTTTTAGTGTGTACAGTATGTGGTTAAGCATGTGTGAAAATTCTGTGTGAAAATTTTATCAATTGTGTGGTAATTTGTGAAAAAGGACTTAATCGCTTAAAATGCAAAAACTGTGTGCTAATTGTTAAAGTGCTTATTTGGCATGGCTTTCTAAATGAAAGGTCCTTATGTTGTTATTAAACCAATTGATATTAAATGGATGATAATGGCATGGCTTTTGGTGTTATTATTAATATTCATTAAGGGTAAAATGGTAAATGGCATATTAATGTCATTATAATTAAAATAAAAGAAATTTGGAAGCCATTATCATCCTTGTTTGCCAAAATTGAGAAATAAAAATAAGGGTTTGAAGCTTCCATGGTTTTGGCACATACATAGCTCAATCAAGGTATGTTTTAAGCTCGGTTTTTAGTGATTTCTATGTTCTTGTGATCGTTGCTTTGTATTCTATCAAGCCCACGTCTTAATTTTAGAATTTGATGATGATTTTGAGATGTTCCATTGATGAATTCTTGAGCTTTGTGATAGTTGATGATGAAATATGAAAGATATGTGATAGATTAACATATTTTGCCTTTGAAATTTTTTATGAATTTGACTATTTTGGGCTAAATTGTGAAAATGAGAAATTGAAGGAATAAAATGTGAAATAAATGAAATATGTGGGTTTGTATGAGCTAGGAGAAAATTCGGCTAAGCATGTGTATATGGAAATTATGTGTATTTTGTGATTTTATGAAATAGGGACTAAAATGTCAACATGTGAAAATGTGAGGGCTATTTTGTAAAATGCCCTAAATATGTGTGTTTGGATTAAATTGAATGATTTGGTGAATAAAAGAGTTAATTTTGAATATGTTTAGATCAAGAAAAGAGGAACTCGGATTTAGATCTAGGCAAGAACAAGGTGCTCGATTAATCGACTTATATCGCGATTTTACGTCCGAGGTAAGTTCGTTTGTAATACGAATTTTTTAATTTATGCTCATGTGTTATGTAATGAAAGATTATGTGGTTGTTGAATTAGTAATGTTAAATGTGGTTTTGATAAATGTGGCACTAAGTGTGCGAAATAGAATTGATACAGTGGAGAATGGCACTGTGTGTGCAAAATAAAGAAAGTACCGACTACATTGTTTCGCACTGTGTGTGATATATTCAGTTTAATGTAAAGGCACTAAGTGTGCGATGATTTTTTAAGCTTCGGCTATGAAATTGGCACTAAGTGTGCGAGTAAATCGAATAATTAATGAAGATTGAACGAAATGTGGTATTGAACATCGAGTAGCAAAAGTGATCGTTGACTAAGTGTTGGCACATGTATGTACGAAACCTATGTGGTTGATGGTTTTGTAAATGAATAAATGGATGATTATGTGAGTATTTGATTATGGGTAAAATTGTGTATTATTGTGAAATGATCTATGTGATGGTTTATTTTATATATAGTATTGGGATCATTGAGTTAAATGTATTATATTACGAACTTACTAAGCTTTAAAGCTTACTGTGTGAAGTGTTTTCTCTGTTTTACAGTGTTACTAAAGCTAGCTCGGATCCAGGGATCGTCAGTGACTCAATCACACTATCAGCCATCTATTTTTGTACTTTTGGAAGTTGTATATTTGGTATTTGGCTTGTATAGGCTAGTGATTATGGTATATTTTGAGTTGTATAGTTCTTGCCATGTGATATGGCTTGAAAGATAAATGATTTTGGTATATGCTTTAGATGTGTGAAAAGAATGGTTGACAAGTGTATGTGTGATCTATGTGAATAGTCTTTATGATAAATTTTGGTGATATGGAAGTAGTATATTCATGTTATGAAATGGTATGGATTAAATGATACTTAAATTATATGATTTTGAATGTGTAATTGATACTTTATGATAGTGTGATTAGAGGGGTTTGTATAGGAAGATGAATGATGATGTTAAGAGATTAAATAGAATATGTTTTGGTATGTTTGAATGCTATTTGGGGCATGAAGTTGTGTTGGTTTATGCTTGTAGGTGTGACCCAAAGTGTGGGTGGCAAATTGGCCTTGCAAATGGCCTATTTTTGCCCACAAAGTTGAGCACACGGGCGTGTGGCTCAACCGTGTTCCTTAAATTTGTAATTTGATTCAAGTTAGGCTCGCACACGGGCTAGACACACGGGCATGCGATTGGCCGTGTGATGCAAGTCAGTGTCGACCACGGGCCAGACACACGGGCGTGTGATAGGCCGTGTGAAGCAAGTCAGTTTCGACCACGGATGAAGCACACGGTCGTGTTCTCGGCCGTGTGGATAAGTCAGTATGTATGCCCTGTTTTTCCACGGCTTGGACACACGTGTGTGTCTGAGGCCGTGTGAGGCACACGGCCTACCCACACGGGCGTGTGACCTCTGTAGCTTTGAAAAATGTTAAGTTTCGGTAAAATTTCGTATGTGTTCGGTTTAGTCCCGATCCCTTCCTAATGCCTATTTAAGGTCTCGTAGACTTCATTAAGGGACTTAATGACATTGATTGATTATGTTTTAATGATGTATGGACAATGAAGGTTAAATGTTATGATTTGATCAGTAATTCTTCTTAACCTTATTTCGGCGACAGATACGGGTTAGGGGTGTTACAGGATCTCTATCCGAAACAATAGTAATAGGTACTCCGTGCAATCTCACAATATAAGAAATGTACAACTCAGCAAGTTTATCAAGTGAATAATCTGTACGAACTGGAATGAAATGAGCCAATTTAGTCAATCTATCAACAACAACCCAGATTGCATCTTTCTTACTCGGTGTCAGAGGCAAACCCGTAACAAAATCCATCGTGATTCTGTCCCATTTCCACTCGGGAATCATAATCGGCTGAAGTAACCCAGAAGGTACCTGATGCTCGGCTTTGACTTGTTGACAAATTAGACATTTCGAAACAAATTCAGAGATGTCTCGTTTCAGACCAGGCCACCAGTAAAAAAGTTTTAAATCATTATACATTTTCGTACTACCTGGGTGAATAGACAACCGACTTCTATGAGCTCATTCAAAATAATCTGAATCAACTCTGAATTCCTCGGAACACACATTCGGTCTTTGAACCTCAAACAACCTTCAGTATCAACTCGGAACTCTGAATCAGTATCCACATCACATTGAGCCTGTTTTGCTATCAATTCGTTATCAATTTTCTGAGCCTCACAAATCTACTGAATAAATAACGGTTTCGCTTTCAACTCAGCTACTATCGAACTGTCATCGGATAGGGCCAACTGAGTATTCATCGCACGAAGGGAAAACAATGATTTTCGACTCAAAGCATCAGCAACAACATTGGCTTTCCCCGGATGGTAGTCATTACAAGCTCGTAATCTTTTAACAACTCTAACCATCTTCGCTATCGTAAATTCAAATCTTTCTGAGTCGTCAAATATTTTAAGCTTTTGTGATCAGAATAGACGTGACATTTCTCATCAAACAGATAGTGGCGCCAAATTTTCAACGCAAACACAATAGCTGCCAATTCCAGATCGTGTGTCGGATAGTTCTTTTCGTGTGGCTTTAACTGTCTTGAGGCATAAGCTATAACTTTGCTTTCCTGCATCAAAACACAACCTAAACCGTTCAAAGATGCATCACTATAGATAACGAATTCTTTACCCGTTTCTAACTGAACTAGCATTGGAGCTTCGGTCAACAAAGCTTTCAACTGATCGAAACTTTTCTGGCACTTTTCTGACCACTCGAACTTAACATCTTTTTGAAGTAGTCGCGTCATCGGGGTTGCAATCATAGAGAAACCTTTTACGAATCGTCTATAGTAACCAGCTAGTCCCAGAAAACTTCAGACTTCGGATACATTTCTAGGAGGCTTCCAATCTAATATAGCCGAAACCTTGTTCGGATCAACGCGAATACCCGATGCTGATACAACATGTCCCAGAAAACTGACTTCTCGTAACCAGAACTCACATTTACTGAACTTTCCATACAACTGCTTGTCGCGCAAAGTCTGTAACACTATTTTCAAATGCTCGGCATGCTCGGTTTCATCATGGGAATAGATTAAAATGTCATCTATAAACACAACCACAAATCGATCCAAATACTGTCTGAAGACCCGATTCATTAGATCCATAAAAGCAGCAGGGGCATTAGTAAGTCCGAAAGGCATAACCAGAAACTCATAATGTCCGTACCTCGTTTGGAAAGCATTTTTAGGCACATTAGAGTCTTTAACTCGCAACTGATAATAACCCGATCTCAGATCCATCTTAGAAAACACAATAGCCCCTTTCAACTGATCGAACAAGTCGTCAATCCATGGCAAAGGATATTTATTCTTTATAGTCACCTTATTGAGCTGTCGGTAATCGATGCACATTCTCATAGTTTCATCTTTCTTTTTAACAAACAAAATAGGTACACCCCATGGAGAAAAACTCGATCGTGCAAAGCCTATTTTCGTCAATTCTTGCAACTGAGCTTTCAATTCTATTAATTCAGTCAGTGCCATTCTGTATGGAGCTATCGAAATCAAAGTCGTCCCCAACACTAACTCAATACCAAACTCTACCTCTTGAACCGGTGGCAAACCCGACAATTCTTTAGGAAATACATCCAGATACTCACACACAACTGGTACAGATTCAATCTTCTTTTCGGTTATTTTAGAATCGAGCACATAAGCAAAGTAAGCTTCACAACCCTTTCTCACATATTTCCGAGCTAACATCGAAGAAATCACTGTTTGTAAACAATTCAGATCATTAGACTCAATCTGAATAATCTCATCATTTTGACATTGCAAATCAATAGTCTTTCGTTTGCAGTTCACAATAGCATCATGCAATGTTAACCAATCCATACCCAGAATTATATCAAACTCGTCAAATGGCAACAACATCAAATCAGCTGGAAAACATGAATCTCGAATCATCAACGGGCAACTCTTACATACTTTATCAACCAAAACACACCGCCTAAGGGGTTTGATACTCTAATCACAAACTCAGTAGACTCTACAGGCAAAGTCTTACTGGATACTAAGGTCTCACATACATAAGAATGAGTTGAACCAGGATCAATCAATGCAACAACACTAGTATCATGAGAGTGAAAGTACCTGTAATAACATCTGGGGATGAAGCCTATTCACGAGCGCGAATAGCATAAGCTCTTGTAGTGTGCCTCACACGGCCACAAGACACGTCCATGTCTAAGACCATGTGAAACATGGCATACATTCTAACTTGCACCACACGGCCGAAGAAACGCCCATGTGTCTGGACCGTGTGCAACACTGACTTGATTCACATGGCCTATCACACGCCCATGTGTCTGGCCTATGTGCAAGTCTGACTTAGTTTGAATTGGAACATTGAAGAACACGACCGGGACACACGCCCGTGTGCTCAACCGTGTGGGCAATTATGGGCCATTTACAAGGCCAAATTTCCACCCATTTTGGGTCATACCTACAAGCATCAATTCATGTCCCAAAAATAGCCAAAACATACCAAATTTATACACAATTTTACCCATAACCACATCATTCACTATCAAGCCATATCACATGGCTATATATACATGTCCCAAAACATATCTTAACATATCTAGCCTATACATGCCATACTTCAATATGTACATTTTCAAAAGGTACCAAAATATAGTTCGATAGTGTAGTGATGATCCTCGACAATCCCCGAGCTTCCAGTAAATTCGATAATCTATAAAACAATGAACAAACACACACAGAATAAGCTTTCATAGCTTAGTAAGTCATAAACAAATAAATTTTCCAAATGAACATTAACATTATTTTCAATTAGCGAATCAATCCAAACCTTAACTAAATATACATATATCACACTCACAAATTCGTATATCATCAAATATACATTAGCATTTTAACAGCATATGGCAAAATACACAAATACTCATGAGCATATATAATTCTCACATTTATTATCACATATACATCATTTGGCCAAATATGAGCATTCATATATACATATATTTCACTTTGTATCATGTATAATTTATATCACCATTTCAAATAACAAGCTTACCTTATTTTCATTAACATTAAACTTGGCACGTACCTGAACCTTTTAGCTTGATTTCACATTCAATCATAACTTGTTAATGCCCGTTGAACCATTCAGAATCAATAAGGATACTCGGATAGTCAAAAATCTCGTACAATGCAAACGTCCCAGACGTGGTCTTACATGAAATCACATATTGATGCCACTGTCCCAAACAAGGTCTTACATGAATCAAATACGATGCCAATGTCCTAGACATGGTCTTACACATAAATCAAAAGTCGATGCCAACATCCCAGACGTGGTCTTACACGAAAACATATATCAGAATCCTATGTCATGACATAGGTATCCTAACTATTCTTAAGGTTCGTACGGGGCTTTTGGACGTCGTAAATCGATCGATTCAGGCTTGTAGACAATTCTCCCATACTTTTACCAATTCGACATACACATATATTTTCTACTAAAATTCAATTCAACATAATAAACACATTTTCATATAAATTTAACAACGATTATTTACTTATGAACTTACCTCGGACAACGACGAACAAAAATAAACAGCTATTCAACGATTTTCGATTTACCCCGATCTAATTCCTTTCTCTTTGGTTCTTGATCAAATCAACCATGCAAATGTCGAAACCTCCAAAGATTTAAACCCTATCTATTCTTTCTATTTTTTTATGGAATAAGGATGAGCTAAATGAATTTTGGCTTTGTTTTTACTTAATTCACATGTAATTAACTAATTACCATTATAAGCTTTGTAACCACATTTAAATTCCACTAATATAAGCCCATTTTTGTCCATCCATTAACCATGTGGTCTAATAACAACATAAGGACGCCACATTTAATAAGACATAGCATTTAAGCACTTTTAACTTCTAGCACACAACTTTTGCATTTTACGCGATTAGGTCCTTTTAATTAAATCAAGCACACAAACGCTAAAATTAAATCACGAAAATTTCACAGATATCAATTCACACATTATAAACATAGAAAATAATATTTAAATATTTTTCTGACTCAGATTTGTGGTCTTGAAACCACTATTCCGATTAGGGTCTAAATCAGATTGTTACAAAATATACCCTAAATCATTTATTTAAAAAGGAAAACAAGAAAAATTAATCATCTGATAAAATGAACGAGATTTGATCCCGTTCAATTTTATCTCCCCAGTAATGTTTTAAGCACTGAGCATTAAGTCAAAAATTACCTCCCTTACTTTGAAGTTCGACAACTCCATATGGATAAACTCGGTGAATCGTAAAAGGACCGGACCAACGTGATTTTAACTTACCTGGAGAGAACCTTAATCTGGAATTGAATAACAAGACTTGCTGACCTGCTTCAAATTCTCAAACTCGAATGTGCTTGTCATGTCATTTCTTAAGTCTTTCTTTGAGTAATTTAGCATTTTCGTATGAGAACATTCGAAATTCTTCTAACTCGTTGACTTGGAGCATCCCTTTCTCTTTAGCGAGCTTAAGATCCAAGTTGAGTTGTTGAAGAGCCCAGTAAGCTTTGTGTTCTAACTCCAAGGGAAGATGACAGGCTTTCCCAAAGACCAACCTATAGGGTGACATCTCTAAAGGTATCTTGTATGCTATCCTGTAGGCCCATAAAGCATCATTCAGTCTTTTGGACCAATCTCGTCGGTTCGGGCAAACTACCTTCTCGAGTATGCCTTTGATCTCTTTGTTTGCCAGTTTAGCTTGCCCATTCTTCTACGGGTGGTAAGTTATGGCAACCTTGTGCTTCACTTCATGTTTGTCGTGTAACCATTTCAACCACTTGTTCACCAAATGGGACCCTTCATCACTAATGATGGCTCTTGGGGTTCCAAACCTTATGAACACATGCTTCTGCAAAAACTTCATCACAACCTTAGCATCATTTGTCGGATATGCCTCAGCCTCAACCCATTTAGACACGTAGCCTACTGCTACCAATATGTACTTGTGACCAAAAGACAGAGGAAAAGGATCGAGAAAGTCAATACCCCAAACATCGAATAATTCTACCTCAATGATGTTTGTTCGAGGCATCTCATTTCTATTGGTGACGTTTCCAACCCTTTGGCATCGATCACAATCCCTTACGTAAGCAAACGCGTCTTTAAATAGTATTGGCCAAAAGAATCCGGATTGCAATACTTTGGCCGCAGTACGTTTACCTCTGAAGTGTCCCCCACTCGGAGCTGAGTGACAATGATATAGAATCTTATGTACTTCATTTTCTGCCACGCATCTCCTGATCATTTGATCTACACACTTTTTAAACAAGTATGGCTCTTCCCAGAAATAATACTTCACATCGTGAAGGAACTGTTTCTTTTGATGATAAGTCTTATAAATCGGCATCAAACCACAAGCTAAATAGTTAGCAATATCAGCAAACCAATGGGTATTATGGACATGATTTACCTTCAGTATATGTTCATCTAGAAATGTCTCCTGGATAGGTAGAAGTGGAGAATTCCCTTCTTGCAGCTCCAATCTGAACAAGTGGTCTGCTACTTGGTTTTCTACTCCCTTTCGATCTTGGGTTTCTAGGTCAAACTCTTGAAGTAGAAGTACCTATCAGATCAGTCTTGGCTTAGCGTCTTTCTTGGCAAGTAAGTACTTAATTACCGAGTGGTTCGTATAGACAGTCACCTTGGTACCTACAAGATAAGATCAAAACTTGTCAAAAGCAAACACAATAGCAAGTAACTCTTTCTCTGTTACCGTATAATTCAGTTGAGCTCCTGTCAGAGTTTGACTTGCATAGTAGATGGGATGAAAAACTTTATTCCTTTGCAAGCCCATGACAGCTCCTATCGCGAAGTCACTTCCGTCACACATTAATTTAAATGGCAAATCCTAGTCTGGTGTGACGATTATGGGTGCCGAAACTAATGGACTCTCCAAACCTTTGAAAGCTCTGAAGCACTCCTCATCAAATTTGAACGTTGTGTCCTTCTCCAATAATTTGCATAAAGGTTTAGCAATTTTGAAGAAGCCCTTGATAAATCTTCGATAGAAACCGGCGTGGCCCAAAAATCTCCTAACACCCTTTACAGATGTTGGAGGTGGGAGTTTCTCAATAACGTCTACCTTTGCTTTATCTACCTCTATTCCATGTCTCGTTATTCGATGCCCTAGAACAATACCTTCTCGTACCATGAAATGGCACTTTTCCCAGTTGAGTATGAGGTTTGTTTCTTCGCATCGCCTTAGTACCTTGGCTAGACTGGCTAGGCAATCATCATATGTATCTCCAAATACTGAAAAATCATCCATAAAGACTTCCAAATATTTTTCAACCATATCAGTAAAAATAGACATCATACATCTTTGAAATGTTGCAGGTGCATTACATAAACCAAATGGCATGCGTCTAAATGCAAATGTACCGTACGGGTAGGTGAATGTTGTCTTGTGTTGATCTTCCAGTGCCACTGTAATCTGATTATACCCTAAATACCCATCGAGAAAATAGTAATAGTTTCACCTTACAAGTCTATCCAGCATCTGGTCCAAAAAGGGCAAAGGAAAGTGATCTTTCCTAGTTGCTTTGTTCAGCTTCCGGTAATCGATGCAAATTCTCCAGCCCATAACCGTTCTAGTCGGTATCAACTCGTTATTCTCGTTCTCAAAGATCGTAATACCTCCTTTCTTTGGCACGTACTAGATCAAACTTACCCATGATCTATCTGAGATGGGGTAAATTATACCCACATCTAACCACTTGATGATTTCCTTTTTTACCACGTCCTTCATGATGGGGTTCAGTCTTCGTTATCCATCAATCGTCCCTTTTTAGCCATCTTCCAGGATGATCTTGTGCATGCATACAGATGGACTAATGCCGCGAATATTGGCTATGGTCCATCCAATAGCCTTCTTGAATTGTTTCAATACTAGGATGAGTTTCTCTTCTTGCTCTACGGTTAATTCCGCTGAAATAATCACAGACAAAGTAGAAGCGTTACCTAAATTAACTTATTTTAAATGTGAGGGAAGTACCTTCAGTTCTAGTTTAGGTGGCTCCTGAATTGACGCTTTTGGTTGGGCATAATCCCTATTCTCTAACTCCAAAGATTCAAAGCGGGATTGCGGATTAAATTTCCTTTGATTAGCTTCTAGCAAAGCTAAGTATTCATCCTCCTCTTTATCACTTGGAAGGTCTGATGTCAAAATTTGCTCCAACGGGTCCTCAACAAAGTTGAGTTCCTTTTCCATGATTAATTCCTCTAAATCAGACACTGCAGAATAATTATCAAGTGTGTCAGGAAATCACATAGACTTAAAACCATTAAATGTTACTTGATCGTCCTGAACATTCATAGTAAGCTTGCCCTTCTGCAAATTAATGAGGGTCCTTCCAGTTGCTAGGAAAGACCTTCCTAGGATGATTGGCACTTCTTTGTCTGCTTCAAAGTCTAGAATAACAAAGTCGACAGGAAAAATAAATTTGTCTACACGTACCTATACATCCTCAATTTTTCCTTCTGGATGTGCTAAGGATCGATCTGCTAATTGAAGTGTAACCATAGTAGGTTGAACTTCACCTATCCCTAACTTTCTAAGTATTGACATGGGCATCAAGTTGATACTCGTACCCAAATCACATAGTGCCTTACCACAATACGTTGCTCCAATGTTGCAAGGTATGGTAAAACATCCAGTATCTTTCAACTTCAGGGATAGTTTATCTTGAAGATATGCATTGCATTCCTTCGTTAAGGCTACCATCTCGAATTCTCCTAGTCTTCGTTTCTTGAACAGGATATCATTCATGAATTTGACGTATTTCGGCATATGTTCAAGTGCTTATACCAACACTATGTTGATATAAAGTTGCTTGAGTATGTCTAGGAACTTCTTGAAATGGACTTCCTGCTTCTGTTTCTGAAGTCTTTGAGGGTAGGGTGATGGAGGTTTCTTTAGTGGAACTGGTTGATTCATCTTCTATGGCAACTCTGCATCTAACAGGGTTGTTAGTTTATCAGATTAACTGGTACAGAAATTACCTTATCAGATTATACAGATTCTAGTTCTGGTGAAACTGGAATTTCAACAATCAGTTGAACTTCCACAGAGTCTTGAGCATCAGCTGGCTCCTCTTCAACTTTGACGGTGTTGGGCTCTAATGTCTTTCCGCTCCTCAATGTCAATGCTTTACAATGCTCCTTCCCTGGATTCCTCGGATTCTCCGTATCACTAGGTAAAACACCTTGTGGTCTGTTCCTAAGTTCAGTAGCGAGTTGACCCACTTAATTATCCAAATTCCTTAGAGTGGCATCATTTTTTGCTATATATGCCTTCAATAGGTTCTCTAAGCTATTGGAAGGTTCAACTTGAGTTGGTTTTTGAACTTTTCGGGAGAAAACAGGTGGCTAGGTCGGTCTGGGTTGTGCATAAGTGTTACTGGTTCCAGCTCCTTGGTTACTCCAGCAAAAATTCGTATGGTTTTGCCATGATGGGTTATAGAAATTGGATTGCAATCCTTGCCTTCCTCAATTTTGGTTCCGGTTACCCATTTAATACATGGATTCTGGGTTCAATGGACGTTCTTCGAACATAAGTCCTTCCCTACAATTGACACAGGCTATATTTTCAAATTGGTTCAGTGGCTGAGCTGCAAGACTATTAAACCCATTAGTGGTAAAATTTTTAATCATTGAGGAAATCGAAGATACTTGAGATGCAAGTGAAGTGAGATTCCACTTCATTTACTCCAGCGACTCGTCTTCCTTGTAACACCCCTTACTCGTATTCGACGCCAGAGTAGGGTACGAGGCATTACCGGACGTAAACACAAGTAAACATACATTTCTGAGTCATAAATTTTGCGTCCAAATTAAAACCTTTCGTACACATTCATATCGTCCCTAAAACGAGCCTACGAGGCCCAAAACATACATCAAAAATAGTTCGAGACTAAACCGAGAACTTTGAAAATTTTTGGAGAACTTAGAAAATTTTTCATGGAAACAGGGCCACACGCCTGTGTGGACCAAGGCACATGCCCGTGTTCCTAGCTCGTGTAACTCTCTATTCATAACGTCATGAACAAATTAAGGTCACACAGCCAGGGCACACGCCCATGTGTTTAGGCCGTGTGGTCGATTAAATTTTCATAAATTTTCATAAAATAGGTGCAGACTTCACACGACCAGGGCACACGCCCGTGTCCAGCTCTGTGTCCTCCACACGGTTGAGACACACTCCTGTGTCTCTTCCTGTGTGTTAGATACTGGACATTCTATTTTGCAATTATTTAAGGTGCAGGGGACACACGGCCGAAACACATGCCCGTGGGGCAGACCGTGTGTCACACACGGCCTAGACACACGCTCGTGTGTCTACCCGTATGGACCAAATAAAGGCTATTTACCAAGGCATTTGCCACCCTTGTTCACACATACACTTACACCAATTCAAAGGCACAAAACATATCATACTTAGGAAACCATACATCCACAATTATGACCAACACATGCCAGTATAATATCAACGTCCATCATACTCACAACATTTACTAAGTCATAATTGACTACTTTCAAGATACCTAATTGTACACCACTTTATCATTTCATCAATAGACCACATTTCCAAACATCTCACATTCATGTCATAATTAACATTTCTATCATTCACCAAGCATATCATGACCATATCACCAAAGACATTAGCACATATATATCCATACTTAGGCTTACAACCATGATAGCCCAAATAAGCCAATCTACATGGCCAAATATCAAACAAGCCTTTGACAATCACAAGCCAACACATTGGATACAATCACAATGACACATTTAACAAAATGACTAAGTCCCTATACATGCCATAAACTTAAAATACTAGAATTCAGTTATACCCAAAATGACAGCTTGATAGTGTGATAGGATCTCCGGCGAACTCCAACCCGAGCTAGCTTAATAACCCTAAAATACATGGGAAATGAAGGGGGTAAGCTATATAGCTTAGTAAGTTCATATGAAAATAATACAAAACATTATTCATACACTTGACATACAAATAACTTAACAAATATTAACATAAATGTCATTAAAACTTCATAAACACCACTTACTCAATCCCAATCTTACCAACAGTTCATCATATAAGTAGCATAACATATTTCCACATGAATATCATTAAACTTCATGAGTATAATTTACTCAATCACATTTGTAACACCCCTAACCCGTGTCTGTCGCCGGATTAGGGTTAAGAGCGTTACCTGACAGATCAGAAACAATTACAGAAAATTTCATACAATCATATGTCAATTACAATCATATTGTCCCCTCGGTAGGTCATCGAGACCTAAAGCATGATCAAAAATAAGGTCGGGACTAAACCGGAACACATACAGAAATTCTCGAAAATTTAAAACTTTTCTTGGTTTTAGGGGATACACGCCCGTGGGTGTTGGCCGTGTGTCTTCCACGGCTGCTAAACACACCCGTGTGTCCTCCCCGTGGTCGATACTGACTTCACATCTACGGCCACCAAGCACGCCCGTGTGCCTTGGCCGTGGTCGAATCTGACTTAAGCTCCACGGTCATCAAGCACGCCCGTGTACCCTGGCTGTGGTCTATTCTGTTGAATTCAACACGGCTACTAGGTAGTAGACACGTCCATGTGCCAAAGCCGTGTACTCTTGTGCTAACTTTTAACTTAGCCCACGGCCTCTAAGCACGCCCGTGTGCCACAACCGTGTGACATTATAGGCCATTTTCAAGGCCAAAATACCACCCACTTGGGTCATACCTCCAAGCAAAATTTACCATTCCATTTCATGCATATATGACAACCAAAAACATACCAATTAACCAATCAATCTATACATTCAATAACCATTTTAACAATGCCAACTTCCAAGACCCAAACAATATAACAAAAGCATAATACATTCATTTGCTTAACTCAAAAGCTTGACCATTTCATGAATCAACCAACCATGCCAAAACATACTTCATATATCACATTCTTTCAAGCAAATTCCCAACATCATAACTAGCCAAATCACATGGCTAAATTCATATAACAAACTTATACCAAATGCTAGCCTATACATGCCATATCGACTTTATACATTTCCAAAATGTACCAAAATAGGTTTAGTAGTGTGATGACGATCCTCGATGGTCCCCGACCTTGATAGCTTTTGACGATCTATAAAACAGAGAAAACACACACACAAAGTAAGCTTTCAAAAGCTTAGTAAGCCATATACAAATAAACTTAGCATATAGACATTCAAAACATATAATCAATCTAAATTCACTAATGGCTCAATTGCATCATCATAATTCTTCTTAATACATTCACTTAGACCATTCATCTTTCAAACTTGCATATCACTACATACTTAATTAGTTCATAGCATTTCAATCCATATAACACACTTATATTCTCATATTCAAATACATATTTCATTTAGGTAAGTTTAAGAAAATACTTACCTTCTTATACACACAAAGTGTACTTATCGAACATACCTGAAACAAATATACAATTTACATATTCATTCATTTCTTAAACTTGACCATTGAACTGTTTGTAATCTAATAGAACACATAAAGTGCCCGGAATAGTTATACAATGCCAACGTCCCAGACATGGTCTTAAATGTAATTAGATATCGATGCCACTCTCCCAGACAGGGTCTTATACGAATTAATACGATGCCGATGTCCTAGACATGGTCTTACACGTATAGTTCATATCGATGCCAACGTCCCAGACGTGGTCTTAACTGTAATCAGATATCGATGCCACTGTCCCAGACAAGGTCTTATACGAATTAATATGATTCCGATGTCCCAGACATGGTCTTACACGTATAGTTCATATCGATGCCAACATCCCAGACGTGGTCTTAAATGTAATCAGATATCGATGCCACTATCCCAAACAGGGTCTTATACGAATTAATATGATTCTGATGTCCCAGACATGGTCTTACACGTATAGTTCATATCGATGCCAACGTCCCAGACGTGGTCTTAAATGTAATCAGATATCGATGCCACTGTCCCAGACAGGGTCTTATATGAATTAATACGATGCCGATGTCCCAGACATGGTCTTACACGTATAGTTCATATCGATGACAATGTCCCAGACGTGGTCTTAAATGTAATCAGATATCGATGCCACTGTCCCAGATAGGGTCTTATACGAATTAATACGATGCCGATGTCCCAGACATGGTCTTACACGTATAGTTCATAACGATGCCAATGTCCCAGACGTGGTCTTAAATGTAATCAGATATCGATGCCACTATCCCAGACAGGGTCTTATACGAATTAATACGATGCCGATGTCCCAGACATGGTCTTACACATATAGTTCATATCGATGGCAACGTCCCAGATGTGGTCTTAAATGTAATCAGATATTGATCCCACTTTCCCAGACAGGGTCTTATACGAATTAATACGATGCCGATGTCCCAGACATGGTCTGACACGTATAGTTCATATCGATGCCAACGTCCCAGACATGGTCTTAAATGTAATCAAATATCGATGCACTGTCCCAGACAGGGTCTTATATGAATTAATACGATGCCGATGTCCCAGACATGGTCTTACACGTATAGCTTATATCGATGCCAACATCCCAGACGTGGTCTTAAATGTAATCAGATATCGATGCCACTGTCCTAGACAGGGTCTTATATGAATTAATACGATGCCGATGTCCCAGTCATGGTCTTACAGGTATAGTTCATATCGATGCCAACGTCCTAGACGTGGTCTTAAATGTAATCAGATATCGATGCCACTGTCCCAGACAGGGTCTTATACAAATTAATACGATGCCGATGTCCTAGACATGGTCTTACACGTATAGTTCATATCGATGCCAACGTCTCAAACGTGGTCTTAAATGTAATCAGATATCGATGCCACTGTCCCAGACAGGGTTTTATATGAATTAATATGATTCTGATGTCCCAGACATGGTCTTACACGTATAGTTCATATCGATGCCAACGCCCCGGGCGTGGTCTTAAATGTAATCGATATCGATGCCCTTTGTCGATGCGGTCTTATATGAATTAATACGATGCCAATGTCCCAGACATGGTCTTACACGTATAGTTCATATCGATGCCAATGTCCCAGATAGGGTCTTATACGAATTAATACGATGTCGATGTCCCAGACATGGTCGTACACGTATAGTTCATAACGATGCCAATGTCCCAAACGTGGTCTTAAATGTAATCAGATATCGATGCCACTATCCCAGACAGGGTCTTATACGAATTAATACGATGCCGATGTCCCAGACATGGTCTTACACGTATAGTTCATATCGATGCCAACGTCCCAGATGTGGTCTTAAATGTAATCGATATCGATGCCACTTTCCCCGCATGCGGTCTTATACGAATTAATACGATGTCGATGTCCCAGACATGGTCTTACACGTATAGTTCATATCGATGCTAATGTCCCAGACATGGTCTTAAATGTAATCAGATATCGATGCCACTTGTCCCAGCAGGTCTTATACTGAGTAATACGATGCCGATGTCCCGGACATGGTCTTACGTATAGTTCATATCGATGCCAACGCCCCGGGCGTGGTCTTAAATGTAATCGGATATCGATGCCCTTTGTCCCCGGCGGTCTTATACGAAGTAATACGATACCGATGTCCCAGAAATGGTTTTACAGGTATAGTTGATATCGATGCCAACGTCCCAAACGTGGTCTTAAATGTAATCAGATATCGATGCTACTGTCCCAGACAGGGTCTTATACAAATTAATACGATGGCGATGTCCGGACATGGTCTTACACGTATAGTTCATATCGATGCCAACGCCCCGCACGTGGTCTTAAATGTAATCGGATATCGATGCCTTTGTCCCGCATGCGGTCTTATACGAATTAATACGATGCCAATGTCCCAGACATGGTCCTACACGTATGGTTCAAATCAATGCCAACGTCCCAGACGTGGTCTTACATGATAAAACAGAACAGATACCTATGTATTCCTGAGTTCATACAGAACTTATCAGACTTATCACTATATTGACCTTATCCCGGAATTCATATACATAGCATCTCATAAGCATTCATTATCATTTATAGTCATGTAAATAAGCTCAATTCTATACAATTACATTTATTTGCAATATGACTTACCTCGGATTCGATTTATCGGGAATGGAAATGGCTACTCGATTACTTTCGCTTTCCCCCGATCTAAGTCAGTTTTCCTTTGTTCTTGATCTAAACATATTCAGAATTAACTCTTTTATTCACTAATTCATTCAATTCAATCCAAAGACATACATTTAGGGCTATTTGCAAATTAACCCTCACATTTGCACAATTTATCATTTTAGTCCATTTTTCTCAAAACATCAAATTCACAAAATTCGTTCACACACATGCTTAGCCGAATCTCCCTAGGGACTATATAAGTCCATATTTCACATTAAATTCGCAAATTAGTCCTCCAAAATAATATTTTCACAATTTAGCCCTATTTAGCTAAATTCATCAAAACTTCAAGAACAAAACATGTTCATCTAGCTCAAATCTTTCATTTAACAACTAAACTCATCTCAAAACTCAACATATCATCAATGGCATTTTTTTACAACATCATTAATACACAAAATTGAGGCATGGGTTTTGAAGTATACAAAGCAACTATTGCAAAAACGTAGAAATTATCAAAAATCGAAACCAAATCATACCTTAATTTTGGCTTGTAAGTGCCGAATGCCTTAGCCAAAGTTTCTTTCTTTTTCTTTAGTGTTTTTCGGTGGTGAATGGATGAATGAATATCCACTACCACTTTTGTTTCTTTTATTATAACATATTAATATAAAATATAAATACATGAATATTTAACATAACATATAAATAAACATATACAAACATAATGTATATGCATGTTGCCGTCCACTATCTATTATTTTGGCCAAATTGCCACATAAGCCCTCATATTTAGTAAGACATAACAATTAGGCATCCTTTCATAAAAACATGCAAATTTCACATTTAATGCAATTCAATCCTTTTTATTAAATTAAACACACAGTCGGACAAATTAACTTACGGAAATTTAACACATGCTTACTCACATATTAGCAGCACATAAAATAATATTAAAATATTATACGGACTCAGATTTGTGGTCTCGAAACCACTGTTTCGACTAGGGTATAAACCAGACTGATACAACATTCGTGCCTATAGCTCATCATATGAATAACATAACATACATCAATATAAATGTCATTAAACTTCATAAATGTCATATGAACATAAATGCCATTTAGTATCAACATAACACATGTCAACATAATTGTCATATACTAATGGCTCATCATATGTGTAACACCCCAAACCCGGCCCAAACGCTACGACCGAATTTGGTTTGCTACAGAGAAAACAATTTGAGAACCATTTTAAAACCGATTTAAGTTTTGTCGAAAACCTTGTGTTTTCAAGTCTCTTGTTAAAAACCATACTTAGTGTTGCTTAGAAATATTTATTAAGTCGGGTTGTTTATGGATTGCAAATGTGCCCGATGGCATTTTTAAAACATTTTACGTTTGATTGGGAAAAACATGTGAATTCATTTTTAACATAATTAAATAGTTTAAACAAATATTCAAAGCATGTAACAATAATAAAATAATTCTAGGAGGCCTTATTACAACTTAATTAAAATAAACCAACATTAAATAAAATAAAACAAAGTCCAAGTTCGTCTAATTAAAATTTCCCTTTGCATGGCCACCTCGAGTCCATCCGGCTCCATCTCCGCGATCTACCCATCCGCAAAATGTTAAGGGAAGGGTGAGTCACCAAGACTCAGTGTGTAAATCCCCACCCGGAAAATATATCTCATACACAATTCATTAATAAACATGCTCATGCAACCCAACTAGCCATCCATACTCCTTTTCTACCCCGTGTGGTCAAAACCACCGATGACTTAAAGTCACAATTTAAATGATGGGGCCAACCCATCGTGTGGTCAAAACCACTGATGACCATAGGTCACAAAATATCAAGTGTGGTCAAAACCTTTGGTGGTACCAAACCACTTTGGGACTTAGTCGCGAATATTCAATCGTTGTGGTCAAAACCACCGATGACCATAGGTCACAAATAATCTGATGGGGCCAACCCATCTTGTGGTCAAAACCAGCGACGATATCCATATTTCATCCCCCTCCTCTCATCAATCCCACCATCACATGCTTATTCATCAATTTCATAAATATCATGTCATAGTATTAAACATCATGTGATGGCATATAACATATATCCAAAGTTACAAGACAGAGGACTTACGAAATCCGTGATTATGCCACAAGCTAATCACAATCAAAATAATCAAAACAAATAATAATGTCATGTAAATTAATAAAGTGTGTAGAGATCTTACACACACATTACTATCGTAATTCCTAGATCCAGAAAATCCGATCTACGTCACTAGATCTCTTGTCCTTACAAATGATTTGGTTTCCTACCAAATCCGAGCCAAACGATAGTTTACCTCACGACAATCGGCCACACCTTAAGACACAAAATAGTTAACCTCCAAGCCTTCTTGGCTTAACGAATACCTAAAGGAAAAGATTACTAAATCAGGTCCTTACCACCACTTACCTTCCTCTTAAACCGATTGACAAAGACTGGAGAGTTAGATCTACTTGTCCCTACACGTTTTTGAGTACTAAACACCACCCTCAAAGTGCCTCAAGCCGATTGAAGAATACGAAAGAGGAGAACACCCTTGCTTTAATATTCGACCAAGATTTCTCAAAGTAGGAGAAGGGAATTCGGCTATTGTCGGTTAAAATAATAAGCAAGGTTCGAAACTTATGTGAAAAAGAAGAACAAAAAGTAGGAGAAGATTTGAAATTTTATTAGTAATGAAGAGAGGAAATTCGGCGACAAAGTGGTGAATTATTCGGCCAATGGTGGAAGAAAGAAAAGGAGATTTAGTAGGAGAAATCAAAGGTGACTTTTGGCCAAATAAAATAGAAGAAAGTGGAAAATTTTTGAAGGATTTCCTAGGGGAAATTCTAGAAGAAAGAAAGGAAAAAAGAAGAAGAAAATAGTTTTTGGAATTTTTGCTCTATTTCTTTGTACAAAAACACCCCCCAAAGAGTCCTAATGTTGCCCAATTCTCTTCTCTTTCTTTGATAATTAAACTATTAATTATCACCTAAGATAATAGCACTTATCTTCTATCCTATCTTAAACAATTTAAACAAAATTAAACCACTAATACAATCCCCCTTCCAGTAGAATATAGACAAAATAATAAGCTTAATTTTATCACTTGAAGAGTCCAAATAGCGACCAACCCCCTCCCACTCACGCCAAGAAACAAACTAAAACAAAATAAAAACCCACTTGCGATTCTTTGGGGTTCAGCAAGAGACCCCACTGCAGCCTCCCACTTAGCGCCTGGACCAACTCTCCCAATTTGACTTCCATGTCAATTAACCACCACATTAACTTTTAAAGCCTTCTTACCAAAGCCCAAAGATCGCATATAAAAATTAAAACGCAAAAACCTCGGCCCCAACTACTCGAACCTAGGACCAGCTAGGTCCCTTGCGCATGATGCGCCCCAAACCAACTCTTCCACCGCCTTTCATGTCAATTAGCCCCGATTTAATTATAAGGCCTTCCTAGGCCTAGCGCCCAAAAACCCAAAAATTAAAACACCCTTGTTGCCGCTTTGGCCTCGAACCCAGAGCCCTCTTTAGCGCCACTTCGGCTCTTAAGCGGCGCATGGAGCGACTTTGCCAACTACACTTTCATGTCCATTTCCCGGCTATTTATTTTTAAAGCATACCAGCCCAATTCCCTTAATTGACGCAAAAAGTGAAACCAAGCTCTGCCGCCTTTGCGATTCGAACTTGAGACCCCTAGCAATCTTTTAGGCGCACCACGCCACTTCTACCAACCCATTTCTTGCGGCATAAACCCACCTAAATTACTTATAACCCCTAACTCGCCTAGCTTCCCTCCTTTAAACACAATAAAAATAAATTTTAATACTAAGTCAGGCTTAGCTCGGGATTATTTTTAGGTCTTAAAACATGCCAAATAAATCATAATATTTATTCTTCAGGCACCCACATGGGAAATTAATTAAATTACACACAACCCCTAATTTAGGATGTTACAATATGAATCTCATAACACATGTCAACATAATTGTCACATACCAATAGCTCATCGTATGAATAACATCACACATATCAACATAATTGTCATTTAAGTTTCATAAGCACAACTTGCTCAATCACAATCTTACCAATTGTTCATCATATACTGAGTTCATTTTCTTTGAGTTTTTCGTACATACCTGTACCAACTTGTAACATAATCACATACTTTCTCATCTTTGACATACCCATTGAATTTCCCGTTGAACCATTTAGAATACTAAAGGATATTCGGGAATCTCGTACATACAGTACCGTACCAATGCCATATCCCAGATATGGTCTTACATTTAATCTCATATCGATGCCAATAGCCCAGCTATGGTCTTACACGATCTCACATCGATGCCGTATCCCAGATATGGTCTTATTTGAAATCTCACATCGATGCCATATCCCAGATATGGTCTTACACGAAGTCTCATATTGATGCCATATCCCAGATATGGTCTTACACATATTCTTAGTGATCCTAATGTCATGGCATTTTTATCCTACCTATTCCTAAGGTTCAACCGGGATTTCTCGCTTGTCGAAACTTTGACGAATACTTCCATAGATTCAATCACAAATCATACAACTTTAAAGCATTTAAAACATAAATATAACAATACATTATTTACATATGAACTTACCTCAGCATAAAATTTGGTGAAAAGGACTAAATCGTCAAATACTCGTTTTTCCCCCGTTCTAGGTCCAAACCTCATTTTTCTTGATCTATAATATCACATTTAACTTATTCAATCATTATACAATTAAAATTAGCACAAAATCACATTATGGCAAAAAAATCATTTTTGCCCCTAAAGTTTAACATTTTTACAATTTAGTCCCTAGGCTCGTAAAATGAATTTCATTCAATTTATTCAAAGCCCAAGCTTAGACGAACCTATTTCATGCTCATAATAGCCCACATTTTTCATTTATTCACACTTTTACTACTCATTTTACAACTTTTACAAACAAGTCATTTTTGACCTTTTTACCAAAAATCACTTAGCAAAAGTCATTTTTTCAACATCAAATTTGCATAATCTACCATTAAACATCAAAATACAAAAATATCCAACATGGTTCAAACCCTATACCTTGATCTTTTCTCAAATTAGTGGTAGAAATAGTTAGATCTTGTTACGAGGATTTAAAAAATGTAAAAATCATTAAAAATGGGGCTAGAACGGACTTACAATCGATCTTGGAAGCTTGGAAAACCCCAGCTATGTCTTCTCCATGCAAGTTTCGGCCATGGGGTAGAAGATGGACAAAAATTGGCTTTTAATTTGGCTTTTTAATTCAATTATTAACCAAATGACCAAAATGCCCCTAACTTAAAACATAACAATTCTCTTACTTCATGTCTATTTTTGTCCATTAACTTAACCAATGGTCTAATTACCATCTAAGGACCTTCAATTTTTAATTTCATAGCAATTAGACACCTCTAGCATGTAGAACTTAACTTTTGCACTTTTTACAATGTAGTCCTTTTGACTAAATTGAGTGCCCAATCGTCAAATTTTTTGAACAAAATTTTCACGAAACAATTCTATAAAATTGTTGACCATAAAAATATAATAAGAACAAAATTTACTGCGTCAGATGTGTGGTCCAGAAACCACTGTTTCGACTAGACCAAAAATCGGGCTGTTACTGTAACGCCCCGAAATTGGGCCTAGTAGAATTGGGGCCATTGGGCCTTGGGCGTAGGAGCTTTTAAAATTTTTGAGAACAAGAGAACGGAAATAATGCAAGTTGGACCTATTAGGTGTGTGATTTTGGAGTGTTTAGAGGGTACTACCAAGTCCCGGGTTCAAGTTAGGCCATAGGAGAATTTTGGTTTTTGGCCCTTTAGTGGATAGGGCTGTTAGTAGTAGGGGTTAAGTATAATTAGGTGCATTTAGGAGACACAAGTGAGCATGTGGCAAGGTGGCTCTGGCGTCAAGGAGTGAGCAAGGGGGGAAGGAGTTCGAATCCTACAGATCACAAATGAAGGCTTTTATTTTATGCCTTGGGAGAGAAGGTAGCTGAGTTTGGATCAAATTCTATTAAGGGAGTTTGAGACTTGGTCAATTGGTTCAAATGGATGATGGGGAACAAAATTAGGAGGAGAAGGTGGAGAAAATCAAGGGATGGGGGAGTGTGGTAGAGTTGGCCAAATATGGGGAAGTGGATAGGGAATTTCGGCCAAAAGACTTGGTTTTTGAAAAGTGCATATTCGGTTATGTCAAGGTGAAGTGTCGAATTTTATTTGTATTGTCTTTGGGAAAACGGTGGTCATTTTAACACTTTGGGACGTTTCAAGTCATCTTTTTGTTTTTTTCCCACTATGAATTTCTGCCGAATTCAATCTGTTGCATTTGTTCCTTATCTTTTCTTTCTCTTCTAAATTGCCGAAGGTATTCTCCTTCACTTCTTCCTTCTTTTTCATTTCTTCTGAAGGTGCCGAATTGCTAAGGTTCTACTCTTTTCTTCTTCTTCCTTCTCCTCAATTGTCATCTTCTCAACCAACACATCTCTCTTCCCATTTTCCATCATACTCGTTGTTTTCTCTTTTCTCCTAAAAGTCGAACTTACACTTTCTCTTTCGGGTTCTCTTTAGCCGAATCTATCCTTCCCCAACACTTTATCTTTTATTCTCTTTCTGGTTAAGCCGAAACTAATCTCTCCTTTCTAGTTTATTATAATCACTGAGGGCCGTACCTGTTCAACTCCTGTTTGTTTAAAGAATCTGTCTTTGCCGAAGCTGTGGGGTCACTCGAGGAGTGGTAGGAGATTGGCGCTCGCTAATCAAGAGTTCTTCATGGAGGCAGGTGATAGCCAATCTGAGGGGGGATTAGGAAGAGTTCCTAATGGAAATGGTCTAGTAGCCCCTGCTCCCAAGTTTAAGCGGCGTAGGCTGTCGACGGTTTGGGACTTTCCACCTGGTTGTGGAAGGGCGTCGGCATCTAGTTTCACTAGGCAAATCACAGTTGCTCGCTTTAGTGAAGGCAAGTGTTAGTAATCTTATAGTTAGGTCTTTAGATTAAAGATCTCCCAACTCTTTTATTAATAGAGTTAATTGTGCGTTATGTTTGGTATAGGTGACGATGTTCGTGATTGTATAGTACTCTATGTGATCAGGTGTGCACCAATCTTGATGAATGCATGTGTTGCTCTGTGAATCGCCCGAAAGCCGAAAAGCTAAAAAATTGGCAAATGTGAGCACACGAGCGTGCGAGCGCTCGTAGTGGTAAACTGAGACACGAGTGATGGCGATAGATCGTTGAGAGTGTCACGAGCACTCTCGCGAAATTGAGGCTGTAACAGGCCTGATCGAGCCGAATCGAGCTAAATGGGCCCAATGGGCTAATGGGCTAATGGGCCCACATGGGCAAAATCGATAGAAAATGACCAAACAATTGATGCGACTGCGAAGTCTACGAAACTGAGTCTGAAAATGTGTCAAATGGGCCTCACGAGCATGTGGGCCCGTTTGGGCTTGAAATGGATTTTAGGCCCAATTACACTGTAGAGGCCTAAAAGGGGTCCCGAGTCGTTCGAGGAAACATTAGGCCTCCGGAAAGGCCGTTAAATGCCTAGATTACCAAAATTCCCCCAGAGGGTGAATTACCAAAATGCCCTTAGTGGACGAATTACCGAAATGCCTTTGATGGGTAGGATTACAGAAATACCCTAAAGGGGTGAGAATGGCCGTTATACCCTTGTTTGGGGATAAACAACGTGTATTTGAATATTTATATATACTTTTTATACTTTGATGCATTTCATAAATAACTTGCTGCATGGGTTGGGTTTGATGATCGGAGGAAGTGTAGCCTGGTGGCTCTGCCACATACTGTTCAGTGGCTATGCCACTTGTATTATTATCCTGGTGGCTCAACCACAAATTCTGTGATTAGTAGCTTGTCTTCAATATTGGTGTGTTTGGCGGGGTGGGTTGACTTGATCTGCACACGGTATGATTGGTTGGTACGGGGGTGTGTTTGATTGGGTTGGGTTGGGTTGTATTTGATTAGTTGCATTATCTTGATTATGGGGCATAGGCCCAGATTGATGCCATAAGAGCTCAGGCCCAGATAGTGACCTTTTAGGGGATTACACACTGAGTTCTCGTAACTCACCTCCTTCTCTTAACCATGCAGGTAATCCCCAGCGTTAGAGGATTTGATGCTGCGGAGGACTCGGTGGTGGCCATACATTGGAGTTACTTTTCACGAAAATTAATAAATCCGTCTCTATTTTAGTTTATGATTATTTAATTTGGGGTTCATATTATGTAATAAGGCCATTGGATTTTATTTTCCTTTTAAACTTTTATTTTAGCTATTTTTAAATTATTAATGATTAAACTCGGGGTTTTCTTAAGACGGCAATAACCGTTTTCAAAATGTCACGTTTTCGCAATTCCTTAATTAAACTTCGGCAATTAACAAAGTTTTCAAATATAATAATAACATTTTTACAAGAAAACAATTAAAGCAAATCTGATTATCACAAACAACAAAGTTAAGAGTTTCAAATTGAATACGAAGTTTTTAACGAACGCGTAGCTTTTAAACAACCTTTTTATGTGACATGCTGGATCCGGTCATAACGTCTAGGCCGGGTTTGGGGTGTTACATTTTATGGTATCAGAGCCAAGTTGCAAAACTCGGCTATGGAAGGGGTTTGAAAAATTTTTCCAAATCAGTTTAAAATGTGGTTCAGAAAAAAAATATAGCGTTATTGAAAGTATGGCACACTGAGTCTCCGGCACCAAATCCGTAAGTTCCCTTTACACTATTATATGCTAAAATGACTGTATTTCTGGGATTTATTCTGTGTGTGTTTTGTTTGGATGTAATGTTTGAATATAGAAATTGTGTGCATGTGTGATAAATACCTATGTGCTTCTGCGGTAGATATCTGGTTGTGAGAAAGTGTTTTCAAGATTAAGTCAAAAGTGTATTAGTGTTATTGGATGAGAGTGCGCAGCGGTAGCGTAGTAGGGTAGTGGTTACACGACTACCTTGTTAGTTGGAAATTTCGAGGACGAAATTTCTTTAAGGGGGTAGATTTGTAACGCCCCAAAATTGGGCCAAGTAGAACTGGGGCCATTGGGCCTTGGGCGTAGGAGCTTTTAAAATTTTTGAGAATAAGAGAACGGCAATAATGCAAGTTGGACATATTAGGTGTGTGATTTTGGAGTGTTTAGAGGGTACTATCAAGTCCCGAGTTCAAGTTAGGCCATAGGAGAATTTTGGTTTTTGGCCCTTTAGTGGATAGGGCTGTTGGCAATAGGGCTTAAGTATAATTAGGTGCATTTAGGAGACACAAGTGAGCATGTGGCAAGGTGGCTGTGGCGTCAAGGAGTGAGCAAGGGGGTAAGGAGTTCGAATCCCACAGATCACAAATGAAGGCTTTTATTTTATGCTTTGGGAGAGAAGGTAGCTGATTTTGGATCAAATTCTATTAAGGGAGTTGGAGACTTGGTCAATTGGTTCAAATGGATGATGGGGAGCAAAATTAGGAGGAAAAGGTGGAGAAAATCAAGGGATGGGGGAGTGTGGTAGAGTTGGCCGAATATGGGGAAGTGGATAGGGAATTTCGGCCAAAAGACTTGGTTTTTGAAAAGTGCATATTCGGTTATGTCAAGGGGAAGTGCCGAATTTTCTTTGTAATGTCTTTGGGAAAACGGTGGTCATTTTAACACTTTGGGACGTTTCAAGTTGTCTTTTTGTTTTTTTTCTCACTGTGAACCTCTGCCGAATTCACTCTGTTGCATTTGTTCCTTCTCTTTTCTTTCTCTTCCAAATTGCCGAAAGTATTCTCCTTCACTTCTTCCTTCTTTTTCATTTCTTCTGAAGGTGCCGAATTGCTAAGGTTCTACTCTTTTCTTCTTCTTCCTTCTCCTCAATTCTCATCTTCTCAACCAACACATCTCTCTTCCGATTTTCCATCATACTCGTTGTTTTCTCTTTTCTCTTAAAAGCCGAACTTGCACTTTCTCTTTCGGGTTCTCTTTACCCGAATCTATCCTTCCCCAACACTTCATCTTTTGTTCTCTTTTTGGTTAAGCCGAAACTAATCTCTCCTTTCTAGTTTATTATCATCACTGAGGGTCGTGCGTGTTCAACTCCTGTTTGTTTAAAGAATCTATCTTTCCCGAATCTGTGGGGTCATTTGAGGAGTGGGCGGAGATTGTACACTCGCTAATCAAGAGTTTTTCATGGAGGCAGGTGATAGCCAGTCTGAGGGGGGATCAGGAAGAGTGCCTAATGGAAATGGTCTAGTAGCCCCTGCTCCCAAGTTTAAGCGGCGTAGGGTGTCGGCGGTTTGGGACTTTCCACCTGGTTGTGGAAGGGCATCGGCATCTAGTTTCACTAGGAAAATCGCAGTTGCTCGCTCTAGTGAAGGCAAGTGTTAGTAATCTCATAGTTAGGTCTTTAGATTAAAGATCTCCCAACTCTTTTGTTAATAGAGTTAACTGTGCGTTATGTTTGGTATAGGTGACGATGTTCGTGATTGTATAGTACTCTACTTGATCAGGTGTGTAATCTCACACCAATCTTGATGAATGCATGTGTTGCTCTGTGAATCAGCCGAAAGCTGAAAAGCTAAAAAATTGGCAAACGTGAGCACACGAGCGTGCGAGCGCTCGTAGTGGTAAATGGAGACACGAGTGATAGTGGTAGATCGTTAAGAGTGTCACAAGCACTCTCGCAAAATTGAGGCTATAACAGGCCTGATCGAGCCGAATCAGGCTAAATGGGCCCAAGGGGCTAATGGGCCCACATGGGCAAAATCGATAGAAAATGACTGAACAATTGATGCGACTGCGAAGTCTGCGAAACTGAGTCCGGAAATGTGTCAAATGGGCCACACGAACGTGTGGGCCTGAAATGGATTTTAGGCCCAATTGCACTGTAGAGGCCCAAAAGGGGTCCCGAGTCGTTTGAGGCAACATTAGGCCTCCGGAAAGGTCGTTAAATGCCTAGATTACTGAAATACCCCCAGAAGGTGAATTACCAAAATACCCTTAGTGGACGAATTACCGAAATGCCCTTGATGGGTAGGATTACAGAAATACCCTAAAGGGGTGAGAATGACCGTTATACCCTTGTTTGGGGATAAACAACGTGTATGTGAATATTTATATATACTGTTTATACTCTGATGCATTTCATAAATAACTTGCTGCATGGGTTGGGTTTGATGATCGGAAGAAGTGTAGCCTGGTGGCTCTGCCACATACTGTTCAGTGGCTATGCCACATATATTATTATCCTGGTGGCTCAGCCAAAAATTCTGTGATTAGCAGCTTGTCTTCAATATTGATGTGTTTGGCGGGGTGGGTTGACTTGATCCGCACACGGTGTGATTGGTTGGTACGGGGGTGTGTTTGGTTGGATTGGGTTGGGTTGTATTTTATTATTTGCATTATCTTGATTATGGGGCATAGGCCCAGATTGATGCCGTAAGAGCTCAGGCCCAGATAGTGACCATTTAGGGGATTACACACTGAGTTCTCGTAACTCACCTCCTTCTCTTAACCTTACAGGTAATCCCCAGCGTTAGAGGATTTGATGCTGCGGAGGACTCGGTGGTGGCCATACATTGGAGTTACTTTTCACGAAAATTAATAAATCCGTCTCTATTTTAGTTTATGATTATTTAATTTGGGGTTAATATTATGTAATAAGGCCATTGGATTTTATTTTCCTTTTAAACTTTTATTTCAGCTATTTTTAAATTATTAATGATTAAACTCGGGATTTTTTTAAGACGACAATAACCGTTTTCAAAATGTCACGTTTCCGCAATTCCTTAATTAAACTTCAGCAATAAACAAAGTTTTCAAAGATAATAATAACGTTTTTACAAGAAAACAATTAAAGCAAATCTGATTTTCACAAACAACAAAGTTCGGAGTTTCAAACTGAATACGAAGTTTTTAACAAACTCGTAGCTTTTAAACAACCTTTTTATGTGACATGCTGGATCCAGTCATAACGTCTAGGCCGGGTTTGGGGTGTTATAGTTACATTCCTAACGCTGCTCGATTGCTTGGCCATTGATAATTGTTGCTGGCAATCCTCTCGATGATTTCGTAAGCGTCGTTATAAGACTTAGAAAGGAGAGCACCATTAGCAGAAGCGTCCACTACCATCCTCGTGTGAGCATTGAGACCGTTATAACACGTATCAAGTTGGATGCAATGATGGATTCTGTGATGAGGGCACTTCCTTAATAATTCTTTGTACCTTTCCCATGCCTCATGCAAGGACTCATTATCCATATGTTGGAAAGCAGTGATCTCGTTCCTCAACTTAACATTCTTGCTAGGCGGAAAATACATCATGAGGAATCTTTCTCTGAGGAATCGCCAGGGTCTCTATTATTTCATATGAGTAGTATTCTCGGGCATTCAGTATGGTCTTGTATCTTGGATTTCAGTATCTTGGTTTTCTTATCATCCCTATTGTTTAATTGATCAAGCATGGCTTATCTTTAAAGTTGATATCAGAAAAGTGTGGATTATGACAATTCAAGTTTAAATCGTGTATTGATTTTCTTTCTTCAGGTAATTCTAATTATTATCAGTGAGTTCAAACAAGATGTCATGTTTCGTCTGAGTTAATGCAGTTAGTAAATATCTATGACTAGCATGTTGAAAGATTTTGTGTGAATATTGACTTACCTTTGGGTAAAGCATAAATACTTGCAGATACTTGAATGAAAAATCTTTGCTTATTTTGTGAGTTTGGTTTCAAGATTTACCTTATTGATGTTGTCCGGATTCTAGCTAAACTGAAAGCTAAAACGATGTTGCCATTATAAATCAAAAGAGCTCAGAAATGGAATGGTAAGTGGTAAATTAAACGAATACTGATATGAAATCGACTTTTGATTCGAAGTTTAGATCGGATCGACATTGTTACTATTATCCCGAGATAGAATTTATGTACTGGGGAACTCAGGGCTTATGCAGAGAGTTTCCGTTTAGAGCTCACCGTAATATCTTGTCTGTTCATCCAAAGAGAAATAGAAAATACAGTGATTTGAAGTAAATGTTCTGGTATACGAATATGAAACCGATATTTCTGATTTCTGTGTTCAAATGTAATTTTTTTCGTCAGAGTAAGGCCGAATATCAAATGCAATCAGGACTACTATGGTCTACGAGGATACTGGTGCAATGTTGGGAAAAAGATACCATGGATTTTGTATCAGGATGTCTCTTATCCCCGGAAAATGAGAGATGCTACTTGAATTATGTTGATGGATGATAAAAATCCGTAAAACTATTTGGAAATCCAAGGGTTATATCAGTGGCTATGGAAAAAGCTAGAGGAAATTCTGAGCACGAGGTTGAATTGAATTGTGATTTTGATAAAAAAAAGGTAGAAGCAATTTGTAAAAGTTGAAAACAGTTTCAGATCGACATAAAAAGCTATACAGAAGCAAAACCTAAATATATTGGATTCCAGATCAATGACAGAGTGTTTCTGAAAGGATCACCCGTGAAGAGGATTATTCAGTAACGTGTTGGAAACTTTGAGAAAAGATGTTAAACCTCATTCTAGAAAATTTTCGGGGACGAAAATCCCAAGGGGGGAGAATTGTAACAGCCTGAACTTGGGCCTAGTCGGAATAGTGGTTTCGGGACCACAAATTCGACGAGGAAAAATTTATTTTTATTATATTTTTATGGTCTACAATTTCACGGAATGATTTCGTGAAAATTTCGTTCGAAAATTTCGACGTTTGGGCACTCAATTTAGTCAAAAGGACTAAATTGTAAAAAGTGCAAAAGTTGAGTTCTACATGTTAGAGGTGTCCAATTGTTATGAAATTTTAAATTGGAGGTCCTTAAATGGTAATTAGACCATTGGTTAATTTTTTGGACAAAAATGGACATGAAATTGGTGAAATAGAATATTTTTAAGTTAGGGGCATTTTGGTCATTTAGTGATTAAATGATTAAATAAACAAAATTAAAAGCCAATTTTTGTCCATCTTCAACCCCATGGCCGAATTTCACAAGGGGAAACCATGGCTAGGGTTTTTCGAGCTTCTAAGGTCGATTATCAAGGAAAATGAGGTTTGGAATTAGAACGAGGGAAAAATGAGAAATTGACGAATAAGTCATTTTCACCAATTGTGCTACCAAGGTAAGTTTGTATGTAAATAATGCATCGCTTTTTCTTACGTTTTCATATTTTGATAAATGGTATAAATTGTGGCTGAATATTTGATGTAATTGACAAAATATCGACAAGTGAGAAATTTCCCAGTTGAACCTTAGGAATAAAAATGGATACGAGTGACATGTCACTAGGTACCTATGTGAAATCTATGTGAAATTGTGACTAAGTGAATCTAGGTGCTGGTCTTAAGTTCTACGGTGGTCGGGTATACACAGGCATGTGTTGCGGATACCGGCGGCTTGTGTGAGCAAAGACCGAGTAGTAACGAATGACTGACAGCTTGTGTGAGCAGACCCGTGAAAGTGAATAGCTCGAGAACGAGCCTCTATGTGGAAAGTGATGTGAATTAGCTTTGGCTATGAGTGTGGCACTTATGTGCAAACTTCCAATGTATCCAATAATATTCCGATGTGTTCAACGAGAAAATGACTAAGTGTAATTGAATGTGATTATGTGATGAACAAGTGCAGGTATATGTGTATATATATTCATGAGCAATGTGCTCGATATGTGATCGAACTTTGGTAAGGTTGATATGGAGTAAGTGTTACAATGAAGGCTTGTAAATATTTGATGATGACTAGCTATTGGCATGGCTAACTATGGATATACTTTAGTGTTATATGTGTATAAATAAGAATTAATACAAAGAAAACATGATAGAGTAAAATTAGCAATAAAATAGTTTAGACAACAGCAGTTGTATCACTCTGAAAAATCACCAAAAATGGTGGAATTCTAATTAGAGGTTGAATAAGATATGAAATTAAATCTTATTGAGTCTATTTTCACATAAAACAAACGGTGTAAGCAAAACAAATTCATATTCTGAGATATTTGAACTTTTGTGAGACAGAGTTAGAATGATTTCTGAATCCCTTTTTCTGACTTGGGAAAATCATTAAAAATTGTAAAAAATAATTATGGGTTATGATTTACATTATTAAAATCCTTAATGAGTCTATTTTCAAAAGAAATAGACGGGAACATCATCCGAATCCCGTACGAGGAGATAATTAATTTTTAGTGAAGAGGGGTCGAAACTGTCAGACAACAGAACAGGGGAGACTTTAAAGAATAAACTGTACTTATTTCCTAAACCAAAAATTCTTAAAGTTTTATGGTAAGAAGATATGTGAGTCTAGTTTCAGGGAAAATTAACAGATCTTAATTTGGAGTTCTGTAGCTCGAGATATAAATAATTTAGTGACTGTGACTCGAGTAGACAGCTTGAGATGAACATGAGTAAATAGTGGAACTATGTGCAATTATGATTGTATTATCTTGAGAACATATTGTGAAGACTTATAAAAGCATGTTAAAAAATTACTTATTATTTACATACCTACTTACTAAGCTATAATGCTTACCCCCCTTCCTTTCCTTTTTCCTATAGTGTCACAGATGCTAGCTCGAGTTGGAGGTCGTCGGAGATTCTATCACACTAACAAGTTATTGATTGGTATTGTATCAACGAATTTCAAGTATTTTTAAGTCTATGGCATGTATAGGGACTTGATTATGTGTGTATATGTTAATATGAGTTGGCCTAGAATGTTGGCCTATGTTATTAGTAGGTTATTGATGTATAAGGCCGTTTAATGTGGCTAATAATTGTTATGTTATAAGTCTATGATGATGCATTTCAAGAATGTGTATGCTTGCATGTGTTGGATGAGTAAATGTGTGATAATTATAAGTGTATAAGTGTTTTGGGGAGGCAAAGGGCTTGGTAAATAATCTTACTTGTTGCCACACGGGCAGCCACACGGCTATGTGCCCAGGGTGTGTGAAGTCTGCACTTGATTTTCAGAAATTCGAAACGCCATACGGCCTAACACACGGGCGTGTGCCCCTGTTTTTCAAGAAAATTTTCAGTGCTTTCAAAAGTTCTCGGTTTAGTCCTGGACCACTTCCAAGGTATGTATTGGGCCTCGTAGGACCTATTTAGGAACTCAAAGATAAAAATTTGAAAAGTTTTAATTTGGATCAAATTTTATGATTCGGTTTAATACGTTTACAAGTGTATGTGTTCCGGTAATGCCTCGTACCCTATTTCGGCATCAGATACGGGTAAGGGGTGTTACAAAGTCTTTCCTAATAACCCAATCCTAGACATGTTCATTCCCATTACCACATCACTTAGTCTTTTTCTTTCTAAAGAAGTGTTAAGTTTATTCATGCTTGTTATGTTTTATTCTGTAGAAATTAAATCCTAATTACGAAAGAAATAAATTCCTAAAGACGTAAAAATAATTAAATAAATAACAAGACAAGAATCCCCCCTTTTATTTTTCTGACTCATCCCCCTTGTCTTTTTCAGCTCCATCTCCGCTTGCATAGTTAGTTTCTTCCGTCCATGTCTCAAAGATAGCATCTGGGAATTCAGGAAAAAAAGTATTAGAGATATTCTTAAAAGTATTTCGAATTGAGTACTCTCTAATTTTTGCATATTTCTAGTAAGTTTGTTGTTGATTGTGCATGAACTTGAACATATCCATCATAATTGACAACTTCGATTTCTTTGAAGTACTTGTAGAAGTCAGCATTGGAGTTGTAGATTCAGGTTCAACACTTAGCTTGACTATTTCTTCTTCTGGCTCAACCTTTAGTTTAGGGTTTGCAAATCCTTTAACTAGTTTAGGACTGTTCAGTTCCTTATCAGATTCTTCTTCAGTGTCTGTAATTGAATGAGCTTCAGTCCCAGTTTCATTTGTTGACTCCTCGGTATCTGGCTCAGTTGGCTCTTCTTGCTCGCCTTGATTCAACTCATGCACCTTCTCTACTAACCTTTCAAGATCATGATTTGTAATGCACCCTTGAACATATTGCCCCTTAAGATTTACTTGTGTTTTAACATGGGCCCTTAAGCAAAGTGAAGTGATTAATGATGGGAAATAAGCACTTCCTATTTGCTTGTGTTTTAACATGGGCCCTTAAGCAAAGTGAAGTGATTAATGATGGGAAATAAGCACTTCCTGTCTTCTTTTTAGCACAATCACGAATCTCCTTGAGAATAATTTTCCAAACATTAATGGACTTTTCTATCAAAATTGCATATAACAAGAGCATACATTCCATCGAGATGGTGGAACTATGTGAGATATGCATAAAACTGTAGCGAACGAAATAAAACCATACCTTTTCTATTGGTTTTAGGTATTCCCTTCGGCAAGAATAGCTCCTGAACTTTCTTATAATCCATTGGGATCACGGATTTGTCACAGCATCAAGCACTTGTTGAAGAAAATCCCAATTGATATTGTTCATCATAGTGTAGTACTCATCTTCTTCAACATCAGGTAAGTTAAAAAAATCATTTATGGACTTAGAAGTAAGAGGTACCTTTTTCTTTCGGACGATGACCTCAGTAGCATCTTTCATAGTCAAACTAGCATAGAATTCCCAAACTAGTTCATCATCAGGAAGTGAACGAGCATCACAAAATTGTTCCCATTTGAGAGTATTGATTTTCTTTCTAATCGGTATTGTAACAGTTCGATTTAGACCCTAGTCAAAATAGTGGTTTTGGGACCACAAATCCAAGTCAAAAAAATATTTTAATATTATTTTCTACGCTTACAGTATGTGATTAGGCATATGAGAAAGATTTGTGAATTAATTTTATTGTTTGTGTGCTTAATTTGAGAAAAGGACTAAATCGCATAAAATGTAAAAGTAGCCTTCTATCTGATTAAGTGCTTAATTAATGTGTCTTTCTAAATGTGAGGCCCTTATGTTGTAAATTGGCCATTAGACCTTGGGATGGACGGTTGTGGGCTTATTTTGCATGGTTTGCTTATTAAATTTCAAAGGTTAATTTGGTACAAAGCATATTAATGTGTAATAAAATAAAACAAAACATAAATGAGCCATGCATTTGTGTTCATCCACCGATTGTAGAAAAAGAAAAAATAGGTTTTAAAGCTTTTGAATATTCAGCCCTTGTTCATCTTGATTGATGTATGTTTTTGATTCGATTTTTGATAATTTCTATGTTTTTGTAATCGTTGCTTCGAATACTTCAAAACCCATGCCTTAATTTTGGAAATTGATGATTATGAAAAGAGCCATTGATGAATGCTTGAGCTTTGTGATGTTAGTTGATGAAATATGAAATATATGTGTTAGATTAACATGTTTTGTCTTTGGATTTTTGGTGAATTTGAGTAATTTGGACTAAATTGTGAAAATAATATTTTGAGGGACTAAAATGTGAAAATATAAGGGCTAATTTGTAAATTGCCCTAAATATGTGTTTTTGGATTGAATTGAATGATTAAGTGAATAAAAGAATTAAATTTGAATATGTATAGATCAAGAACCAAAGAAAACAGATTTAGACCGAGGAAAGTCGAAAGTGATCGAGTAGTCGAATCCGTCCGTTTATTCAGAAATACGAGGTAAGTCTATATACAAATAAATGTATTTGAATTGATTTATTCATGTTCATTTGATATTGAATTGTGATGAATGGCTTTGGATGAAATACGTGAGAAATCTGAGAAAGCATCGACAATGTATCAATACCTGAAAAGTCTCGTACGAACCTTAGGAATAGATAGGATTAATATGTCATGACAGAGGGATTCCGATATGTGATATCATGTAAGAGCACGTCGGGGACGTTGGCATTAATTTGAGATTTACGTGTAAGACCATGTATGGGACATCGACATCGTATATGATTTCGTGTAAGACCCTGTCTGGGACAGTGGCATCAATATTCGATTACATGTAAGACCATGTTTGGGATGTTGGCATTGTACGATTATTCTTTGTATTCCGAGTATCCTATTTGATTCCGAATGGTTCGACGGGCAATTCTGAGAAATGAAAGACTTCATGAAATGTGTAACCGTTTCAGGTACGTTGATGTGTACTCTAGGTTTAAGCATGAAAGGTAGGTATATGTGGAAGTGCACAAGTGAGATATGTGCATGAAATTGTTGAGACAAAACGTGGTATATGTAAGAATGTGCTTGAATAAAAGAGATAGTTTGAGATATGATTTGTGGTAAGCAATGGCTACACTAATGAGCCAAAGAAGAATTATGTGTTTGCATTTGAGATATGTTAGTGAATTTGTATTTGTTATGATTATGAATGTTATTTGATAAGTTTATTTTTATATGGCTTACTAAGCTTTTGAAAGCTTACTCTGTATGTGTGTTTGCTTTGTTTTATAGATCGTTAAAGCTACGGAAGGCTCGGGGATTCTCGAGGATCATCACCACACTATCAAACTCTATTTTGGTTCCTTTTGAAAGTGTAAATATTTAAGTATGGCATGTATAGTCTGGTTGAAATGGTTGATATTTGAGTTGTATATAAATAGCCATGTGATATGGCTAGATAATGAACATGATGTGAATGAGTAGTTACGCTATATGATGCATAGTTTGGTATGTTTAGTGGTTAATGGTTGAATTGATGAAATGGTCAAATTTATGATAAGTTTATTGATGCAAAGTTGGTATGTTTAAGATGAATGGCTAGTATATTGAAATTGTAAGTTTTTATTGAATGGTTTATACTTAGAAATGTTTGTGATGAGAATGAGATAAATGTTGCATAAGTTGATATGCTTGATATGTTCTTGAATGGTTAGAAAAGATGGTCATTTTGATATGTTTTGAATTGGTATAATGCTTGTAGGTATAACCCAATGTGTGGGTGGCAAATTGGCCTTGTAAATGGCCTATAATTGCCCACATGGTTGAGGACACGGGCGTGTGGCTTGACCGTGTCCTTCGTGGTTGTATTTTAAAACAAGTCAGGCTCGACCACGGGCTGGACACACGGGCGTGTGACTGGCCGTGTGGTGCAAGTCAGTGTCGACCACGGGTGAGGCACACGGGCGTGTCTCAGGCCGTGTGGACAAGTCAGTATGTATGCCCTATTTTACCACGGCTTAGACACACGGGTGTGTCTGAGGCCGTGTGAGGCACACGGCCTACCCACACGGGCGTGTGACCTCTGTAACTTTGAAAAATATTTGATTTTTCAAAAAAAATTTGTATGGTTCCGGTTTAGTTTCGACCCATTTCTAATGCATGTTTAGGGTCTCGTAGACCTCATTAAGGGACTATTTGCTTGTGTTTTGCTACGATATGACAGTGATGTACATATTGATGTGTAATGTTTATAAAAGTTTCTGATTAGTCCGATAATGCCTTTTAACCCTAAACCGAAAATGGTTACGGGTTAGGGGTGTTACATTTAATTGGTATCAGATCTACGGTTTAGTCGATTCTAGGACTAACGTAGCGTGTGAGAGTCTAGCTATACATGCCATATATGAATTGTGACAGTGTGATGAATCCCGACGTATAAAATGTGTTTTTCGTATAGTAGTGGATTCTAAAAGAGCTGTAGCTGATGATGTTGAAAGTAATGCACCTGCTCCCGCTCAAGGGACAGTGCCATCTGATTCGAGACCGGCTACTAGCGGTCAGGAAGGAGAGGCTAAACAAGCCTTCTTCCAATTGATGAATGAGTGGTTCACTCAATACGTTAGAACAAATCCGGCTGCTTCACAACCTCCGCCCCCTCCTAATCCTCCTCAGACTTCTGTTGTACCTCCAGCTGTGAATCTGAATCTGTTGAATAAGCCTCCGGTCGATAAAATTCGTAAATATGGGGCTGAAGAGTTCAGGGCTACCAATGAAGATGATGCTGAGAAAGCTTAGTTTTGGCTCGAGAACACAATTCGAGTGTTTGATGAAATTTCATTGACTCCTGATGAATGTATAAAATGTGTTGTTTCCTTGCTACGAGATGCGGCTTATCAGTGGTGGAAGACTTTGATTTCAGTTGTTCCAAAAGAACGGATTACATGGGATTTCTTTCAGTCTGAGTTCCGAAAGAAATATATCAGCTAGAGATTTATAGATCAAAAGCGAAAAGAGTTTCTGGAATTGAAATAGGGTCATATGACTGTCACTGAGTATGGGCGAGAATTCGTGAGATTAAGTCAATATGCCCGGGAATGTGTTTCAACTGAAGCGATAATGTGTAAAAGATTTGATGACGGCTTGAATGAAGACATCCATTTGCTAGTTGGAATTTTGGAAATAAAAGAATTTGTTGTGCTTATTGATCGAGCATGTAAAGCTGAGGCACTCGGGAAAGATAAAAGAAAAGCTGAGACAGAAGCTAGAGATGTGAGAAAGAGATTCTCAAGTAAAACATTTCAGTCTGCATCAAAGAAATTCAGAGATGAATATAGTCGTTCAAAGGCTAATGTGGGACATTTGAACAGAGATCGAGCTAGATCGCAGTCAAACTTTAAAGCTCCAGCTACTTCGATGACTAGTGTGGGAAATGTTCGATCTAAGCGACCTGAATGTAAGAATTGTAGAAAAAGACATCCAGGTAGTTGTAGATTGAATGGTCGAGCCTGTTTCAGATGTTTATCACTAGATCATTTCATTCAAGATTGTCCTGAGTCTGTTGAACAAGAGATTGTACAGAATCCGAAGTCAGATAATACTTCAGTTAGAGGTAGACCTTCAAGAAACACAAGAAATGTAAGTGGTAGTCAGAGAACGACGAGGGATACAGTCGCAAGATCTGAAGCTAGAGCGCCTGCCAGAGCGTATGCCATTCGAGCTCGTGAGGAAGCTTCGTCTCCAGATATTATTATGAGTACATTTACTCTTTATGATACTTCTCTGATTGCATTGATAGATACAGGGTCTACTCATTCGTATGTATGCATGAACTTAGTATCCAGTAAGACTTTGCCTATAGAGTCTACTGAATTTGTTATTAAAGTATCCAACCCCTTAGGTAAAAGTGTCTTGGTTGACAAAGTATGCAAGAATTGCCCGTTGATGTTTCGAGATATCTGTTTTCCGGCTGATCTGATGCTATTACCTTTTGATGAGTTTGATATAATTCTAGGTATGGATTGGTTAACATTGCATGATGTTGTTGTAAACTGAAAACAAAAGACCATTGATTTGAGATGTCAGAATGATGAAATAGTTCGGATTGGATCAAATGATTTGAATGGGTTACTGGCTGTGATATCAGTGATGAAAGCTCAGAGTTACGTGAAAATGAGTTGCGAAGCCTATTTTGCCTATGTGATTGATTCGAGAATGACTGGAAAGAAAGTTGAATCTGTGCCAGTTGTTTGTGAATTCCCTGATGTATTTCTTGAAGAATTACCGAGATTACCTCCGATACAAGAAGTTGAGTTTTGTAATGATTTAATATCGGGGGCAACTCCTATTTCAATAGCTCCGTATAGAATGGCACCAACAGAATTGAAAGAATTGAAGTCATAGTTGCAAGAGTTAACCGATAGAGGATTTTCACGACCGAGTTTCTCACCTTAGGGTGCTCCTGTTCTATTTGTGAAAAAGAAAGATGGCACGATGAGAATGTGTATTGATTACCGTCAGTTGAACAAAGTGACTATTAAGAACAAATATCCTCTGCCCAGAATTGATGATTTGTTTGATCAGCTGAAAGGAGTCACCGTGTTTTCAAAGATAGATTTGAGATTGGGGTATTATCAGTTGCGAGTAAAAGATTCAGACATTCCAAAAATTGCTTTTAGAACGAGGTACGTCTATTATGAGTTTTTAGTTATGCCTTTCGGACTAACGAATGCTCCTACTATTTTTATGGATTTAATGAACAAAATTTTCAGACCGTATTTGGATCGATTTGTTGTTGTATTCATTGACAACATTTTGATTTATTCGTGTGATGAAATTGAGCATGCTGAGCATCTGAGAATCGTGCTACAGACTCTACGAGATAAGCAATTGTATGAAAATTTTAGCAAATGTGAATTCTGGTTGCGTGAAGTTAGTTTTTTGGGACATATTGTATCAGTTGCAGGAATACAAGTTGATCTGAGCATGATTTTAGCTATTTTGGAGTGGAAGCCTCCGAGAAATGTGTCTGAAGTTCACAGTTTTCTGGGACTTACTGGTTATTATCGACGGTTCGTAAAAGGATTTTCGATGATTGCAACTCCTATGACGAGATTGCTTCAGAAAGATGTGAAGTTTGAATGGTCCGATAAGTGTCAAAAAAGCTTTGATCAGTTGAAAGCCCTTTTGACCAAAGCTCCAGTTTTGGTACAGCCAGAATCAGGTAAAGAGTTTGTGATTTATAGTGATGCTTCGTTGAATGGTCTGGGATGTGTTTTGATACAGGATGGCAAAGTCATAGCTTATGCCTAAAGACAGTTGAAACCGCATGAAAAGAATTATCCGACACACGATCTTGAGTTAGCTGTAATTGTATTTGCTTTAAAGATCTGGCGTCATTATCTCTTTGGTGAAAAATGCCACGTGTTTTCGGATCATAATAGTCTGAAATATCTGATGACTCAGAAAGACCTGCATTTGCGACAAACACGATGGTTAGAGCTGTTGAAAGACTACGAGCTTGTGATAGATTATCATCCGGGTAAGGCAAATGTTGTTGTTGGTGCATTGAGTCGAAAATCAATGTTTGCATTACGTGCAATGAATGCTCATTTAAACCTGTCTGATGATGGTTCAGTTTTAGCTAAATTTAAAGCGAAACCGTTGTTTTTACAGCAAATATGTGATGCTCAAAAAGTTGATAATGAAATGTTAGCGAAATGAGCTCAGTGTGATTTGAATTCTGATTCAGAATTTTGAGTTGATATTGATGATTGTTTGAGATTTCAAGATCGGATTTGTGTTTCGAGAAACCCAGAGTTGATTCAGTTGATCTTGAATGAAGCACATAACAGTCGCTTATATGTTCATCTGGGAAGTATAAAGATGTATCATGATTTGAAGCAACATTACTGGTGGTCTGGTATGAAACGAGACATCTCTGAATTTATTTCAAAATGTTTAGTCTGTCAGCAAGTTAAAGCTGAACATCAAGTGTCATCTGATTTGTTACAACTGATAATGATTCTTGAGTGGAAATGGGATAGAGTAACGATGGATTTCATTTTAGGGTTGCCATTGACTCCGAGAAAGAAAGATGCAATTTGGGTCGTAGTGGATAGATTGACGAAATCAGCTCATTTTATTCTGGTGCAATCTGATTACTCACTTGATAAATTAGCTAAGCTTTATATTTTTAATATTGTGAGATTGCACGGGGTGCCACTATCTATTGTGTCTGACAGAGATCCGAGGTTTACTTCAAGATTCTGGAAGAAACTGCAAGAGGCCTTGGGTACTAAATTGCATTTTAGTACAGCTTTTCACCCACAGACAGATGGTCAATCCGAGCGGATTATTCAGACTCTCGAGGATATGTTGAGATGATGTATTTTTGAGTTTGATGGTACGTGGGAACAATATTTGCCATTGATTGAGTTTGCGTATAATAATAGTTTTCAGTCGAGCATTAAAATGGCACCTTATGAAGCTTTGTACGGACGTAAATGTCGAACACCTTTGTATTGGACTGAGCTCAGTGAGAATAAGATACACGGGGTTAATTTGATCAAAGAAACTGAACAAAAAGTGAATGTGATTCGTGATAGTCTGAAAGCCGCGTCAGATCATCAGAAATCTTACGCAGACTTGAAATGAAAAGAAATCGAATTTGAGATCAGGGATAAAGTGTTCTTGAAAGTGTCTCCGTGGAATAAAATAATTCGTTTTGGCAAAAAGAGAAAATTGAGTCCGAGGTTCATCGGGCCGTATGAAATTACTGAGCGCATCGGACCTGTTGCGTACAGATTATTGCTACCATCTGAGCTAGAAAAGATTCATCATGTTTTTCACGTGTCAATGCTTCGACGATACAGATCCGATCCCTCGCATGTGATTTCTCCGTCTGAGATTGAGATCCGATCCGATATGACTTATGTGGAAGAACCGATCCATATTTTAGCTCGCGAGGTGAAAGAATTAAGAATTAAGAAGATTCTGTTAGTAAAAGTGCTATGGCATCGACACAGAGTGGAAGAGGCTATGTGGGAGCCTGAAGATACTATGAGACAACAATATCCAAATCTGTTTAACGATAAGATTTTCGGGGATGAAAATCCCTAAGGGGGCAGAATTATAATAGTTCGGTTTAGACCCTAGTCGGAATAGTGGTTTTGGGACCATAAATCTGAGTCAAAAAAGTATTTTAATATTATTTTCTGGGCTTACAATATGTGATTAGGCATATGAGAAAGTTTCGTGAATTAAATTTTTTGTTTGTGTGCTTAATTTGAGAAAAAGGACTAAATCGCATAAAATGTAAAAGTAGCCTTCTATTTGATTAAGTGCTTAATTGATGTGTCTTTCTAAATGTGAGGCCCTTATGTTGTAAATTGGCCATTAGACCTTGGGATGGACGGTTGTGGGCTTATTTTGCATGGTTTGCTTATTAAATTTCAAAGGTTAATTTGGTAAAAAACATATTAATGTGTAATAAAATAAAATAAAACATAAATGAGCCATGCATTTGTGTTCATCCACCGATTGTAGAAGAAAGAAAAATAGGTTTTAAAGCTTTTGAATATTCGGCCCTTGTTCATCTTGATTGAGGTATGTTTTTTATTCGGTTTTTGATAATTTCTATGTTTTTATAATCGTTGCTTCGAATACTTCAAAACCCATGCCTTAATTTTGGAAATTGATGATGATTATGAAAAGTGCCATTGATGAATGCTTGAGCTTTGTGATGTTAGTTGATGAAGTATGAAATATATGTGTTAGATTAACATGTTTTGTCTTTGGATTTTTGGTGAATTTGAGTAATTTGGACTAAATTGTGAAAATAATATTTTGAGGGACTAAAATGTGAAAATATAAAGGGCTAATTTGTAAATTACCCTAAATGTGTGTTTTTGGATTGAATTGAATGATTAAGTGAATAAAAGAATTAAATTTGAATATGTATAGATCAAGAACCAAAGAAAATGGATTTAGACCGAGGAAAGTCGAAAGTGATCAAGTAGTCGAATCCGTCCGTTTATTCATAAATACGAGGTAAGTCTATATACAAATAAATGTATTTGAATTGATTTATTCATGTTCATTTGATATTGAATTGTTATGAATGGCTTTGGATGAAATACTTGAGAAATCCGAGAAAGTATCGACAATGTATCAATATCCGAAATGTCCCGTACAAACCTTAGGAATAGATAGGATTAATATGTCAAGACAGAGGGATTCTGATATGTGATATCATGTAAGACCACGCCTGGGACGTTGGCATTAATTTGAGATTTACGTGTAAGACCATATTTGGGACATCGGCATCGTATATGATTTCGTGTAAAACCCTGTCTAGGACAGTGGCATTGATATTCGATTACATGTAAGACCACGTCTGGGACATTGGCATTGTACGATTATTCTGTGTATTCCGAGTATCCTATTTGATTCCGAATGGTTCGACGGGAAATTCCGAGAAATGAAAGACTTCATGAAATGTGTAACCGTTTCAGGTACGTTGATGTGTACTCTAGGTTTAAGCATGAAAGGTATGTATATGTGGAAGTTCACAAGTGAGTTATGTGCATGAAATTGTTGAGACAAAATATGGTATATGTAAGAATGTGCTTGAATAAAAGAGATAGTTTGAGATATGATTTGTGGTAAGCAATGGCTACAATAATGAGCCAAAGAAGAATTATGAGTTTGCATTTGAGATATGTTAGTGAATTTGTATTTGTTATGATTATGAATGTTATTTGATAAGTTTATTTGTATATGGCTTACAAAGCTTTTGAAAGCTTACTCTGTGTGTGTGTTTGCTTTGTCTTATAGATCGTTAAAGCTATGGAAGGCTCGGGGATTGTCGAGGATCATCACCACACTATCAAACTCTATTTTGGTTCCTTTTGAAAGTGTAAATATTTAAGTATGGCATGTATAGTCTAGTTGAAATGGTTGATATTTGAGTTGTATATAAATAGCCATGTGATATGGCTAGATAATGAACATGATGTGAATGAGTAGTTATGCTATATGATGCATAGTTTGGTATGTTTAGTGGTTAATGGTTGAATTGATGAAATGGTCAAATTTATGATAAGGTTATTGATGCAAAGTTGGTATGTTTGAGATGAATGGCTAGTATATTGAAATGGTAAGTTTTTTGAATGGTTTATAGTTAGAAATGTTTGTGATGAGAATGAGATAAATGTGGCATAAGTTGATATGCTAGATATGTTCTTGAATGGTTAGAAAAGATGGTCATTTTGATATGTTTTGAATTGGTATAATGCTTGTAGGTATAACCCAATATGTGGGTGGCAAATTGGCCTTGTAAATGGCCTATAATTGCCAACACGATTGAGCTGTAACACCCCAAACCCGATCAAAATGCTACGACCGAATCTGGCATGTCACAGGGGAGAAAACATTTCTGAAAACCGAGTTATTGCCTTGAAGAGGAAAGGAAACCTTGGAATTTATAAAAATAGAGTTTGTATTGAGCGACTAGTTGAACCATTTTGAGATTTAGTTTGAAAAGCTGAGTTGCCTTGTTATCAATACTCAATTGCTAATTACCCAATTGTAAAATCTTGAAAATCACGCGATTATTTAAGTTTTGAAAACATCCCTTTCATAATCTTTTAGGCATGCCTTAACGATCAAAGCAAAATTAAGAGAATTAACAAAATAAATAAATCCAAGTTAAAATTTAGATGGCCTTATTACATTACCCAAAATCTAACTTAAAGTAAAATAAATCCGAAATAACCGAAATAAAAATCGAAATATCGTGCATGGCCACCTCGAGTCCACCTCGGCTCCATATCCGCGATCTAAGGATTACCTGCAAAAATAACGGAAGGGGTGAGTCACCGAGACTCAGTGGGTAAATCCCCGTCAAATCGAACTTAGACTCTCCCACAGATTCATATGCAAAATATGTATGTCATGCAACCCAACCAACCTAGATATCCATCCGCATCTCCTGTGTCTACCCAACATTTGTGGCACCTAGCCACTGGTGGTACCTAACCACTGGTGACAAAAGTCACAATAATTGTATGTGGGGCCAACCCACTTGTGGTACCTAACCACTGGTGACAATCCCTAATATCAATACGTGGGGCCAACCCTTTGTGGTACCAAACCACCGGGATGAGTCACGAGAAATATATGTGGTACCTAACCTTTGGTGGTTCCAAACCACCGAGACTTAGTCACAAAATGATAATATGTGGGGTCAACCCACTTGTGGTACCTAACCACTTTGGTGTGATCCGAAAGATCATGTTTCCTTCCTCTTCATCTCATATCCCAAACTCATGTACAACAATCAATATGATATGATCATGCTTAACGATTAGTTGACATGGCACATTCTGAGTTTTTAACGTATGCATTTATTGATAGCGAGAACATAATAGACTTACCGGAATCCTCGCTTTTACCTGAAGGGTATTTTAGTGACAAAACGTCACTTGACTTTCGAGACATACTAGCAACTAATAAAATAACACATGAAGTGTGTGAGAGCTACCCACACGAAAACACGTAACACAATACTTTCTATGTCGACACTATCGCTTGTGAGCACTACCGCTATCTACCTACTACTCGCTCGAAGGTAGGCCCACAACCCGGTGGCCAATCTCGAGCTAGCGACCTTGCGCCGCTTCTTAATCTTAGAGTGGGTTCACAGGTCCAACCCCTTCCTAGAATCATTGGCATTTGAGTCCATGGAACAGATCTTTGGTCGAAGACCGAGTTAACATGTAGAGTAAGATATGAATAGATTTACACGCTTAACTGAATAGATCTTCTTACCTAGATCGATAAAAGCTGAGGCTTTAGGCTTGATTCACAAGTCAAACGAATCCCGAAAGTCTCCAAGAAGAAAGCGACACCACTTCCACCTATATTCGGCCAAGCATCCTACCATTAGGCCAATTAGCCATTTCAGCTTTGGCATGAAAACCCAAAAGAGTGATAACGAAATAAGAGAAATCGCCCCTTACTTTAACCCACAGATTCATTCAACACCTAGGAAGAATCGACACCACACCACCTTAGAGAAGATTCGACAAAGGCTAGAGTAAAAGAGAATTAGATAAAAAAACCCGAAAATAGAAATGAAGATCTTCAAATAGAGGCTTAAGGGTTTCGACTTTTAGGGAAAAATGGAATAGGGAATAGAAGTTTGAGGTTTCGGTTTTGAGAATAACAAATAGAGAAGGAAAAAGATGAAAAAAAGGTTTCGGCTTTTAGGGAGATTGAGAGAAAACGCAAGAGAGAATGGCTAGGAGATTCGATTTTGGAAAAAGAAAGTATGGGGCAAGGGGTGTTCGGCTCTTGCAAGAAATTAGAGATGAGAAGAGAGTTAGGGGGGTTTCGGCCCTAAGAAGAAATTGTGAGAAGAGAAAAGAAACATAATGAAAGGAGGGTTCGGTTCTAGCAGAAAAGAGATGAAGAGAAAGTAGGAACTTCAAATGCCAAAAATGCAAATGCCGAAAATGAGAAAAGAACTCCTACTTGGCTAGACAGAAATTCGGCACACTCTAGCCACACAAAAACCGATCCTTCCCCCTACTAAGAGTTTGAAATTCGGCCAACACTACCACCCCTTACTCAATCCCTTGTTTTTCTCTTTAAACCACTCCTGACCACTTATTTGAAACATTTTGAACACTCCAAGCTCCACTTTTTCCTCTCTGCCAACCATTCAAATTATTTGACTCAGTCCACTCCCCTATCCTGAGGTGTTTGATCGATTTACGCCTCTGCTCCCCTTGACGCCAAAAAAAAACTTCCAAAATGAACTCCTTGCGACTCGAACTTGCTCCCTCTCCCCCTCTCTATGGCGTCACTTACCAGCATCTTAAGTGGCGCCTCCTTGCCACTCTGCCATCCCTTTTCTTGTGTCACCAATCGCAACCTAAAACCCCTTAAGTCCTACTCCTATTCAGCTCATCCCTAGAGTGCCCAAAACGAAAATTTTCACTAAGGCTCCAGCTTACCCCTAAGTCATTCCTAGACCCTAAAGTACCCTAAACTAACATGACAAACATAGCATTCACATACAAACACGTAAAATGCAAAGGCCCTAATTTAGGATGTTACATGAGGACACGGGCATGTGGCTCGACCGTGTCCTTCGTGGTTGTATTTCAAAACAAGTCAGGCTCGACCACGGGCTGGACACACGGGCGTGTGACTGGCCTTGTGGTGCATGTCAGTGTCGACCACGGGTGAGGCACACGGACATGTCTCAGGCCGTGTGGACAAGTCAGTATGTATGCCCTATTTTGCCACGTCTTAGACACACGGGCGTGTCTGAGGCCGTGTGAGGCACACAGCCTACCCACACGGGTGTGTGACCTCTGTAACTTTGAAAAATATTTGATTTTTCGAAAATTTTTTGTATGGTTTCGGTTTAGTTCCGACCCATTTCTAATGCATGTTTAGGGTCTCACAAACTTACCTCGGTACCAAAATATGTATAATTGTTCAATTTAGTCCACCACCTTGTTCTTTACTCGGTTTCGGTCCGGACTTCATGTTTCTTGATCTATAATGACAATTTCACTTATTTAATGATCACATTGACTAACACAGCCCATATATCACACTTTGGCAAAAATTATAATTTTGCCCCTAAACTTTCACATATTTGCAAAATGGTCCCTAGGCTCATATAATGAAATGTACTCATTTTCTTGGTTACCCAAGCCTAGCCGAACCCATCTTAACCTTATAATATCTTATATTTTCCTTCTAAACTGATTTTTACTACACATTTTATCATCTTTACAAATAAGTCTTTTTTATGAGTTTTCCATGAAAATCACTTAGGAAAAGATGTTCGTCACACATCAAACTTTCATATTTCTCCTTTAAACATCAAAATACATGCATATCATACATGGTTAAAATTTTGAACATGAACTCTAGCTCAAAATAGTGGTAGAAATAGCTAAATCGAGCTACGAGGATCTCAAAAATACGAAGAACATCAAAAACTTTGAGCTTGAAAATGAATAAAACCCTAGCTCCGGCTTCTCCTCAAAATTTCGGCACTTAGGGAAGATGGACACCATTTTTTTACTTCTTTTCCCCTTTTTATTTATTTATTAACCAAATGACTAAAATGCCCTTAAGGCCCTTTTCTTGAGATTTTTCCTTCCCATGTCTATTTTTGTCCATCATAAGATATAATGGTCTAATTGCTATATAAGGACCTCTAATAAATTTTCTAATGCTATCTCATACTTAAAACTTCTAGAATCTCATATTTTTCCATCTTTGCAATTTAGTCCTAATGGATAAATTGATCACTAAATTATAAAATTTCTTCATGAAATTTTTACAAAATCATGCAACCATGTCATAGACCTCATAAAATCCATAAAACACATATTTCTACTGCGGATTTGTGGTCTCGCAACCACTATTCTGACTAGGATCTAAATTAGGCTGTTACAATTCTCCCCTCTTAGGGATTTTCGTCCCTGAAAATATTACCTGTAAAAAGGTTTGGATATTGGTTTCTCATAGCCTCCTCGGGCTCCCATGTAGCCTCTTCTACCCCATGTCTTTGCCACAATACTTTCAAAAGAGCTATACTTTTATTTCTTAACTATTTGACTTCTCGCGCCAAAATCTTAACCAGCTCTTCAGCATAAGTCATGTCGGGTTGAATTTCAACCTCTGTCGATACAATCACATGTGAAGGGTCTGATCGATAACGGCGCAACATTGACACGTGAAACACATCATGGATCTTTTCCAACTCAGGTGGTATAGCCAACCGATAGGCTACTGGTCTTAACCTCTCAGTAATCTCATACGGTCCGATAAAGCGCGGACTCAATTTACCTTTCCGGCCAAATCTGAGAACCTTCTTCCATGGTGACACTTCCAAAAATACCTTATCACAAACTTGAAACTCAATCTCTTTCCGTTTCAAATCCGCGTAGGATTTTTGTCTATCCGAAGTAGCTTTTAAACAATCACAAATCACTCTTACTTTCTCTTCGATTTCTCTGACTAAATCGATTCCATGAATCTAATTTTCTCTGAGTTTGGTCCAATACAAGGGCGTTCGGTACTTACGCCCATACAATGCCTCATAAGGCACCATTTTCAAACTCGACTGAAAATTATTATTGTAGGCAAATTCCACTAACGGTAAGTACTTTTCCCAATTACCTTGAATTTCCAAAACACAGCATCGCAGCATGTCTTCAAGTATCTGTATTACTCTCTCCGACTGTCCGTCATTTTGTGGATGGAAAGCCGTACTAAAATTAAACTTTGTACCCATGGCTTCTTGTAACTTTTTCCAAAATTGTGATGTAAATCTCGGATCTCTATCCGAAATAATCAACAACAATACTCCGTGTAATCTCACAATTTCTGACACATACAAATCTGCCAACTTATCAAGCGAATAGTCAATGCGTACCGGTATAAAGTAAGCCGATTTCGTAAGCCTATCAACCACAACCCATACAACATCTTTCTTTTTCGGTGTCAAGGGCAAACCCGTCACAAAGTCCATAGCAATACGGTCCCATTTCCACTCGGGAACCATAATAGGCTGAAGTAAACCCGAAGGTACTTGGTGTTCAGCTTTCACTTGCTGACAAATCAAGCATCTCGATACAAATTCGGAAATATCTTTCTTCATACTCGGCCACCAATACCATTTCTTTAAGTCATTATACATCTTTGTACTGCCTGGATGTACAGATAAACATCCACTATGTGCTTCATGCAAAATTTTCTGAATAAGTTCATCGTCTCTTGGTACATAGACTCTATCTCGGAACATCAAAAATCCATCAGAACTAATACGAAAATCTGACTCCATACCCGGTTCACATTGAACTCTTTTAGCTTGCAAATCACTGTCGCCTTTCTGAGCTTCACAAATTTCTTGGAGAAATATCGGTCTAGCTCTCAACTCGGCTAGAATAGAACCATCATTTGATAAAGCCAACCGTGTGTTCATAGCTCTCAATGCGAACAAAGATTTCCTACTCAAGGCATCGGCGACCACATTCACCTTTCCTGGGTGGCAGTCGATCACTAACTCGTAATCTTTTATTAACTCTAACCATCTTCGTTACCTTAGGTTCAATTCCTTTTGAGTCATCAAGTACATTAGACTTTTATGATCAGTAAATACCCGACATTTCTCACCATACAAATGGTGTCTCCAAATCTTCAATGCAAATACAATGGCGGCTAATTCCAAATCATGTGTCGGGTAATTCTTCTCGTGCGGCTTTAACTGTCTATAGGCATAAGCTATCACCTTGCCCTCTTGCATGAGTACACAACCCAATCCATTCAAAGATGCATCACTATAAACCATAAATTCTTTTCTCGGTTCAGGTTGTACTAAAACAGGAGCTTCAGTCAACATTGCCTTTAGTTTCTGAAAACTCTGTTGGCACTTTTCTGACCACTCAAACTTTACATCTTTTTGTAATAACCTCGTCATCGGTGTAGCTACCATGGAAAATCCTTTGACAAACCGTCTGTAATAACTAGCCAGGCCTAGAAAACTTCTAACCTCGAATACATTCCTCGGCGGTTTCCAATCAACAATTGCTGAAATCTTACTCGGGTCAACTCGAATACCATCACCCGAAACAATATGCCCCAAAAATCCGACTTCTTTAAGGCAAAATTCACTTTTACTAAACTTGGCATATAAATGCTTATCCCATAAAACTTGTAAGGCCATCCTCAAGTGCTCAGCATGCTCGTTCTCATCACGAGAGTAAATCAATATATCATTAATAAAGACTACAACAAATTTGTCCAAATATGGCCGAAAGATGCGATTCATTAAGTCCATAAACACGGCAGGGGCGTTGGTTAAACCAAAAGGCATAACTAGAAATTCATAGTGCCCATACCTTGTCAAAAATGCGGTTTTCAGCACATCTGAGTCTTTCACTCTGAGCTAGTAATAACCGGACCTCAAGTCTTTCTTGGAAAACACAATGGCTCCCTTCAATTGGTCAAAAAATTCATCGATCCTTGGCAGTGGATACTTGTTCTTTACGGTCACCTTATTAAGTTGCCGATAATCTATACATAACCTCATAGAACCATCTTTCTTTTTCACAAATAATAAGGGAGCACCCTAGGGAGAATAACTCAGTCTTGCGAAGCCTCTATCCGTCAACTCTTGTAGTTGGGCCTTCAATTCTTTCAACTCAGCCAGAGCCATTTTATACGGAGCAATCAAAATGGGCGCGGTACCAGGGGCTAACTCAATTCCAAATTCAATCTCTCTAACCAGAGGCAACCCGAGCAATTCTTCCAAAAATAGCTCTGGATACTCACACACTATTGGCACTAATTCAATTCTTAACTCAGTCTCTTTGGCATTCATCACAAAGGCAAAGTAAGCTTCACAACCCTTTCTTATACATTTCTGAGCAGTCATAGAAGAAATCACTACAGGCATGCTATCCAATTCATCTGATTCAATCCGAAGAATATCACCACTTTCACATTTCAACTCAATAAATTTTCTTCCACAATTTACTACCACATCATGAATAGTCAACCAATCCATGCAAAGTATTACATTGAATTCATCAAACGGCAAAAGCATAAGGTTAGCTAGAAAACAGTGACCTCTAATCATCAAAGGACAACTCTTACATACTTTGTCAACTAACACACATTTGCCTAAGGGATTTGACACTTTTATCATGAATTCTGTAGATTCTACAGGCGTGTTCATATTAGTTACTAATTTCATACAAACATATGAGTGGGTAGATCCCGGATCAATTAAAGCAACAACTGGAGTATTATAGAGAGAAAATGTACCCGTAATCACATCGAGGATGGCGCCTCTTGTGGCCTTGAATGGCATAAGTCCTCGCAGCGCTCTACCCTCAGATCTTGCAATCTGCTCTCTAGGTGTATTCTTACTACTCGTTCCATTTCCCAGATTTCTCTGTGGTCTCCCTCTAGTAATGTTACCCGATCTTGCACTCTGAAATTTCTCTTTTTCACCCATCTCGGGACAATCTCTAATAAAATGTTCTTGGGATCCAAACTTTTAAAAAGCTCTCTCGTTTGCTCGACACTCACCGGGGTGACGTCTGCCACACTGTGAACATTCTGGTCTACTTGGTCGAGCATTACCAACACTAGCAATTGAAGTGGTCTGAGATTTAGAACCCGAGTACTGTTTACCTTTACTTCTGTTTGAGAACCAAACTAAAGCAGCTGATCGAGTAATGAACTCTCTTGATTTCTTGGACGAGGATTGAAATTACTTACCCAATTGTCTCTTCCTCGAGTCACGAGATGTAACAGCCCGATTTAGGGCCTAGTCAGAATAGTGGTGCGGGACCATGAATCCAAGGTGAATTTATGAGTTTTTAAGGTTCATGCCATGTTTGCATGTTAGTGTGAAAGTTTCATGAAGCAATTTTGCTAAATTGAGGTTGAATGGTCCGAAAAGGACTAAATTGCAAAAGTTGGAAATTATGAGTTTCTAGAAGCATTTTGTATGAAATAGCTCTAGAATAGCAATTATGAGTCCTTAAATAGCAATTTGCCCAAATTATAATTTTTGGAAAAAATTGGACATGAGTTAGTAAATGGTGATATTTTTAAGAGAGGGGCATTTTGGTCATTTACCTATTAAATGATTAATAAAGGAAAAAGATGACAAAAATCATTATCATCTTCTTCCTCATTGCCGAAATTTTCAAAGAAACCATAGCTAGGGTTTGCTCATCTTTCAAGCTTGCTAGTAAGTTCATCTTAGTCCTGTTTTTAATATTCTTCGTGTTTTTGAAGTTCTCGTATTATGAATTAGCTATTTTTAGCTATAAAATGAGCTAAGATGCATGTTCAAAAATCTACCCATGTATGACATGCTTGTTAAATGATGTTTCATGGAAGATTATGAGAGTTTGATGTTAGATAAACATCTTTTCCTCAATGAATTTCATGAAAAATGAATATAGGGACTAGTTTGTAAAAGTTTTGAGATTCCTCATACATAGTAGAAATAGTGAGAATTGATGGTTGTCATAGTAGAGAAAATGAATCAGCTAAGCATGAAGTTTAAGAAAGTTGAATGAAATTCATTTTACGAGCCTTGGGGCAAAAGTGCAAATATGAGAAAGTTTAGGGGCAAAATAGTAATTTTTCCAAAGTATGATTTAAGATTCAATTTAGTCAATGTGGGTATTAAATGATCTATTTATGACTATAGATCAAGAAAAACGAAGCTCGGATTGAAACCGAGGTAAGAACAAGGTCGAGGACTAAATTGCATACCTAGCTACATTTTGTATATTGAGGTAAGTTTGTATGATTTCTAAGCTTTATGATTTATATCATTGAATTGCTTAGTACAATATATAATGTTATTATGAAAATGTTTAATATTATGTTAAACAAAGGAATTAATGAAACCAAGCATGAGAAAGCCCCGATTGAAGTTGAATAGCTTAGGATTCTCGATCTACCACATGAAACAAGAAAGTCCGTATAAAACCAAGCCAAGGCATGGCATCGGCAAGCAAGCAAGATATCATGTAAGTCCAAGGCAAGTTTGGCATTGAATAAGTTATCATGTAAGTCCAAGGCAAGCTTGGCATTGAGTAAGATATCATGTAAGTCCAAGGCAAGCTTGGCATTGAGTAAGTTATCATGTAAGTTCAAGGCAAGCTTGGGATTGAGCAAGTTATCATGTAAGTCCAAGGCAAGCTTGGCATTGAACAAGTTATCATGTAAGTCCAAGGCAAGCTTGGCATTGAACAAGTTATCATGTAAGACCAAGGCAAGCTTGGCATTGAAAAGTTATCAAGAGAAAGAGATCCCATATAAGTCCAAGATAAGACATGGCATTGGTAAGAACAAGAAAGACTTCGTATAAGTCCATGTTAAGTCATGGCCTCGAAATTTAGATGAGATTTAGTATCCTCGGTTAATCATATAAATTCATCGGGCAAACGAGTTAAGCTCCAAAGAGATAACAAGAAAGCTAAGTAAGTAAAGTTATTATCAAGTGAAAAAAGAGTATTATTCATGTTATGAATGATAAATTAGAGATTATGATTATTATGTAAATGTATGTTGATCAATGTGATCAAGTGATACAGGTACCTTGTTTACCTCACAAGTATGAGACTAGTAAGTATAATAAGATATGTAAGAATCAAGTATGAGAAAGTAAGCTTTGTAACTGAAATTATGATACCATTGTTTATGTCAAATGGGTTAATTTAAGCAAGTATGTTGTTATGTGCATTATATGCAAACTTACTAAGCTAAATGCTTACGTCTTTTATTCTTTCTTTCCATGTATTTTCGCCAAGCTAATCTCGTGGATCATTGCCATCGGAGCTCGGAGCACACTATCAATCGCTATTTTGGTATAGCCAAGTTGTTTACATTAAGTGTGGCATGTATAGGAAACATTTCATTTTGAGTATATGTCTTAGAAAGGAGCAAAAGTATGGGTACATCAAGTTTATTATTCTTTTGTAAATGGCTAAGTGATTGGCCAAGTTTGACTAAGTATGTATGTTATTAATATCAATGAAGCATGTTATATTGTTCATGAAAGATGTAATAATTGAGTTGCTGAATTGAGCTTGAGTTTGGTCTTAATTTCAGGATGGCAATTGGCTTGGTAAATAGCCTCTAAGTGCCCACACGGTTAGACACACAAGCGTGTGTCTAGGCCGTGCATAAACTGCACCTTAGCCTTATAAGTAAGAATAGGCCACGGACTAATCCCACGGCCGTGTGTTAAGGCCTTGCATGACACACGGTTAGAACATGGGCGTGTGCCATGGCCGTGTGTTATAAGTCAGAATGCTAAGGTTTTTCAGACGGGCTAGGACCACGAGCGTGCCATGGTCGTGTGAAATTTGGCTGTAAGCTCAAGTTTTAAGCACGGTTGGGAGACACGGGCGTGTCTCAGGGTTACACGGGCGTGTCCCGACTCACATGGGCGTGTGACCCCTGTTTCAATGAAAAGTTTTCGATTGAGTTACGAAAGTTTACAGATATGAGTTTAAGGCCTCGTAGGCCCATGAAAAGTACAAGTTGATTAAGAAAGAGAAGTTCTTATTTCAGAACGAAATTTTATAGCCCGTAAGTACATGATTAAGCAAGTTCAAGCATAGTAATGTCTCGTATCCGGTCTAAGCCTCAGACTAGGGTATGGGGTGTTACACGAGACTCGATTTTAGCCTTTCTTTTCTCTTTGGCCAATTCCTCGGCCTTACACGCTCTCTCTACTAGCACAACAAATTCCTTTAGTTCTAGAACACCAAAAAAAAATGGATATCCTCATTTAACCTATCCTCAAACCTTTTACACATAATGGCTTTAGTGGATACACACTCCTGAGTGTATTTACTAAGCCTTACAAACTCACGTTCATATTCAGTTACAGACATTCGACCTTGTTTTAACTCAAGGAATTCCTTTCTCTTCTGATCAATAAACCTTTGGCTAATATACTTCTTTCGGAACTCTTCTTGGAAAAATTCCCAATTAACTTTCTCCCTTGGTACCACTGACACAAGGGTGTTCCACCACTAGTAAGCCGAATCCCTCAAGAGAGACACAACACATTTCATACACTCTTCGGGTGTGCAAGACAATTCATCAAATACCTTGATGGTATTTTCAAGCCAGAATTCTACTCTTTCTGGATCGTCATCTTTATTAGCCCGAAATTCCTCATCTCCGTGTTTCTGAATTCTATCAACTGGGGGCTTTTCCCTTCTTACCACTTCTACGACTTAGGGAGCTACAGGGGTAGGCAGAGGGATAGGTGGGGGTGGAGGGGGTTCAGCATTCAGGTTTGTTCGAACGAACTCCGTATACCAAGCATTCATCATATGGATAAAGGCTTCTCTAGCCTCTTCTCCTCCTCTCTGACTCACAGTCATTGGTCTATTTTCATTTTCAGTTGGCACTACCCCTTGGATGAGAGCCGGCGCGTTACTTTTTACATCATCCACCACTGCTCTGTCGGGATCCATTTACTATACAAAAACATATTTTAAATCGTCAGGATTCGTCACACTATCATTATATAAATACTCATACGTATGGCATGTATAGCTAGACTCGTGCTTACGCTACGTTAGTCTGAGAATCGACTAAACCGTAGCTCTTATACCACTAAATGTAACACCCCTTACCCGTATTCAACGTCGGAACCGGGCACGAGGCATTACCGGACTTAACTTACTTAAATCATATAAAATCCTTCATTCATGATCATATAGTCCCCATTACGGGCCTACGAGACCCGAAACAAACAAATAAAATGAATCGGGGCAGAACTAGAATCTTATAAACACTTAGAATTTTTTTCTCTAAGCAGGGCCACACGCCCATGTGGGCAGGCCGTGTGGTCACACATGCCCATATCCCTAGTCCGTACGGATTTTATTTTTCATTTCGAACCTACAGGGGTTTTCACACGGCCTGGCACATGCCCGTGTCTATGGCCCGTGTCCCTCACACGGCCATGACACGCCCGTGTTGTAACATCCTAAAAGGGGCCTATGCATTTTTGGTTTAATTATACGAAATGACATGCCTTATGTGTTATGAATATATTTTGAACATTTTTGGAAACCTGGAAATGTATGGAAATGATATAGAAATGATTCAAAAGAGGAAAGTGAACATTTTTGGAAACTTGGAAATGTAAGGAAATGTCAAGTTTAAAGAGCCAAACGAAAATTTTTGGAAACTTAGAAATGACTTAGAAATGTCGAGTTTTAAAGTTTAAAAGAGGAAATTAAGGCAAGGTGGCCTTAAGAGAAAAAGTATGTGAAATTTGACACAAAAACAGGCTTGGAAAAGTGGCCTGAATATGCCACTTAGGGCTTCTGAAAATGGCGCCACATGCAATGGTGTTGGGCCTGAGTTCGAGTCACAAGGGAAGCAAATAAAAGAAGTTTTATTTTTCTTCCAGAAGCAGAGAGTTGGACGACACCAAGGCATTTGGAAAAGAGTCTTATTCTCTTTAAATTTCGGCTAAGGGGTGGATAAATGGTGATTTATTTTGATTATTTTCAAAGAGATAATTAGAGGATTATTCTTATTAATTTGAAATAAAGAGATAAAGATAAGAGGAGTGATGGCCAAGTAAGGGATACTAGGCCTAGTAATTTTGGCATTTAGGGGAAAAGAGAGGCCATTCTACCTATTTTCTTTTCTTCCCAACTAAGTCTGTAGAAAATCCCCTAGCAAACTCTCTTCTTTCTCTTTGTGTTTGCCAAGCCGAAATCCTCTTCTCCCTAAATCCACCATTGCCGATTCTCCTAAGAGCAAATCCTCTCTTTTCAATTCGGTTGAACCATAGCCATCTAGCTTCTAAGTATTCATAGCCGAATCTTTGAAGGGTTTGAACAAAGGTGCAATCGTCTTCTTCAAATAAAGGTAAGATCAAATTTTGATTTACATTCTTTCCTTTAAGGACTTGTCGAAATCTCAAAGGCTAATTCTTATTGTATTCTTTGATCGAAATATTAAGGAGAGATTTGGGATCTTTGCTAGTGTCGACTTTCAAGGGAGATAGTTCGAGATCTAGCCAACCAAGGTAAGTACATATTCGGCCAAGGGCTATGAAAAGGTGATTTAAATGTTAGAAGTGGATCTAATGGCTATCCTATAGGTTTCGACATCTCCATAACCAAGGGATACTTTCGAGATTTGGAAATCGTAAGGTAAGTGCCTAAATACAATCGGCTAAGGCCATGTTTGGTATTCTAGATCTATTTCTCATATGTTTTAAAAAGCGAAAACTAACTAGTTAGGAGTTGTGGTGGCTAGCCGATTTCAAGAAGGAACTCGACAAGTTTTGGGATTTGATTTTTAATCCAATCGGCACAAGGTAAGTTTAAGTATACTAATCCTACTAGGATTTGGATTTATGGCGAATGGCGTTTTATTAAATTAGTAAGTGATTAATCAAATGTAGGGATTAAGGATCTAAGCGGTAGATCAGATTTTGGGATTTCAAGGAAATTGTTAAGCAAATCGGTGTGTACCCCACACTACTTCATAATAAGTTTTATGGCTATGTCTAATTAAATATGTGATAATAAGAATAAGAAAGTGGCTAAGGTACCATGTTATGGTACTAAGTACTCAGGTACGTTTCCTACTCCTACTAGGAATATGAAATATGTTATTTGTAATATGAGAATAAGAATGTGATCTTTGGCATATTAATGCATATTACAAAATGGGGCATACGGGTTATTGAAAGGGGAAGTGAATGTGGTGACCTAAGACCACGAACACGGTGACCTAAGACCGTGGTATCCGAATGCGGTGACCTAAGACCACGATGTAATCTGAATGCGGTGACCTAAGACCGCGATATCTCGAATGTGGTGACCTAAGACCACGAATGCGGTGACCTAAGACCGCGATATGGAGTGTAGCGGAAGGAGGATCGACTTAGTAGTCCCCACGATTGTGCAAGGTTGGTGCGGGGAGTGTAGCGGATGGCTTATTAGGTTTGGGTTTGGGAATGCATCATAATTTGTATGCTATGATATGAATGCGTAACATTTGTATGCCTGATTCTATTTTGATTTAGTGTTTGTGTACACATTGAGTCTGCATTTGACTCACCCGTTGGGGAATATTTTTCGGTGATGATCGGTGATGGGCCCGGGACGGCGGAGAACTTGTGGTGGCCATGCTCAGTGTGAAGTTTATATTTTGTTTTATTGACTATTAACTTTTAAGCACTTTAAATTATTAAGGATTTTATTTGATGTAATAAGGCCATAGTGAACTCTTTTATTTCTGTTTTTATTTATTATGTTATTAAATTTTATTTATTAAAGATTAAGTTAATTAAATTTAAAATAAACCCTACATGTTTTGTCACCTTAAATAAATGGATTTCAATATAAGATAAATTGGTTTTCAACACAAGCCCAACCCAAAACAATTTTTTTTAAAATCGCACAAATTTTCCCTAAGTAACAAAAGAACTTTGAACCGGTTTACTTGAGGAACATACCAAATCTGGTCAAAGCTCGTGGGCCGGGTTTGCGGTGTTTTAGTTTGGTATCAGAGCCCGTTTCAAACTCTCAGCCTGAGGTTTAAGGCCCAAAACATTTTCGAATCAAGCCCAAATAAGTTTTATAAAAATATTTTATGAAATCAGTAGGTTTTTCGGCATGGCACCCAAGTCTCAGGCCGAGGTCCACGGTGAGTACCCCTATCCCTTGTGTGATTTTTAATATGATCTGTAGAAGGGTAGAAATGTAATGGAATGTAGAATAGTATGATAGGTACTTGAACCGTAGGTCTAGTCTACTCAAACACAAATACATAAGACTTAAATGCCTAAACAAACCTATGGCTAAGTCAGGAGTTAGGGTGTGGTAACCCCACATGCGCATGTCTAGGATTGGATCGAGAAGAGCACGGTATTTAAGCGGTCCTAGTGACTCACCTCCTCTTCATTTGGAATCCTGCAGTGCGTAGCTTCGGTTCACCCTAACCAAGAAGACTCGGTGGGTGTGGCAACCTGCGTGCGCATGTTCAGGACCGGTTTGGTGGGAGCTTGGTACTTAAGCGGTCCGCGTGACTCACCTCCTCTCCACTCGAATCCTACCTGGTGCGTAGCTTTGGTTCACCCCGACCAAGAGGACTCGGTCATAGGCTAAACACAATAACTAAAACCCGAAAGGGAACTAGCCGTGTTTTGTATTAAAAAAAACCTAGTTCTAAAACTCTTAAAATTACCCTTTTTAATTCGTGAGAACTATTTTTTACAAAATTTTTCGAAAAATTTCTGAATTGCAAAATTACTAAAATACCCCTAGCAGTAAAATTACAGAAATTCCCTTGGTTTATGGAATTTCCAAAATACCCCCGAGATTCAAAATTCCAAAATACCTGGATTTCAAAATTTTCCAAAGTACCCAGGAATTCAAAATTACCAACACATTCTTATTGACAAAATCAACAAGGAACCTTATCTTGAAAAACTACGAAAAAATACCAGTAGGACAAATTACGAAAATACCCTAGGTAGTGGAAAAACAACAACAATGGAAACTACAACATTTCTCTGAATGAACGGAAGTTCATAATTGATTGATGGATGTATGAATGCAAAAGGCGTGTGCATGTATGAATACGAAAGAACCACTCCTAAAATTTCTTTTCATAAAACTTCTTCGCGGGTAATAAGTGAAACAAGCACTAATTCATACAACTTTTTAATCGGATCGCGACGGTAGAAATGAGCTCTAGGGGACGTGGTCGTAACGTCACGAGGACGCGGTAGAGGTAGAATGACCGTGTGTCGAACCCGTTAGATCGGTCGAAGTGCGACAACGAGATGCCACCACCACCCCCCGGTGTTGGTGTTGGGAGCAAGCCAGAGCGGGGATGATCTTTGTTTCACACAGTGTGCTATGAGTTCTAGAGTTGGTGGGCGATGCGGAGAGAAATTCGGGAGCCAGTAAGTCGGTACGAGCGACTTCGTGCCAACGGAGTGAGGTGTTCCGTGGAGTGTCGTGAGTGGCACCCAGCATCATTGAGTATTGGTTGGAATAAACAGAGCGGATCATGGATGAACTAGATCTAACCCACGAAGAGAAGGTGAAAGGAATGGTGGCGTTCCTACGCGATGAAGCGTACCAATGGTGGCTCACAGTTCGTGATGGTGCCACAGCTGAGGATCTGACGTGGGACTATGTTAAGACGGCTTATCAGAAGAAGTATGTCGGTACCCGGTATACTGATGAGCAAAGGAAGGCATTTATGGGGCTGGTTCAAGGGAACAAGTCCGTGGTAGTAGTATGCCGTGAGTTTACGAGGCTAAGCCGTTATGCTCGAGGAGTGGTGGCTACGGAGCATGAGCGGTGTGTCCGATTTGAGGGCAGTTTGAGGGATGATTTAAGGCTGTTGATAGCTCCGCATCAGGAACGAGAGTTTTCTGCTTTAGTAGAGAAAGCTAAGGTAGCTGAGGGGATTAAGGATTCTACAAAGCGGAACTTCGACCAGAACAGGCAGAAAAGAGGCTTTGGTTCGTCGGAGATCATCTCGGGAATAAAAGGCCTAGAGTTGATAGGCGCGAGGTCGACAAAGTTTTGCACTGGGAGGCGATATCATCCTTGTGACCGGTGTGGGAAGAAACACTTAGGAGAGTGTTGGAAAAAGATGGGAGGATGTTTCAGGTGTGGGTCTAAGGACCACATGATTAAGGATTGTCCTACGAAACCGGATGGGAATCAACCAGCAGCTCAGAATGTTAGTCAGGCTGGTAGAGGTGTACAACGACCTTAACGTGGTCGTGGTTCGAATAATGAGGTAATGGTACTGGTAGAGGGCGTGGGGCCTTGAGAGGAGAGGTTTGCTAACATCGAGGCAAGGCAGCGGGTTTGGTTTATGCGGTTCGCGGAGGGAGGATGGAGACGCAGCCGGACGTCATAACCGTGACGTTCCTTATATTTGGGAAACCTTATTATGCTCACGATTGATGTAGGCTCGACCCATTCCTATGTTGCATGTAGTGTAGTGGAAACACTAGGCCTAGACTCGAACTCTGACGATTGGCGGATGGCGTAGTAAGCCCATTAGGCCAAAGCGTAGTGGTGGATAAGATCTTTTGAGTGTACCCCTAGAAATTCGGGGAGTGAACTTTCGGGCTAACTTAATGGAGTTACCCTTGGAGAATTTAACCTCATACTTGGGATGGACTGGCTAGTAGAGCATCGAGCCGTGTTAGATTGTGCGGCTAAATGAATGGAACTAAGAACCCCCAGAGGGTGAGGTGATTATCACGATAGGAGAAAGAAGAAACTACTTGTCTAATGTAGTTTCGGCACTAAAGGCTGAAAGGATGGTTCAGAAAGGGTTCAAGGCGTTTTTAGCCTTCGTAAGTGCGTTAGATGGAAAGGAGGAAGGAGTCAATGGAGTTAGAATGGTAAGGGACTTCGTGGATGTGTTTTCAGAGGAATTACTAGGAATACCCCCAGATAGGGAGGTGGAATTTGGAATAGACTTGATACCAGGAACAGCTCCTGTGTCAATCGCCCCATACCGAATGGCGTCAAAGGAGTTAGTTGAGCTCAAGGCTCAGATTCAAGAATTGCTGGATCGTGGGTTCATCTGACCCAGTGTGTCTCCATAGGGAGCACCGGTCTTGTTTGTGAAGAAGAAAGATGGGACTATGCGAATGTGCATAGACTATCGTCAGTTGAATAAGCTGACCATCAAGAACAAGTACCCTTTTGCCAAGGATAGACGACTTGTTCGATCAGCTTAAGGGGGCTGTCGTATTTTCAAAGATCGATCTAAGGTCTGGATATCATCAGTTGAAGGTGAAGGAGGCGGATATCCATAACCGCGCCTTTAGGACAAGATACGGCCATTATGAGTTTGTAGTAATGCCGTTTGGGTTGACGAACGCTCGGTAGCGTTCATGGATATGATAAACCGGGTCTTCCAACCCTACTTGGATAGGTTCGTCGTCGTGTTCATCGACGACATCTTAGTATACTCAAAGTCAGAGGATGAGCATGATGAGCACCTACGGATAGTGCTACAAGTATTAAGGGAAAAGAAGCTCTATGCCAAATTCAAAGCAAGTGTGAATTTTGGCTTAAGGAGAGTGGCATTCTTAGGATATGTGGTATCCGCAGAGAGGGAATAAGGGTGGATCCTAGGAAGATCGAGGCGGTGTTGGATTGGAAACCACCTAGGTCCGTGGCTAAAATCTGAAGTTTTTAGGTTTGGCGAGGCTATTCTGGGAGGTTTGTAGAAGGGTTCTCGTCAATAGCCGCGCCTTTGACAAAGTTGTTAAGGAAGGAAGTACCCTTTGTATGGACGGATAAGCAACAGCAGAGCTTTGAGAAGCTCAAGAAGGTCTTGACTGAAGCTCCAGTGTTAATTCAGCCGGAGGCAGGAAAGGAGTTTGTGGTATACTATGACGCTTCGCATACGGGATTAGGGTATGTTCTAATGCAAGATGGAAAAGTGGTCGCTTATGCGTCTCGACAGTTAAGGCCTCATGAAGTTAACTACCCAACTCATGACTTGGAATTGGCGGCAGTGGTCTTCGCTCTTAAGGTGTGGAGGCACTACCTTTATGGAGAAAAGTCAGTGATCTACATAGACCACAAAAGTCTAAAGTATCTACTGACTCAGAGGGAGTTGAACCTAAGACAGCGAAGGTGGGTGGTGCTATTAAAGGATTATGATTGTTCGATCGAGTATCACCGGGCAAGGCGAATGTGGTAGCGAGATGCCTTAAGTCGGAAAAGTGGTGTCGGATCTAAGAGGCGATGTTCGCACACTTAAGTTTGTATGATGATGGAAGTCTGCTGGCAGAATTGCAAGTCAAACCCACATGATTGAATAAAGTAAAGGAAAGTCAATTGTTGGATGAGGACTTAAGTGCTAAGCTACAGCAAGTCTGAGCGGAGAGTTAGAACATTATGGTGTTAACAATGAGGAGTATTGTGCTTCAAGGAAAGGTGCATGCAAAAAGGCGAGGAGTTAAGACAAAGGATTCTTGGAGGCGCATAGAAGCCCATATGCTATGCATCACGGAGGCACTAAGTTGTACGAGGATTTAAGGGAGCGATTACGGTGGCACGATCTTAAGCGGGAAGTTCTTCGAATTCGTGGGGAAATGTCGACATGTCGCCAAGTTAAATTTGAACACCAAGTTCCATCGGGATTACTTCAGCCAATCGAGATTCCATAATGGAAGTGGGTAAGAATCACCATGGAATTCGTTAGTGGGCTTCCCCTTACGCCTACCAAGAAGGACTCGGTATGGGTAATAGTGGACCGTTTGACCAAGTCCGCGCACTTCATTCCGGTGAGAGTCGACTATTCTCTTCAGAAGTTGGCAAGATTGTACGTGGCGGAAATTGTAAGGTTGCATGGAGTGTCAGTGTCAATTATTTCGGATAGAGACCCAAGATTTATGTCTCGGTTTTGGAGGGCACTTCATCAAGCTTTAGGCACTAAGTTAGACTTCACTACGGCTTTTCATCCACAATCGGACAGGCGATGCGAGCAGGTTATACAAGTGTTGGAGAATATGTTGAGAGGCTGTGTGATGGATTTCCGAGGAAGTTGGGAAGACTATTTGCCTTTAGCAGAGTTTGCCTACAACAACAGCTATCAGGCTAGCATTCGGATGGCACCATATGAAGCGTTGTATGGTCGGAAATGTCGAACACCTACTTGTTGGGTGAGTTAGGAGAACGTCGAGTTTTGGGCCCGAGTTAGTGGCGGCGAACCAAGAGAAGGTTGAGATAATCGAGGCACGGTTAAAAGAAGCCTCTGATAGGCAGAAGTCGTACGCAGACCTTAAACGGAAGGAAATAGAGTTTGAAGTGGGAGATCAAGTGTTTCTGAAAGTCTCGCCTTGGAAGAAGGTGATGAGGTTTGGTCGCAAAGGGAAGTTAAGCCCAAGGTTTATAGGGCCCTACTGAGTGTTGAAGCGAGTTGGACCAGTGGCATATCAATTAGAGTTGCCATCGGAATTGAAGCAGATGCACGACGTATTCCATGTTTCCATGCTACGGTGATATCGATCAGATTCATCTCACGTAGTACCGGTTGAAGAGGTGGAGCTAAGGCCAGACTTATCCTACGAAGAGGAGCCGATTCAGATTTTGGAACGAGACGTGAAAGTGTTGCGGAGGAAGCTTCGTGGGAGCCAAAGGAGGCAATGCGACGGCAATACCCTCAATTATTTTAGCTAGGAAATTTCGAGGACGAAATTATTTTAAGGGGGTAGAACTGTAACATCCTGAAAATGGCCTATGCATTTTTGGTTTAATTATACGAAATGACATGCCTTATGTGTTATGAATATATTTTGAACATTTTTGGAAACCTGGAAATGTATAGAAATGATTTAGAAATGATTCAAAAGAGGAAAGTGAACATTTTTGGGAACTTGGAAATGTAAGGAAATGTCAAGTTTAAAGAGCCAAACGAAAATTTTTGGAAACTTAGAAATGACTAAGAAATGTCGAGTTTTAAAGTTTAAAAAAGGAAATTAAGGCAAGGTGGCCTTAAGAGAAGAGGCATGTGAAATTTGACACAAAAACATGCTTGGAAAAGTGGCCTGAAGATGCGACTTAGGGCCTCTGAAAATGGCGCCACATGCAAGGGTGTTGGGCACGAGTTCGAGTCACAAGGGAAGCAAATAAAAGAAGTTTTATTTTGCTTCCGTAGCGAGAGAGTTGGACGGCACCAAGGCATTTGGAAAAGAGTCTTATTCTCGTTAAATTCCGGCTAAGGGGTGGATAAATGGTGATTTATTTTGATTATTTTCAAAGAGATAATTAGAGGATTATTCTTATTAATTTGAAATAAAGAGATAAAGATAAGAGGAGTGATGGCCAAGTAAGGGATACTAGGCCTAGTAATTTCGGCATTTAGGGAAAAGAGAGGCCATTCTACCTATTTTCTTTTCTTCCCAACTAAGTCTCTCATGGAAAATCCCTAGCAAACTCTCTTCTTTCTCTTTATGTTTGCCAAGCCTAAATCCTCTTCTCCTAAATCCACCATTGCCGATTCTCCCTAAGAGCAAATCCTCTCTTTTCAATTCGGTTGAACCATAGCCATCTAGCTTCCAAGTATTCATAGCCGAATCTTTGAAGGGTTTTGAACAAAGGTGCAATCGTCTTCTTCAAATAAAGGTAAGATCAAAGTTTGATTTCTGTTCTTTCCTTTAAGGACTTGTCGAAATCTCAAAGGCTAATTCTTATTGTATTCTTTGACCGAAATATTAAGGAGAGATTTGGGATCTTTGCTAGTGTCGACTTTTAAGGAGATAGTTCGAGATCTAGCCAACCAAGGTAAGTACATATTCGGCCAAGGGCTATGAAAAGGTGATTTAAATGTTAGAAGTGGATCTAATGACTATCCTATAGGTTTCGACATCTCCATAACCAAGGGATACTTTGAGATTTGGAAATCGCAAGGTAAGTGCCTAAATACAATCGGCTAAGGCCATGTTTGGTATTCTAGATCTATTTCTCATATGTTTTAAAAGCCGAAAACTAACTAGTTAGGAGTTTTGGTGGCTAGCCGATTTCAAGAAGGAACTCAAACAAGTTTTGAGATTTGATTTTTAATCCAATCGGCACAAGGTAAGTTTAAGTATACTAATCCTACTAGGATTTGGATTTATGGCCGAATGGCTTTTTATTAAATTAGTAAGTGATTAATCAATTGTAGGGATTAAGGATCTAAGCGGTAGATCAGATTTCAAGATTTCAAGGAAATTGTTAAGCAAATCAGGTGTGTACCCCACACTACTTCATAATAAGTTTTATGGCTATGTCTAATTAAATATGTGATAATAAGAATAAGAAAGTGGCTAAGGTACCATGTTATGGTACTAAGTACTCAGGTACGTTTCCTACTCCTACTAGGAATATGAAATATGTTATTTGTAACATGAGAATAAGAATGTGATCTTTGGCATATTAATGCATATTACAAAATGGGGCATACGGGTTATTGAAAGGGGAAGTGAATGTGGTGACCTAAGACCACGAACACGGTGACCTAAGACCGTGGTATCTAAATGTGGTGACCTAAGACCACGATGTCTGAATGCGGTGACCTAAGACCGCGATATACGAATGTGGTGACCTAAGACCACGAATGCGGTGACCTAAGACCGCGATATGGAGTGTAGCGGAAGGAGGGTCGACTTAGTAGTCCCCACGATGTACAAAGTTGGTTAGTGCGGGAGTGTAGCGGATGGCTTATTAGGTTTGGGTTTGGGAATGCATCATAATTTGTATGCTATGATATGAATGCGTAACATTTATATACGATTCTATTTTGATTTAGTGTTTGTGTACACATTGAGTCTGTTTGACTCACCCGTTGGGAATATTTTTCAGGTGATGATCGGTGATGGACCGGGACGCGAGAACTTGTGGTGGCCATGCTCGACTTGAAGTTTATATTTTGTTTTATGGACTATTAACTTTTAAGCACTTTAAATTATTAGGGATTTTATTTGATGTAATAAGGCCATAGTGAACTCTTTTATTTCTGTTTTTATTTATTATGTTATTAAATTTTATTTATTAAAGATTAAGTTAATTAAATTTAAAATAAACCCTACATGTTTTGTCACCTTAAATAAATGGATTTCAATATAAGATAAATTGGTTTTCAACACAAGCCCAACCCAAAATAATTTTTTTTAAAATCGCACAAATTTTCCCTAAGTAACAAAAGAACTTTGAACCGGTTTACTTGAGGAACATACCAAATCTGGTCAAAGCTCGTGGGCCGGGTTTGGGGTGTTTCTCGTGTCTTAGCCCGTGTATAAAAACCTTAACATTCTATTTACGACGTCAGCAGACACTTAGGGTCACACGGCCAAGCCACACGCCCGTGTGCTAGCCCGTGTGACGAACTGAATTTTTCGTAAATTAGATGCAGGGGACACACGACCAGGCTACACGCCCATGAGGAAGACCGTGTGTCACACATGGCCTAGACACACGCCCGTGTGTCTACCCGTGTGGAAAAATATAAGGCTATTTACCAAGCCATTTGCCACCCTTAAAAACAACCACACTTATACCATTTCTAGCAACACATAGCATAACAATAATGCACCTCTAATATTCACAATCAAGGCATCCACACCATAAATTCATACTGCGACCATCGTGCATATACTTCATACTTTACTCATTCAATTGCACAAGCTCACTTTTCTTGAATTTCATCATCATTGAATAGATATAACTTAACAAGTAATGGCTAATTCCAATAGCCAATTACAAAATGAATTGAGTAACATTAATAGCCAATACCTTGGCTAACAAATATGACATATAACAAAATGACCAAGTTCCTATACATGCCATACCCAAAATAATCAAACTTTACTATACCAAAAGAATAGCTTGATAGTGTGAACCGAGCTCCGACGTCCTACGATCCCCAAGCTAGCTTGGCGATACTACAAGAAAAGGAAAAAGAGAGGGAGTAAGCATAAAGCTTAGTAAGTTTGCATGTAATAGATAGCAACATAAAAATCTTGTAATACATTCATACTTTACTTTAAGTAATAACACAAGTTCTCAAGCACATTGATATAGCTTACTCATGCTTACTCTTACCAATCATATAACACATATTGGATTCATTTCTCGTGAGTTTCTCATATGTACCTGTATCACTTCATCACATAACTTTAGCACTTTTACCATCTTGAACATAAACTTAGCTCTTTACCCCGTTGAACCACTTGGAATATCGAAGGATACTCGGAATTCGTCATACACGTAATAAGATGCCAATGCCATATCCCAGATATGGTCTTGCATGGGATTAGCTATTGATACCGAGGCCATATCCCAGATATGGTCTTATACGGGATCTCTTATTGATGTCGACGCCATATCCTATATATGGTCTTATACGAGATCGTGTATCGATGCCATGTCCCAGACATGGTCTTACACGATTTCATACCGAAGCCAGGTCCCAGATGTGGTCTTACACGGAATCACTATTCGATGCCGATGCCATATCCCAGATATGGTCTTACACGGGATCTCAATTCGGTGACGAGGCCATATCCCAGATATGGTCTTATACGGGACCTTATAAATCTCATGTCTTGACAAAGGTATCCTTTTTATTCATAAGGTTCAATCCAGGATTTCAACATAATATAACTTCATCATACTTTCATCGAGACCTTAATAACCACTTTCATAGAAATAATATACATTTCACGAAACGTCAAGCATTTAAAAGCATAGTAACTCAATGTTGAACTATTACACACAAACTTACCTCGGTACCAAAATATGTATAATTGTTCAATTTAGTACACCACCTTGTTCTTTCCTCAGTTTCGATCCGGACTTCGTGTTTCTTGATCTATAATGACAATTTCACTTATTTAATGATCACACTGACTAACACAGCCCATATATCACACTTTGGAAAAAATTATAATTTTGCCCATAAACTTTCACATATTTGTAAAATGGTCCCTAGGCTCATATAATGAAATGTACTCATTTCCTTGGTTACCCAAGCCTAGCCGAACCCATCTTAAGCTTATAATAGCTTATATTTTCCTTCTAAACTGATTTTTACTACACACTTTATCATATTTACAAATAAGTCCTTTTTATGAGTTTTCCATGAAAATCACTTAGAAAAACATGTTTGTCACACATCAATCTTTCATATTCCTCCATTAAACATCAAAATACATGCATGTCATACATCGGTAAATTTTTGAACATGAACTCTAGCTCAAAATAGTGGTAGAAATAGCTAAATCGAGCTACGAGGATCTCAACAATACGAAGAACATCAAAAACGGGGCTAGGATACACTTACTTTGAGCTTGAAAATGAACAAAACCCTAGCTATGGCTTCTCCTCAAAATTTCGGCACTTAGATAAGAAGATGGACACCATTTTTGACTTCTTTTCCCCTTTTTACTGATTTATTAACCAAATGACTAAAATGCCCTTAAGGCCCTTTTCTTGAGATTTTTCCTTCCCATGTCCATTTTTGTCCATCATAAGATATAATGGTCTAATTGCTATATAAGGACCTCTAATAAATTTTCTAATGCTATCTCATACTTAAAACTTTTAGAATCTCATATTTTTCCATCTTTGCAATTTAGTCCTAATGGATAAATTGATCACTAAATTATAAAATTTCTTCATGAAATTTTCACAAAATCTTGCAACCATGTCATAGACCTCATAAAAGCCATAAAACACATATTTCTACTTCGGATTTGTGGTCTCGCAACCACTATTCCGATCGGGCTGTTACAGTTTCTCCATTATAACTTATCACATTATTTAACAAATTATTTCCATCCTCTTAATCACATGCACATCATTTATGAGTAATCATAATTTCAACATATGGTTTAACCACCTTTCATTTGTCAAAGCTCGTATCATACTATATTCTCATAATGACTTTATTCGGCAATTATGCATGTCTTTCCTTTCTCTCATATCCAATGAAACACAAATTTAAATAAATAAACCGTACTATATCACAATTCAATTAGGTTCATAAACATATCACATGATCATTATCAAATCTTATCATGCATCCATTCATCATGAATGTATATAACTAATCACAAGGTTATCAATATTTCATAAGTATAATTTATTCGTGTACATTCTTCCTAAGAATTCATCATATACCGAATTCACTTCACATGAGTTCTATGTACATACCTGTACCACTCGTAACATAGTCACATACTTTCTCATTTTTAATGTACCCATTGAATCACTTGGAATGCTAAAAGATACTCGGGAATCTCATAAATATAGAACCGTATCAACGCCAATCCCCGATATGGTCTTACATGAAATATCATATCGACGCCATGTCCCTGACATGGTTTTATATGAAATGACATACCAAGGCCATATCCCAGATATGGTCTTATACGGAACCTCAGTAACCTTAGTGTCACGACATTTGTATTCTATCCATTCCTAAGGTTAAATCGGGGATTTTCATTCCTCGACATTTCGTCAAAATCGTCATTAATAAATTTCATAGAGACAACATACAATTCATGTAATATCGAAATATTAAATACTTAACATAAGGTTGTATTATTTACACACGAACTTACCTCTATACCGAAAAGGCAAAAAGTGACCTAATCGTCAATTTCTCTCTTTTTCCCCCGGTCTAGGTCCGAACCTCGTTTTCTTGGATCTATTACATCACATTTAGCTTACTTATTAGTCACATTATCATTGTGACTCAAAAATCATACTATGGCAAAACTAAGTTTTTGCCCCTAAACTTTATCATATTTACACTTTTGCCCCTAGGCTCGTAATATGAAATGTGTTCAATTTCTTTACTACCCATGCATAGCCGAATCATTTTCATGCTTATAGCAGCCCATATTTTCCATAAAATCATATTTTTAACACATATTTCTTAACTTTTACAAATAGGTCCTTTTTGACATTTTTACCGAAAATCACTTAGTAAAAGTCATTTCTCTAACCATAAACATCCATTATCTACCACTAAACATCAAAACACATGCATGTCACACATGGGTAAATTTTTAATCATGAACCCTACTTCAAAATAATGGTAGAAATAGGTAAATCGGGTTACGAAGACTTCAAAAATGCAAAGAACATTAAAAACGGGGCTAGGATGCACTTACTATGGAGCTTGGAAAGCTTGGCCAAACCCTAGCCATGGCTTCTCTTCTAATTTTTGACTAGAGGTAGAATATGAGGATAATTTTGTCTTTCATTTTCCCTTTTTAATCTTTTATTTACCAAATGACTAAAATACCCTTAATGCTTTTCTTTGAAATTTTACCTAACCATGTCCATTTTTGTCCAACAAATTATCCAATGGTCTAATTACCATATAAGGACCTCTAATTTAAAATCTCATTGAAATTAGACACCTCTAGCTTCTAGAACTCAAGTTTTGCACTTTTTTTTACAATTTAGTCCTTTTGACTAAATTGAGTGCCCAAACGTCAAAATTTTCGAACGAGATTTTCATGAAATCATTCCGTTAAATCGTAGACCATAAAAATATAATAAGAATAAATTTTATTACATCAAATTTGTGGTCCCGAAACCACTGTTCCGACTAGGCCCAAAATCGGGCTATTATAGTGTCTACCCGTGTGGACAAAATAAAGGCTATTTACCAAGCCATTTTGCCACCCTCACTAGCACACATCAACACAACATCACATGGCACAAATTCAAGCATATAAAAGCAACCAAACAACCACAACCAAGACAATAGTATATCATTATTTATCATGCTTAGAACATCAACCTTTCCACACCAAATCATGCAAGATTCCACATTCACAAATGACATTATTATATAAATATACTCATAACCAATATTAGCCAACTTCCATGGCTATATACAAAAATGAACCATATACCATTATAAGCCAACACAAGTGGCCAAAATAATAATGACATATATAACCAAGAGACCAAATCCCTATACATGCCATAAGCTCAAAATAATTGAATTCATCAATACCCAAAGTGATAGCTTGATAGTGTGATAGGATCTCCGGCGATCTCAGATCCGAGCTAGCTCAATGACACTATAAAACATGGGAAAGGAAGGGGGTAAGCTATATAGCTTAGTAAGTCCGTGTGAATATAATAAGCAGCTCTCACCAATCATTTACCAAGTCCAACAATATAAACATAAGAAAATATAAATTGCTTTAAAGCTCAAAGTTATAACTTATTCGGTCACATTGTTTGCTCTATCAATTTGCAAGCATAATTTAACATGTTTTGACATTAGCCTAACAACCGTAATTTCTCCAGTATAACAGGTTACCACAATCAACCAATCATTTTAAACCTCATAATAAACATGCACATTAATTATGGGTATTCACATTTCAAGCATATATTTTGAATGTAACACCCCAAACCCGGCCTAGATGTTATGGTCGTATCTGGCAATGTCACACGATAGTGTTTTTGAAACATCGTTGTTACGATGAAAACATTCCATGTTATTATCTTTAGTAAACCTTTGTTAGAACTTAGGAAGTCGTTTTTATTCATTTAAAACATTTGTTTTGAAACATCCCTCGTTGAAGAAGCTTTAATAAAACAGTTTAGGTTATCATGCATTTAGAAATTACTTTATCTTTTTGAAAACCGAATTTCCTACGACCAGAAGGTATAAATCCATAAAGTAAAATAAATAAATGAAAACCCAAATTTAAAACCAAAGTCCCAGAGGGTCCTTAAATTACAACCCAAATAATCAATAATAATCAAATCATAAATCGTAAATTGAAAACCATGAAGTCCAAAAATTATTGTGGTCACCACTGAGTCCTCTGTCTCTCACCGATCCATCTAAGTCTGGGGATTACCTGTGCACATTAAACAAAAAGGGTGGGTTTACGTAAACTCAGTGTGTAATCCCGCAGAAACAAACAAACAATCAGTATTCACAGTGCACAGTTGAACAGTCTTAGGCCTAAGCCCTTTTGATGATCGGATGTGATTTGGGCCTTAGCCCATCTCGATCTGATGCCAAAAATGTAGTAGGGCCTTAGCCCATAGCAGTATCAGTAGCAGTAACAGTTATGTAGTAGCAAAATCCTACCCAACCAGCCTCTACACACCATCTTCGTCCAAACCTACACTCCATGTGGGGATATAATCAACCCACCCATCCCTACACTCCAAGTAGTACCGAATGCAAAGACTGTCTGAGTTTGCGGTGAGTGCTTGATAAATTAGGCTTAAAGCCTTTTAGTTCCTCCGAATAACAACCCCCAACCCAATGAAATGTAACACACAATGGATGACATGCTATTATGCAATTTCAGTACATATATTCAGTTCAGATATTAACATGCCCAGTACAGATATCATTCAGTCAATTTCACACATTTAGAGGTCTAAGTAGCTCTTACCAACCCTACAGTAGGTTCACAGTCGACTTGGGCGACCCGTACAACCTTAAAAACATTTCAATAAAAATGGGCCCACACGCCCATGTGATCTGCTCGTGTGGGCCCACACGCCCGTGTGGCCCACTCGGCCCAAATTGGCCTTGGCCGTGTGATCCATTTTTAAAGCAACCCATGCTAGCTCAATACTCGTATATATGTTTTCACTATTTACTTATATGTTCATTCAAAGCTGTCTACTAGAGTCATTATCACTAGATTATTTATATCTTGAGCTACAGAGATCCAAATTAAGATCCTCTTGATGTTTTTGAACTAGACTCAAATACCTTTCTACCATAAAATTTTCAGAATTTATAGTTTATCAAATAAGTCTGATAAAATCTTTAAAGTTATCCCTATTCTCACTGTTTGTTTGTGACTTCATCCTTTCCTTACTAAAAATTATTTATCTCATAGTACGAAATTTAGATCATGTTTCCGTTTGTTTCTCTTGAAAATAGACTCATTAAGAATTTAAACATAAAAATTTAAGCCCCTAATTATTGTTTTAAAATTTTTGATGATTTTCCTAAGTCAGAACAGGGGAACTCGAAATCATTCTGACCTTGCCTCACAAAAATTATTATATATCATGATTTACAATTCCATTGCTTACACTGTTTCTTCCATGAAAAAGTAGACTCAATATACTTTAATTTCATATTTTATTCAACCTATAACTCAACTCCCACTATTTTTGATGATTTTTTCAAAGTTAGACCACTGCTACTGTCCAAAACTATTTTAGTGCAAAATGTTGATTTCCAAGTTTATAACACCCTTATTTTCTTTCTCTACAATTTTTCACATCATTTTCTCTTATTTCTCTTATTTTTCGACTGCAAGCAATTTCAGCTTTTCACCGAATCCCATTTTCTGCGTTTCGGGTACACACCTGGTATCGTTTCTGATGCGTAAGCACTCCTGAGCCTCCAGAACCTAAAAATCGACCAACATATCTCCAGATTAATCACTTAATTCATTTTTAATCAACCAATTTCGGAAGGAACTCGACTAAAAACCTAGCAAAGCCCTTACCTCGCTTAAGTAACCACGACTTCACACAATCACAGCGTTGATTCAAAACCACCAGCCCCTTGATTAACTCCTAAACACCAAAAAGGAATCCCAAATTAACCAAGAACGATTAACAATAGACAAAACCGTTACGTACCGAACACGCGCAACCAACCATGAACAACCGAATAAATTGGAAAAAAAAAGAAACAGAAGGGGAAAAAATAATGGAAATTTCGGCAGCAACTAGGGGAAAGAATCGGCAGAGGACGGAAAAAAGAAAAGGAAGAAAACGTCAGAAAAAGTTTGGGGAATTGGAGAGAAAATCGAAACTCTACTTTTACTTTTTTTTTGCAGCAAAAAGATAATCAGATTATTTTCTAATAACCTCTCCCCAATTATCTCCTAAAATCACTCCCTATTAACCCACTAAAACACAACTACTCAAAATTTTTCCCCAACACAACTCTTAGCCGAAATTGGAGCAAAAATACTGTCTCAACGCCATCACAGAGAATTGAACATAAGACCTCCAACACTCCAACACTCCACTTAACCACGGACAGTGAGGCCCATTTCGATATAAACTTACCAACAGTTAAACTTAAGCCCTTTGCACAAGGTTAAGGCTTTATTTATAAAAATACCAAAATTCGCCCAAGTAAGGCTTGAACTTGAGACCTCTCACACACACCAAGAACACATAACCACTGAAGCAGATAAACATTGTGTGTCACACATAAATGAAATAAAAAATTAAAATTTTGGGGCGTTACTTTGACATCCTTCAATTGTTTAAAGCTCATATCTTTTCATACTTCCATAATCATTTTGATAGGGAAATTATGCCAATCTTTCCTTTTTCTCATATCCCATAAATCACAATTTCTGCGAATGAAACATGCTATCTCTTAACTCAATTTGGCCCAAAAGCTAATTACACGATCACCAACCGAATTTACCATGTATTCCATACATCACAAGCATGGATTAATAATCACAAGGCTTTCACAAAAACATTCTCGTGGGAACCATGAACTCACAATATCATGAAGTCAATGCTTATAAACTTTATGTACATACTTGTACTAATTCATAATACTCACATCCTCTTTCTCTTCTTTGACTTATCCATGGAATTTCCCATTGAACCACTTGGAATACTATCGGATACTTGAGAATCTCGTACACACAGTACCTTACCAATGCCATATCCCAGATATGGTCTTACATGAAATCTCGTATCGATGCTAATAGCCCAGCTATGGTCTTACATGAAGTCCCATATCGATGCCATATCCCAGATATGGTCTTACACGTAATCTCAGTAACCCTAATGTCATGACATTTGTATCCTATCTATTGTTAAGGTTCAACCGAGACTTTCGCTATATTGAATCTCTGTCGGTCATTTTCGTAGTATCGTATTCAATAGCATTCACATTTCATTTCGATAATATAGCATTTGCCACAATTATATCAATTAAGCATTTATACATATATAATTTAATGCTTATTAAACATACGAACTTACCTCGGCATAAAAATGGTAAAAAGGACCTAACCGTTAAATACTTTGGTTTTCCCCCCCGATCTAGACCCAAACTTCGTTTTTCTTGATCTATAATACCAAATTCATCTCATTTAATCATCACATTATTCATTTCAGCCCAAAAGTCACATTATGAAAAAATTACATTTTTGCCCCTAGACTTTTAACATTTTACACTTTAGTCCCTAGGCTCGTAAAATTATTTTCTTTCAATTTCTTCAAAACCCAAGCCTAGCCAAACCATTTTCATACTCATAATAGCCCACATTTCTCAATTATTCACATTTTTCTACTCATTTTATAACTTTTACAAATAAGTCCTTTTTGACATTTTTACCGAAAAATCACTTAGTAAAAGTCGTTTAACAAACAACAAACATGCATTTTCTACCATCAAACATCAAAATACACACATATTCAACATGGGTAAAACCCTAGACTTTGATCATATCTTAAATTAGTGGTAGAAATAGATAGATCATGCTTCAAGGATTTAAAAAACATAAAAATCATTTAAAACGGGGCAAGAACGGACTTACAATCGAGCTTGAAAGCTTGACAAACCCTAGCCATGGTTCTCCTTGTAAAATTCAGCCATGGGTGAAGAAGATGGACAAGATTTTGGCTTATTTTGGCTTTTTAATTCATTTAATTACCAAATTACTAAAATACCCTTAATGAATAACTTTAGAAACATACCTAACCATGTCCATTTTTGTCCATTATGAAGTATAATGGTCTAATTACCATCTAAAGACCTCTAATTTAAAATCTCATAACAATGAGACACATTTAACATATAGAATTCAAGTTTTGTACTTTTTGCAATTTAGTCCTTTTAACTAAATTGAGTGCCCAAACGTCAAAATTTTTGAACAAAATTTTCACGAAATTGTTCCATAAAATCGTAGACTATAAAAATACAATAAAAATGAATTTTACTGCGTCGAATTTGTGGTCCTGAAACCACTGTTCTGACTAGACCCAAAATCGGGCCGTCACAACTCTCCCCCCTTAAGGATTTTCGTCCCCGAAAATCTTACCGGAATATAAATTCGATTTCCACGTAGACTCCTCTATCTCATGACACTGCGAAAGAACCCTCACTAAGGTTATTCTTTTATTTCCCAACTTTTTAATCTCTCGTGTCAAAATTCTAATCGATTCTTCGTTATACAACACATCGGCTGAATCTTAATCCCTATTGGATAATTCATACTCAAAGAGTCCAATCGATACCATCGCAACATAGATACACAAAACACATTTTGAATCTTTTTCCAAGGCAATTCTTTCCGAAGCATGCTATCGCTGAACGAGAATTTCATATCCCCATTATTCAAATTCACATACGTTTTCTGACAATCTGAAGTGGATTCTAAACTGCCACGAATCACTTTTACTTTCTGTACGATTTCTAATAGGATAGTATCTGAAACATATAAGTCAACTAATTTATCGTGTTACATACCCGATCACCAGAACATCTATTTCAAATAACTCTACATTTTATTACTCCTTGAATGAACAAACGAGCTACTACTGAGCTTCATACAAAATTTTCTGCTTAAGCTCTGAATTACTCAGTGCACAAATTCTATCTCGGAATAATGATAACAATCATCAGGTCTGACCTGAAATTTAGAATCAAAAGTCATCTCACATTGTACTTGTTTAGTTTACCACTCACTATCACATTCCTGAGGTTCTCAATCTTGCAAAGAAAACATCACTTTAGCTTCTAATTTAGCTAGATTGAGACCGTCATCAAATAAGATTAATCATGTATCCAATACTCACAAAATAATCAAAGGATTTCCATTCACGTAATTACAACTATATCTACTTCCCCAAAGGTTAATCGTTAATTATTCACAATCTTTCAATAGTTCAGGCCATCAATGTTGTCTTAATTTCAGATTTTTCTGTAACACTAAATACTTTATACTCTTGGAATCAAGAAGCATATGACGTTTTTCATCAAACAAACGATGTCATCAATTTCTCAACACAGACATACTAGCGACGACTCTAAGTCACTCGTCAAACAATTCTTTTAATGAGACTTTAACCGTCTGAAAGCATAAATTTTCACTTCACATTCTTGTATTAAAACACATTCCAATCCGTTCGATAGTGCACTGCTGAAAAATCACGAATTCTTTACTCAATTTAAACTGGACCCAGAATCAGTGCTTCGGTTAACAATACCTTCAACTATTTTCAACTTTGCTAACACTCAACAAACCATTCAAACTTTCACAAATGTGATAATTTTATCAACCAAAATAGCTGATAAACCGTAAAAGTAACATATTTTAATCCCACATTTAGCATGCTTTTGGATGAATTATCTCTTATTTTATGTAATTTGGTGCTTTTAATCCTTTGTTTTCATGTTTTATACTCAGGAAAGCACCGGAGGATGAAAAGAACAAGAAACGGGCTTAAAACGGGCCTAATGGGCCACATCACGAAATCGACACGGCCTGGACCCAAGATCACATGGCCGTGCCTCCTTAATAATCTCGAACACGGCCTGAGCCCAAGACCACATGGCCGTGCCTCATTAGTCGACCCAACACGGCCTGGCTATGATTCACATGAGCGTGTGCCATGGCTGTGCCCCTGCCGTAGCAAAGAGAAGTTCCATTCGGATTAGGATACTTAGGGGCAAAGAAACACATTCCAAAAGCCTATATATACACCCTAAGTATGACCTAAAGGGAGAGCCAGTACCTTTGACAGGGGCGTCTTGCTAGGCGAGAGAAGGCGATTTGTGGGGATTCGCTCGAGGATAGCCAGTTGATTCATCTCTAGAAGCGGAATTATACTCAAGGCGGAGGATTTCTCCTTAATTTCTTTCGAGGATTTTTAGGGATTTACGATGTTTTGTTTTATCTTTTCTTACGAGATGTTTTCTTTTATTGTTATGAACTAAACCCTCGGATACGAGGGGATGAAACTTAGATGAATCTTGTTATCGTTTACTGAACTATATGATAAATATTTGACTTGTTCTTAATTATGTGTTATTAATTCTTGTGTTGATATTTCGCGGATATTAATTCAAGTTTGATGTGCTTAGGTGGAGGAGCAAAAGTCCCTGCCTAAGAGTAGATCTAGCATAGTTAAGCGGAGTTGATCGCGCGCCTAAAGATAGGGTGACAAGATTTTGTCAGATTAGGGTTAAACCTAATATGGGATTCCATAGATCGAGTTAATGCGATTCTAGGGGTTTTAATTAGAAAGCGATTTCAATTAATCAACCTAGGGTTAGACGTTATTCGCCTCGAGAGAGGGTTTAATATACATTAGGGAATCTTACGGATCAAGTCAAGTGAATAAATCGTCTGGTTCGGAGTTAGATAACAAGTGAAGTCTAGGTGGATTCTTCCTTGGGTGTCGTCTTAATCAATTGGTTTTCCCTTAAGTTATTTTCCCAAATTCATTCTTCTTTGTCTTAGAGTCTTTAATTTAGTAGTTAATTAATTTAGATTTAAAACAACAAATTCCCTTTATTTTAGGCTAAATAACAAAAAGAAAGTTAGTATTAGTACTTTTAGTTCCTTTGGGTTCGACAATCCGGTCTTGCCTAAGCTATACTACTATTCGATAGGTGCACTTGCCTCAATCGTTGTCATAGTTAGTTTCCAGGTTCGATCATTCTCATTATTTAAATTTTTAAAACTCTGACAAATGATCAAGTTTTTGGCGCCGTTGCCGGGGAACTAAAATATTAAGAAAGCTCTATTTTTATTACTTTAGCCATTTTTTTAATTTTTTTTTGCAATTTACTTTTATTTTTATTTTTATTTTTACCTTAGTTTTAACTCTTCTAATTTTCTTTCTTTCTTTTTCCTAGCAGGTACTTATAGTTTATGACTAGAAGGAACCCGAGAGGACATTTAGTATACGACAGTGATATTGAAGCTACCGCTCGCAGAAATCACAGAGAAATCAGGCGGGCCCTAAATTACCGAGAAGAAGAGTAACAAGACGAATCCAATCCTACTGAAGGGATGGATGAGAATAATCCACCACCACAAGATGTGGGAGAAAATAATGCTCCTCGTACTATGTTTGATTATGCTAAACCACATTTAACATGAGTCGAATTGAGTATTGTTAGGCCTGCTATAGCTGCTAATAATTTTGAATTAAAGCCTAACACTATACAAATGATTCAACAATTTGTTCAATTTGATGGTTTGCAGGACAAAGACCCAAATACTCATATAGCTAATTTTCTAGAGTTACGTGATACTTTCAAAATAAATGGCGTTTCGATGATGCCATACGGCCGGTTATTTCCCTTTTCATTAAGGAATAAAGCCAAGCAGTGGTTAAACTTCGTTACCACGGTCAATCACCACATGGGATCAAATGACCGAAAAATTTTTATTAAAATATTTTTCCCGGCCAAAACGGCCAAATTAAGGAATGATATCTCTTCTTTTGTGCAGATGGATTTAGAAACTTTATACGACGCATGGGAGAGATACAAGGATCTCTTGAGGAGGTGCCCACACCACGGATTACCTTTGTGGCTTCAAGTCCAAACTTTCTACAATGGTGTGAACTCCTCAACGAGGCAACTAATTGATTCAGCCACCGGTGGAACCCTGAACAACAAAACTCCTGAAGCAGCCTACGAATTCATAGAGGAGATGTCACTGAATAACTATCAGTGGCAAGTTACAAGGACAAGGCCAACAAAAACAGCCGGAGTTTTCAACCTCGATGCAGTAACCATGCTATCAAACCAAGTAGAGATGATGAATAAAAAGCTTGATAGTTTGTGTTCTTCGCAGGTACATTCAGTGATGCAGTGCGACGCAAGTGGAAGTGTGGCGAATCCCGAGTACCCACCCTACCAACCAAGGCACATGAGAGCGAACAGATGAACTATATAGGTAACAATTTCAGACCTAATAATAATCCTTATAGTAATAATTATAATCAGGTTGGAGGAACCACCCAAATTTTTCATGGGAGGTCAAGGAAATCAAGGAAATCAAAGACAACAACCTCCTCAAAATTTCCAAAATCAGCCCTATCCACGGGACAAGAAGTTGAACCTTGAAGAGATCTTGACAAAATTCATGGCGACCCACAGATACCCGTCTCAAAAAAGCGAGACAACGCTTAATGATCAACAAGCATCGATCAAAGGGATCGAGAATCAAGTTGGGGAACTTACTAAGTCGGTTGGACAACTTGCAAAGTTACTACGAGCACCGCAAGGGCGTCTACCAAGCAACAACACCGAGATTAACCCAAAGGAGCAAATTCAAGCCATAATGACTCAAGAAAGTGAAGGGTTAGACGATCCCAATTCAAGGCAAGAGAATGTGATCAAAGAAGGTAAGGTTGAGGTAAGTAATAATAAGCCAAAACCGGTAATCAAAGAGTACCAACCTCGCATACCATATCTCGAAGCATTAAGGAGAGACGACACAGAGGAGCGATTCGGTAAGTTTCTTAAACTTTTAAAGAAATTACATATTAACTTACCGTTACTTGAAGCTCTTTCACAGATGCCAGATTCTAGAAAAATTTTAAAAGAGCTTTTGATGAACAAAGCGAAGGATAGGCGAGGCATAACACATGGAACTAAGCGCAATGTGCTCTCGGTAGTCTTGCAAAATAAACTACCACGTAAATTAAAAGATCCGGGAGTTTTACAATTCCATGCTTAATTGGTAGTTTATCTATTGATAATGCGTTAGTTTGATTTGGGAGCAAGCATAAATGTCATGCCTTATAAATTGTTTAAACAACTAGGTCTAGGGAAACCCAAACAAACTAGGATGAGCATTCAATTAGGTGATAAAGCGGTTAGAATTCCTAGGGGTATAATCGAAGATGTACTCATAAAGATTGATAAATTCGTATTCCCAGTGAGACTTTGTCGTTTTAGACATGGATGAGGACAATAGTGTCCCCTAATCTTAGGAAGACCATTTTTAGCAGCTGCCGGGACTAAAATTGACATTGATGCAGGAGAACTAATATACGTGTAGGTAATAATGGCAGTCGGTCTCAAGCTCTCGATCTAGAACATCGACCAATCCAGGTGGGAAAATAAATTCTATTGATAACCATTTGGTTAACCCTTTTTTCAGGAAACACCGGGAAAGAATACAACTGAACCCGATCCTATACCCTGTGCCAACAAAGAAATAACTCATGAGGAACGAAGGATTCAGATCGATGATCTAGACGAGTGGAAGATGCATTTCAAGGAAAAAATAGGGATACACAAAGCTGAACCAGAGCCATTCCACGAAGCAGACAAATTCAAAATCGGAGATCAAGTAGCATTAGATAAAGCAGACCCGCAAATATCTCCTCCTGACCTTAACATAAGCAAAGAAATCCATTTTAGGGTAACCAGTGTTTTCCCATATGGAACAGTCGAGGTAAGTAATCCCATTGTTGGTAATTTCAATATAAATGCATCTTGACTTAAACTCTATCATGATAATGAAACCGGTAGCACGAGGAAGGACTTTCAACTCCTCAAACCACCATGATGATGCAAACGAGAGGTAAGTCTAGCTTAAGACTTTAAACGAGTGCTTCTCGGGAGGCAACCCGAGTACTAACCCCATTAACTTTTACATTTTATTTTGTCTTATTTATTCTATTTTTTTCTTTATAGTACCTTACCATAAACTAACAAAAAAGTACAAAATCCAGGCCACACGGGCCGTGGTTGTGTGGATGTACCGAATCACCGTACTAACACGGCAGAGATGGTACGAGTCAGAGAAAATCAATTTTCAGAGTCACGGACTCAAACCACCACACCACGGGTACCGAAAAACCCCACGGCCGTGCAACGCGGCCGTGGTCGACACTGTTAGATCACACACGGGCATGGCGACCTGAGCATGGGCATGGGAGAAATGAACGAAGCCCACCACGGCCGTGCGATGCGGCTGTGTGAGATGCCACGCCCACGAGACACGGACGTGGGGCTGTACTAGGCCTGAAAATCTATTTAAACCCCCTCATTTCTCTCTTCCCTTACTCACTTTCCTACTCCCCATCCCCTTTATTCTATCTCATTATTCAGACCTCCCCCTACTTTTCTTCTCCAATACATTCCCAAAACCCTTAAGCTACACCAAATGCCGAAGAAGCGGAAGGAATCAAGCATAGTCTCCCAGAGGGAGACCGATCTATATAAGTTCATGCCGGCCGTTTCAATCATTCGATGAGCCAAGGATATTTGAGGCCATTTAGTTTTTACTTCGTTTTTCTCTTTTGCTTCAATTTCCTTATCTTTACTTCTCTTCTGCTTAACTTAGTTTATTTTATCTTAGTTTCTTAATTTTAGGTTCTACAAGCTGCTAGGGAATCACACCGGAACCATGACCACCAACTCACCGCAGCCTTAGAAATCACGCACACCTCGCGAACCATCCAACAATAAGGACTCTACGGTCCATTTATCTTTTCCTTTAATTTTATTCTATTTTTTATTTTTATTTTTCTTCACTTTAGCTTGCTTTTATTTAATTATTTAATTAGTATAGTTTTAATTATTATATCCTGGCTAATCCTCCATGAGCTACCCAATTTCTTCATCTAGCGCAAGATCGTCATAAAGAACGACCCCTCCAACTTATCTTTCACCTCCAACGAAAGGATTTCATCCATAATTCAGGGAGTTTCACCTCTCTCCATATCTTTTGAATTTATACTTAATTTTCTATATATATATCTTTGTATATTGAGGGCAATGTACATCTTAAGTGTGGGGGGTAAACAACCTAAAAAGGTGCCTAACTTTTTTCATTATTCTCAAATTCCTGAAATTAGGTGCCAAACTTTTTGCATTATTCTCAAATCCTGAATTATGTCTTGTTTCTTAAGTAAGTTTCTCATATTATAATTAGAATGAAATTCCTTTGATTTATGATTTTTCTTGATGTGTCTTGGATTAAGTCATTGATAATTATGCATTGATAATTAAATTTGAAGGATACTAGAGAATCAAGCATGATAAGTCTATTTTTCAGAAATTAAAATTTTTTCTAGGTTGTCTACCTGAATTTAAATATTACTTTGAAGTTTGAAATTTACGAGGATGACATCAAAATACCCATAATTTTTGTGAGATTTTGAGCCTTATAGAGCATATATTCTTTTTCTTGCTCACTTTTTTATTATGAGTGTGTCAGCATTGATTAGTTATTCTAGAACTTGCATCGATTATACATGTCGAGACCACACCTTTAATTTGATATACAGAGATGATGAAGGCACCTAGGATTTAACCCACTCACTCCACTAAAAAAAAAACCTACCTCCATAATTAACCCTTAGTGAACCCCTTCTAATCCTAACAACCCTATTTATTGACTCACCCACTAATATTAACCCAAAACCCAATCTGTATTTGTTATCACCATTCCTCTTGACTACCCTTTTGTCAAGATTTGATTTTAATGATTACCTAACTATGTCCTATATTTCATTTGTTAAAGTTCTTTATTATTATTTGTGACTTGTTCTTAAAAAAAATCGAAGTGTATTCATTATTATTTTTGTGATTAAGTGAGCTTATACGTTTAAATTCTAATTACTGAAGAAGAAGCTCGTATTAGAGTATTATTAGTACAGGTTTTCAATTGATGTAATTATTTATCAGTTAATTTTTTTCTAGTTAGGTAATTTGTTAATTCAATCTCGATTCTAACCCTCTAATTCAGCCTTTATCCACACCTTTAACCCTAGCCCCGTTACAACCCTATTAAAGACCTTTTGATTTGTGTATCATCTCATATTATAGTGATGGAGATTTTATTTTCATGCAAGCCTATGGGATTAACTCTTCATGTTTGACTTTTGAGTGCTTAATTCTGAACCTTAAACACTTCAAGTGATTTGAGTGAATCTTTAGTGAGGATGTCAATTCTTGTCAATTTTGAATCAGAGGTAATTATTTAGATGAGGGGAAACACCTATGTTTTATGCTACAAATGTATGACTTAGATTGTTTGAATCTTTAGGACCCTTTGAGTTGAATTATCCATGTATAAATTATCCTTGAATTATGATGAAACACTATCAATGACTATTATGAATTGAGGGAAGTTTGTTTTAATTATGAGTTGAGAATGTTGCTTGAGGACAAGCAAAAGCTTAAGTGTGGGGGTATTTGATAAACCGTAAATGTAACATATTTTAATCCCACATTTAGCATGCTTTTGGATGAATTATCCCTTATTTTATGTAATTTGGTGCTCTTAATCCTTTGTTTTCATGTTTTATACTCAGAAAAGCACCGGAGGATGAAAAGAATAAGAAACGGGCTTAAAACGGGCCAAATGGGCTACATCACGAAATCGACACGGCCTGGACCCAAGACCACACGGCCGTGCCTCCTTAATAATCTCTAACACGGCCTGAGCCCAAGACCACACGGCCGTGCCTCATTAGTCGACCCAACACGGCCTGGCCACGATTCACACGGGCATGTGCCATGGCCATGCCCCTGCCGTGGCAAAGAGAAGTTTCATTCGGATTGGGATACTTAGGGGCAAAGAAACACATTCCAAAAGCCTATATATACACCCTAAGTATGACCTAAAGGGGAGAGCCCAGTACCTTTGACAGGGGGCGTCTTGCTTGGCCAGAGAAGGCAGATTTGTGGGGATTTGCTCGAGGATAGCCAGTTGATTCATCTCTAGAAGCCAGAATTATACTCAAGACGGAGGATTTCTCCTCAATTTTTTTCAGGGAGTTTTAGGGATATCTGATGTTTTATTTTATCTTTTCTTCTGAGATGTTTTCTTTTATTGTTATGAACTAAACCCTCAGATACCTGAGGGGGATGAAACTTAGATGAATCTTGTTATCGTTTACTGAACTATATGATAAATATTTGACTTGTTCTTAATTATGTGTTCTTAATTCTTGTGTTGATATTTCGCGGATATTAATTCAAGTTTGATGTGCTTAGGTGGAGGAGCAAAAGTCCCTGCCTAGGAGTAGATCTAGCATAGTTATCGGAGTTGATCACGCGCCTAGAGATAGGGTGACGAGATTTTGCCGGATTAGGGTGAAACCTAATATGGGATTCCATAGATCGAGTTAATGCGATTCTAGGGGTTTTAATTAGAAAGAGGTTTCAATTAATCAACCTAGGGTTAGACGTTATTCGCCGAGAGAGAGGGTTTAATATACATTAGGAATCTTACGGATCAAGTCAAGTGAATAAATCGTGCAGTTGAGTTAGATAACAAGTGAAGTCTAGGTGGATTCTTCCTTGGGTGTCGTCTTAATCAATTGGTTTTCCTCAAGTTATTTTCCCAAATTCATTCTTCTTTGTCTTAGAGTCTTTAATTTAATAGTTAATTAATTTAGATTTAAAACAAAAAATTCCCTTTATTTTAGGCTAAATAACAAAAAGAAAGTTAGTATTAGTACTTTTAGTTCCTTTGGGTTCAACAATCCGGTCTTGCCTAAGCTATACTACTATTCGATAGGTGCACTTGCCTCAATCGTTGTCATAGTTAGTTTCCAGGTTCGATCATTCTCATTATTTAAATTTATAAAACTCTGACAAACAGTCAACAGCTTTAACTCATAATTATACTATCCAATTAGAACTGATCTAATAGGTATGTCCTTGTATCACACCCTTTTTGAGTATAAATTCTTCATTTAGGCTGTTCGTCAATTTACCCATGAATGTACAAGATTTTATATTCTTACCTAAGGATAAACTTAAATGCATATAACTCAAATTACCTTTCAACTAACCAGCTCGCTCAGATAGAAACAACTGAGTCGATCTCAACTATCAAATAATATCATATCAAAATACTCCCTTCTTCATGCTGTTAAAACAAATCAAACATACAATCTTTCAAAATTTCCTCACATGCTAGCCAAAGATCTTTACAACTGCATTAGTTCAAGGAAACAAAATATCCTGATTGAACTCATTGACCTTAATCAAACTTACCTGAGAAAAGAAAACCATCGTACAATTTGAGCTTGAGCATCCACTATCTATACCTTTGCCGATGTCAATTCCTTTAACGAAAATTAGAGAAATCCTGATACCGGAATCACCACATTCCTATGGTCAAACCAGAAATACAGCCATAATAGACATAGTTATCACAAGCCAAAGAACACACTTTAAAGATGATCCCTGATTGATAATTTATGAAATAAGGATGATAAGAAAACCAAGATAAAGAAATCCAAGATGCGATATCATACTGGAAGTCCGTGAACATAACTCATAAGAAAATAATAAAGATCTTGATGATTTCTCAGAGAAAACCAGAAGAAAAATAATGCTTATACGCTCTGAAATCAATTGTAACAGGGATAATATATTTTCCAAATATATATATAAAACAAAAAACATCCAGTAGAAATAAAAGAATAGCCTCACATAAATTTTCACCAACAACTTTTATTCCAAACATAATAGAATAGAATCCCAAAGAGAGAGATAAGAAATGCTGCTCATCAACCAACCATATCAACAGTGCTTTCATTTAACATTATAATCAACTAGCATTCTCATACGATAAGAATTTCATCAGAAAACAAACAATCACATATATCTCTGAGGATATATGAATATATAAAATACCTAGGAGAGATCATCATAATCTATTCAATTATAACTGTTACACTCAGACATCTTTATGATTCAAATATCATTTCTCTGACTAATTCTGTCATCAATAATCTGATATTATTCCATTCACCAACAAAAATCAATCCGGAAGAAATTCCAGCAAATACATACTTTAGACATCATACCTGAATGAGTCGATTAGACGAGATTAACTTTTTCTTTAGCCGTGACATCGCGAAATCTGAATGATCTTTACAATAACCTGGCATCTTTTCCAGAACTGTATTCACTTGCCAAACTATTCTTAACTCTGACCATATTATTAGTTATTCTGCTATTGAACTCTTTAGTCTCTTACTTGTCAGCTCATTCAACTTAAATCTCGTCAAATTTCGTATAAAATACCACATTGGTAAGGGGGTGAGGTTGTAAAGCCTCTAACTCGACTCTCATAAATCCACACATATAACTTAGCATTCCTCATCAACATAATATCTTCACAATCATATAATTCACTTCAAGCTAATTAACATACATATTTATGTTACACGAACTTTCTGATTATCTTTATTCAAACAAGTGTACTTAACCATACATTCCATAAATTTTGAGTAAGTTTACTTATCGGATTTACTTAATCAAACAAGTTAGGCACATAACATCATATTAATGCCAAACAAACATGGATGAGCTTATCACAATATAAACTTTCATTTCATTTCACCTTTCCACATTTCAAGAATAATTCCCATTGAACTATTGTAATTTCGATGGATACTCGGGTAGTATACTCAAGGTATGCATGTCAACAATCCATCAATTCATATTCAAAAGTGCCCTTTTGGAACATATTCATATAGCACACTCTCGAGCCACATATGATATAACAGGACTGCCAGTCCAGGCTAAATCCTTTCAGTAACATATTCTCTAAAGGGCTTACTCTGGATTACTTGTCCGGGCTAACTCCATTTCATAACATATGCTCGAGAGGGCTTAATTTAGGATTACCCTTTCGGGCAAAATCCTTTTTGCAACATTTAAAACATTTTATCCATTTCATAACATCACCATAATCCATCGAAATACAACGTTCAACCGGAACAATGATATTTTATCCATATTTCTCAACTTATGGTTGTTTCATTTTGTACATCATCACATACATATCATCAACTCTTATTCATACCTTTCCAAGTTTCGACTTATCACAAACACATTTTCAAATATCTTAGTATCACTTTCAGCGTTTTCGAAAATAGCTCGGTTGAAAAGCATCTCTGCCTCAACAAAATAATTTTATCAGAGTTGGGAGATATCACACTATCACAGGTAGTAATATGGCATGTATAGCTAGACTCACATACGCTACATTAGTCTGAGAATCGACTAAACCATAGCTCTGATACCACTAAATGTAACACCCCTTACCCATATTCTATGTCGGAATAGGATACGAGGCATTACCGGACTCACATCACAAGCATTCACTCAATTCCAAATCGTAAAATTTCGTCCAAATTAAAACCATTCACAACTGATCATAAAGTCCCTAATACGAGCCTACGAGGCTCAAAACATGCTTCGAGGTGGTTCGAGACTAAACAAAGAACTTTAGAAATTTTTATAAAACTTAGATAATTTTAGCTAGATACAGGGCTCACACGCCTATGTGGTCCAAGGGACACGCCCGTGTGACCCTGGGACACGCCCGTGCTTCAGACCATGTTCAAATTAGGGTGCTCTCTAACTTGTACCACACGGCCGTGCCACACGTCCGTGTGCTAGGCCGTGTAGCACACACGGCTGAGAAACACGCCCGTATCCCTTCTTGTGTGCTTAATTCTGGACATTCTGTTTTTGAAAATTAAGGTGTAGGGGACACACGGCCGGAACACATGCCCGTTGGGCACGGTCTAGACACACGCCCGTGTGTCTATCCGTGTGGACAAAATAAAGGCTATTTACTAAGCCATTTTGCCACCCTCACTAGCACATATCAACACAACATCACATCGCACAAACTCAAGCATATAAGGGCAACCAAACAACCACAACCAAGACAATGGCATGTCATTATTTATCATGCTTAGAACATCAACCTTTCCACACCAAATCATGCAAGATTACACATTCACAAATGACATTAATATATAAATATACTCACAACCAATATTAGCCAACTTCCATGGCTATATACAAAAATGAACCATATACCATTATAAGCCAACACATACAGCCAAAATAACAATGACACATATAACTAAGTAACCAAATCCTATACATTCCATAAACTCAAAATACTTGGATTCATCAATACCCAAAGTGATAGCTTGATAGTGTGATTAGATCTCCGGCGATCTCCGATCTGAGCTAGCTCAATAACACTATAAAACATGGGAAAGGATAGGGGTAAGCTATATAGCTTAGTAAGCCCGTATGAATATAATAAGCAGTTGTTACCAATCATTTACGAAGTCCAACAATATAAACATAAGAAAATATAAATTGCTTTAAAGCTCACAGTTATAACTTATTCGGTCACATTGATTGCTCTATCAATTTGCAAGCATAATTTAACATGTTTTAACATCAGCCTAACAACCGTAATCTCTCCAGTATAACAGGTTACCACAATAAACCAATCATTTTAAACCTCATAATAAACATGCACATTAATTATGGGTATTCACATTTCAAGCATATATTTTGACATCCTTCAATTGTTTAAAGCTCATAACTTTTCATACTTCCATAAACATTTTGATAGGAAATTAGGCCAATCTTTCTGTTTTCTCATATCCAATAAATTACAATTTGTGCGAATGAAACATGCTATCTCTTAACTCAATTTGGCCTGAAAGACAATTACACGATCGCCAACTGAATTTACCATGTATTTCATACATCACAAGCATGGACTAATAATCACAAGGATTTCACAAAAAACATTCTCGTGGGAACCATGAACTCACAATATCATGAAGTCAATGCTTATAAACTTTATGTACATACCTGTACTAATTCATAGTACTTACATGCTCTTTCTCTTCTTTGACTTATCCGTGGAATTTCTCGTTGAACCACTTGGAATACTATCGTATACTCGGGAATCTCGTAAACACAATACCTTACCAATGCCATATCCCAGATATGGTCTTACATGAAATCTTGTATTAATGCCAATAGCCCAGCTATGGTCTTACACGAAGTCTCATATCGATGCCATATCCCAGATATGGTCTTACACGTAATCTCAGTAACCCTAATTTCATGGCATTTGTATCCTATCTATTCCTAAGGTTCAACCGAGACTTTCTCTGTATCGAATCTCTGTCGGTCATTTTTGTAGTGTCGTATTCAATAGCATTCACATTTTATTTCGATAATATAGCATTTACCACAACTATATCAATTAAGCATTTACACATATATAATTTAATGCTTATTAAACATACAAACTTACCTTGGCATAAAAATGGCAAAAAGGACCTAACCGTCAAATACTTTGGTTTTCCCCCGATCTAGACCCAAACTTCATTTTTCTTGATCTATAATACCAAATTCATCTCATTTAATCATCACATTATTCATTTCAGCGCAAAAGTCACATTATGGCAAAATTATATTTTTGCTCCTAAACTTTTAACATTTTACACTTTAGTCCCTAGGCTCGTAAAATGATTTTCATTCAATTTCTTCAAAACCCAAGCCTAGCCGAACCATTTTCATACTCATAACAGCCTACATTTCTAATTTATTCACATTTTCTACTCATTTTATAACTTTTACAAATAAGTCCTTTTTGACATTTTTACCGAAAATCACTTAGCAAAAGTCATTTAACAAACAACAAACATGCATTTTCTACCATCAGACATCAAATTTCACACATATTCAACATGGGTAAAACCCTAGACCTTGATCATATCTTAAATTAGTGGTAGAAATAGATAGATCATTCTTCAAGGATTTCAAAAACATAAAAATCATTAAAAACGAGGCAAGAACGGACTTACAATCGGCTTGAAAGCTTGACAAACCCTAGCCATGGTTCTCCTTGTAAAATTTAGCCATGGGGGAAGAAGATGGACAAGATTTTGGCTTTTTAATTCATTTAATTACCAAATTACTAAAATGCCCTTAATGAAAAACTTCAGAAACATACCTAACCATGTCCATTTTTTGTCAATTATGAAGTATAATGGTCTAATTACCATCTAAGGACCTCTAATTTAAAATATCATAGCAATTAGACACCTTTAACATATAGAATTCAAGTTTTGCACTTTTTGTAATATAGTTCTTTTAACTAAATTGACTGTCCAAACGTCAAAATTTTCGAACAAAATTTTCACGGAATTGTTCCATAAACTGTAGACTATAAAAATACAATAAAAATGAATTTTACTACGTCAGATTTGTGGTCCCGAAACTACTGTTTCGATTAGACCCAAAATCGGGCTGTTACAAACTTTTCCTTCTTTCAATGCAAATTAGAAATACTATTTTGAATTACTGGATCATAGCTTTGTCAAATACTAAAGTGGGCATTTCCAGCACCAACCCCTCTCCTAGTAATATTCAATTGGTAGAATCTCTTAAAAACTCCCAAGAGTGGTGGTTCATTGCGCATGCAACAATCGATGAAGTAGGCTATCAGAGTCCACCAGGACAAGGCTAAAAGTTGTCTTGGTGCGATGCCATACTCTGTTAAAACCAAGCACCAAAATTTGATTGCAGAAATAAGTGAAAGCTAGCTCTTAGTAAAACCAATGGAAGGGTGAAACCTTGGGTATTGTCACTTAAATGACACCTGGGTGTTCATCTGAAATCATAGGTGAATTTAGGGTGTCGAATGCCTCGAACTCCTAAATATTTATGTATTTCTTTTTTAGTGGTATTACATTCGTATGAAGGAGTTGATATGCGTGGAGGAGTATCATTGAAACCTTGAGGTCTAAAAGAAAAGGGATTCGTAACAACCTGATTTTGGGCCTAGTCGAAACAGTGGTTTCTGGACCACAAATTTGACATAATAAAATTTATTCTTATTATATTTTTATGGTCTACAGTTTCACTAAATGATTTCGTGAAAATTTCGTTTGAAAATTTTGACGTTTGGGCGCTCAATTTAGTCAAAAGAACTAAATTGTAAAAAGTGCAAAAGTTGAGTTGTACATGCTAGAGGTGTCCAATTGTTATGAAATTTTAAATTGGAGGTCCTTATATGGTAATTAGACCATTTTTTAAGTTGGTGGACAAGAATGGACATGGTTAGGCATGTTTCCAAAGTTTTTCATTAAGGGCATTTTGGTCATTTAGTTATTAAAATGAATTAAAAACAAAATTAAAAGCCAATTTTTGTCCATCTTCAACCCCTTGGCCGAAACTTGCATGGAGAAATCATGTCTAGGGTTTTTTAAGCTTCCAAGCTCGATTATCAAGAAAAATAAGGTTCAGATCTAGATCAGGGAAAAATAAGTAATTGACGAATAAGTTCTTTTCACCGATTTTACTTTCTAGGTAAGTTTGTATGTAAATAATGCATCATTTTTACTTATGTTTTTATGTTTTGGTATATTTTATGAGATGTGGCTGAATATTGAACGTAATTGACAAAGTATCGAAATGTGAGAAATTTCCCGGTTGAACCTTAAGAATAGAATAGGATGCAAGTGACATGTCACTGGGACCTATGTGAAATCTATGTGAAATTGTGACTAAGTGAATTCGGGTGCTGGTCTTAAGCTCTACCAGTGGCTGGGTATACCAGCATGTGTTACGGATACTTGGCGACTTGTGTGAGCAAAGATCGAGTAGTAACGAATGGTGACGGCTTTGTGAAGCGGACAGTGAAAATGAATAGCTCGAGAACGAGCCTCTATGTGAAAAGTGATGTAAAGTAGCTTTGGCTACAAGTGTGGCACTTATGTGCAAACTTTCGATGTATCCAATAATATTCCGATGTGTTCAACGGGAAAATGACTAAGTGTAATTGAATGTGATTATGTGATGAACAAGTGCAGGTACATGTGTATATATATTCATGAGCAATGTGCTCGATATGTGATCGAACTTTGGTAAGGTTGATATGGAGTAAGTGTTACAATGAAGACTTATAAATATTTTATGATGACTAGCTATTGGCATGGCTAACTAGGGATATACTTTAGTGTTATATGTGTGTAAATGAGAATTAATACAAAGAAAACATGATAGAGTAAAATTAGCAATAAAACAGTTTGGACAGCAGCAGTTGTATCACTTTGAAAAATCACCAAAAATGGTGGAAATCGAATTAGAGGTTGAATAAGATATGAAATTAAAGGTTATTTAGTCTATTTTCACATAAAAGAAACGGTGTAAGAAAATGAATTTTATATTCTTAGATATTTTAATTTTTGTGAGACAGAGTTATAATGATTTTAGAATCACCTGTTCTGACATGGGAAAATCATTAAAAAATTTTAAAAAAAATAATTATGGGTTATGATTTATATTCTTAAAATACTTAATGAGTATATTTTCAAAATAAAGAAATGGAAACATCATTCAAATCCTGTACGAGGAGATAATTAATTTTTAGTGAAGAGGGGTCGAAACTTTTGGACAGCGGAACAGGGGTTACTTTAATGAATAAATTTTACTTATTGGATAAACAAAAAATTCTGAAAATTTTATGGTAATAAGATATGTGAATCTAGTTTCAGGGAAAATTAATGGATATTAATTTGGAGGTCTGTAGCTTAAGATATAAATAATTTAGTGACTGTGACTCGAGTAGACAGCTTGAGATGAACATAAGTAAATAGTGAAATTTTGTGCAATTATGGTTGTATTACCTTGAGAACATATTGTAAGAATTGGTGAAAACATGTTAATAAATTGCTTATCATTTTCATACGGGCTTACTAAGCTATATAACTTACCCCCTTCCTTTCCTTTTTCCTATAGTGTCACAGAGGCTAGCTCTGGTTGGAGATCGTCGGAGATTCTATCACACTATCAAGCTTTTGACTGGTATCAATTCCTTCAAGTAATTTAAGTCTATGGCATGTATAGAGACTTAGTAATTTTGTGTATGTGTTATTATGTTTTGGCTAATTGTATTGGCTTGTAATGGTTAAAGGTTATTGTAGTATGTAGCCATTCTAATTAGCTTATATTGGCTAATTGATTTTAAGCCTATATATATTATTTATATGCTAATGTCTTGTGATGTGAGCTGTGTTTGCATGATACATGATGAGTTGTGGGTTATGGCCTAAATACCTAATGGTTGAATGTGCTAGTAGTCTTGATGTTGAATGGATAAGTTTGGCTCAATGGTATGGTATGATAATTAAATATAATTATGCATGTATAAGAGTTTTTGAGGATGCATATTGAGTGTGACCCTGTTTTGAAGAAAAACTTTCTAAGTGTTGTGAAATTTTCCAAAGTTCTTGGTTTAGTCCCGAACTGCTTCCAAAGCATGTTTTGGGCCTCGTAGGTCCATATTAGGGACTCTATGATTGAATATGAAAAGTTTTAAATTTGGATGGAAATTTTTGACTCGGAATTGATCGGTTATAGGTGATTAAGTTCGGTAATGCCTCGTACCCTATTCCGGCGACAGATACGGGTAAGAGGTGTTACAAGATTTCTAGGAGTAGTATTTTGATTACCTTAGCTTCGGCCTCCACCTCGAGTGTTTTTTCAAGACATCTTTATATGTAAATAGGAAAAAGAAAGAAAGTGAAAAAAAGAAAAGAAAAGATTACCTTTAAGAAATCTGGGATTGAAGACGATGAAGACAGAAAGTTTGAGCAGAAAAGAAACTGTGGATTTGAAATATTTAGCAGAAGTGTTGATGAAAATGTTTGAGTCTCTGTTTATTAGAAGTAAACTTGTGCAAGAAGTTTGTTCTGTGAAAACTGTTCGGGGTCTCTAATAGGAGTTTGACATCTGTAAAAAAGGTAAGAGTGTAATGTTTGAATTTAGGTGATTAACCACTAGAGTTCTGATTTTGTCCAAACAAGTAGACTGATGACATTCTTTTAGTAAGGATCTCCAAAATGTATGCACCTGAAAAAAAGTGAAGTTGTATTGAATAAATTATGGAATTTGCCCATCTCATTGTACGCGACTGGCGTAGTAAGTCAGTGATCAGTTATACGTTGTATTTCTCCAAAGTTAGAAATTTTGATGAAGAAATTTTGTTAAGTGGAGGAGAGTTGTAGCACCCAAGATCTGACGGGTCTAAACTTTTGGTGTATAGCAGTAAATAGTCTCTCTAGAGTAGTGTTTTTCGCCCAAATGATTATTTTGGCCTATACATGTGGGCGTGTAGTAACCGCCATTTGAGTAAGTAAAAATTCCATTTTCTAACATTCTGCTATATTATCTTCCTTGTGTGTTCCCTTGGGAACTTACAATTGAGATGTCTTGACATGGTCTTTCTTGGTATCTTTACTCATGAAATGGTCAATGCCGAGCCTTGGCTTGGACTTACATGAAATCTTTCTTGTTACTCACCAATGCCATGCCTTGGCTTGGACTTAGATGGAATCTCTACCTCATGATAGCTTTTCAATGCCAAGACTTGTCTTGGACTTACATGACATCTTTGCTTGGAGACTCACCAATGCCATGCCTTGGCTTGGGCTTACATGGGTCTTCATCTCATAATAACTCTTCAATGCCAAGACTTGTCTTGGACTTACATGATAACTTGCTTGATTGCCGATGCCATGCCTTGGCTTGGTCTTATACAGACTTTCTTATCTCGTGTGGTAGATCGAGTATCCTAAGTAATTCAACTTCAATCGGGACTTTCTCATGCTTAATCTCATTAATTTATTTATTTAACATAGCAATAAGCATTTCTATAGTAATAATGTACATTATACTAAGCAATTCAATGATAAAAATCATAAAGCTTAGAAATCATACAAACTTACCTCAATATACAAAATGTATGTAGATATGCAATTTAGTCCTCGACTTTGTTCTTACCTCGGTTTTGATCTGGGCTTCATTTTTCTTGATCTATAATAATAATTAGATCATTTAAAACTCATATTGACTAAATTGACTCTTAACTCATACTTTGGCAAAATTACTATTTTGCCCCTAAACTTTCTCATATTTGCACTTTTGCCCCTAGGCTCGTAAAATAATTCTCATTCAACTTTATTAAATATCATGTTTAGATGATTCGTTTTCTCTACTATAACAATTATCAATTCTCACTATTTCTAATAGGTATGACCAATTTCATAACTATTACAAATTAGTCCACACTATCACTTTTCATGAAATTCACTAAGGAAAAGATGTTTATCTAACATCAAACTCCCATAATCTTCCATAAAATATCATTTTACAAGCATGATACACATGGTAGATTTTTGAACATGCTTCTTAGCTCATCTTATAGCTAAAAATAGCTAATTCATAATACGAGGACTCCAAAAATACAAAGAATATTAAAAACGGGGCTAGGATGACTTCCTTGCAAGTTTCAAAAATTTGAAGAACCCTAGCTATGGAGTCTCCCAATTTTCGGCACAAGGAAGAAGATGAATGAAATTTTTATCATCTTTTTCCCATTTTAATCATTTAATTGGTAAATGACCAAAATGCCCTTCTCTTTAAAAATTTACAATTTACTAACTCATGTCCATTTTTGTCCAAAACTTATAATTTGGGAAAATTGCTATTTAAGGACTTCTAATTAATATTCTAAAGCTATTTCATACAAAAAGCTTCTAGAAACTCATATTTTGCAACTTTTGCAATTTAGTCCTATTTGATCATTCCATGTCAATTTCACAAAATTTCTACATGGAACTTTAATACTATCATGAAAACATGTCATAAACCTTAAGAACTCAATTTACTAACTTAGATTTGTGGTCTCGTACCACCATTCTGACTAGGCCCTGAATCGGGCTGTTACAGTACAAGTTTCCTCCCCTCAGGATTCTTCTATACTTGTACGTATAGGGCAGTTATACCAGATTGGACAGCTCACGCATGGTTGGCTCTTATCAGACAGCTGTCAACTTTGGTGACAATTCTGGACACAATCTGGAATTAACTAATGCAGCGACATTAGTGCAGAAAGATAGCAAAATTAAGGATAAAATAGGCTAGGATTCACTGGGTTATAAAATGCAATTTACTAAACTGAAAATGCTAAAATGTATGCTAAAAATAACTAAATGGGAACAAATTAACCAATAAGTAGGGAGAATGTAACACCCCAAACCCAGCCTAGAAGTTAGGCCTGAGTCTGGAACGTCACATTAAAGGCTCACTCCAAAATAATTTTATAATTTAACAATTTAAGGCCCAAAAGCCCAAAACCCTTGTTACTTGTTAAGTTAAGAGGAAAAGCCCGCATTTTAGGAAAATGTTCATATGTTAAGTTATTTCGAAAACCACGTTAACTTTATTAATTTTATGAAATTTATTAAGCGGATAGTTGAAACAATAATAATAATAAACCCAAAATCTAAAGTCAATTAGGAGTTACATGGCCTTATTACAATCCAATGAAAAAAACAAAGTATTAAAAAACAGATTCATTTGAACAAATTAAAACATCAAATCAGCTTCTAGTGTGGCCATCTCCGAGTCCTCTCTCACGTCGAGCCGTCTATTCAGGATTACCTGAAACATTAAATTAAAGGGTGTGAGTCTCGAAACTCAGTGTGTACAACCCTTGGCAATCAAGTCACATAAAAATATTCACATTGGGCCTAAGCCCTATCAAAATTGGTGGTCTTGGGCCTTAGCCCACCATGACCTCATATCAATCATATTGTATCATATACAAACAAGTTAATGCAAAACCCATCCCAATAATCCATCCGCTACATACACCATTTCCCTTCCAACCATTACACACCTGTGGGGATTTCTAAATCAACCCACCCATCCTCTATACACCAAAGGTAACCTTGATTCACGGTACTACCTAACGTTGCAAAAGAAAGTCGCTAATCATATAATGGGCTTAAAGCCTCGGGTGGATCCATGGCCATACGACTATGCGATCCTCAAATCTTCCTCCATACCATAATTCCCACCCATATGCATCCTAAGCAGAATATCATATGAATGCATCAAACACACGAGTAACATCCACAAACTCATATTCGTCACATAGGGGTATTTCCGTCATTTCACTACCCAGGGGTATTTTCGTAATTCTACCCTATAAGGGTATTTTGGTAATTTGGCAAAATAGGGGTATCTTGGTAATTTGCAAAACAGGGGTATTTTGGTACTTTTACAAAATAGGGGTATTTTGGGTAATTTTGCAAAATAAGGGTATTTTGGTAATTTACAAATCTAAGGATATTTTGGTAATTTTTAAATTAGGGGTATTTTATCCCTCTCGGGTTTTAGTTATGAACTTTGGCCCAAAAAGAAGTCCTCACGGTTAAAGTGAACAAACACTATGCACCAGGTAGGATCTCAGAAAAGAGGAGGTGGGTCACTAGGACCGCTTAAGTACCAAGCTCTCACTGGATCCAATCCTAGACATGCATATGTCGGTTACCACACTCTAACTAATCGACTTGTCCACAGACATGTTTGATTATTAGATTAAGTCTTATGTGATTTAAGAGTTGTTCAGAACTAGGCCTAAAGTCCATTAAACCCTAACATACTTCTCTACATCCCCCATAAAGCCCATATTACATCTTTACGGCCCATTAGGCCCAAATCTCATTCATATGGCCTACTAGGACCAAAAATATTCCAAATCATGTAACATGCGTGACTAACTTAATACGTATGACCAAACCAACCAATTTCATCAAACTTAGCCTCAGGGCCCACCGGGCCTGTTAAGCCACTTTCGGCTTTTTTACTTTTTGACATTGTCGATATCATGTGTGTAGTGTTTGTACACACCTGGTAACCACGTATGCTACAAACCCCTTAGTCACAAACCTACAATCGACATTACTAGCGATTAACCAAGGTTTTACACATACTAATAAAAATCGAAACCTCACTGTACCCTTACCGTGTGCCTCACGTTCTAGTAGCCCCTCCTTTTCTACTATTGGCGATTATCCTCTAGATCTGCACCCAAACACCTATATCGTCAAAACCAAGTGACTCTTATTGATCATAAAACACCCCTATGAGTCACCTTAGATTCGGACATTTACTAAACCATGACTGAGTCGAGAACACTTACCACCTTGTTAGCAATCCTTACCTACCACGCTTGTGATTGTTGATCCTTACCCTTGTTAATACATGTTAACGACAAGGAGGGGTTAGATAGCCCTTCGGCTTTTAATAAAACACACTAAAAAGTTCAACTAAGCACATACCGAAATTCTCCTTTGATCCTGCGGCTTAAATATCTACTGAATATTCGGCTTCCAATCGTGACTAAAAGTAGATAACAGTCGATTGAGGTGAGGGAACAAGCAACAAGGGTTCGGCAAGAGTAGAGATTCGGCTAGGAAGGATGATAGTAATTTTGGTAATGAAGGGAATTGGCTTAGCAAAAATTCGGCAAAAAGGAATTCGGCTTTAGGAGATTTTGGTTTTCAGAGAAAGAAGAAGAACACAACTCTAATAGGAATTTCGACAAAAAGAATGATGGGTTTTATTTTCGACAAATGATAGAATTCGGCTAAGGGGGATAAAAGGAAGAAATAATAGAACCCAAGGAACCTTTCAATGAATTCGGCACCCCCTTTATATAGCCACCAGCTGAACACTCATTTCCCCATAGTCCCATTCGGCACCAACTCCTCCCTCTCCTCATCTCCCGACTTTTCTCCCTGATAACACCTTAATCTTATCCAAAATTTCCTCCACATCCACATACCTACTTACTTCAAACTCTCCACGGCAAGAGTTCAAAACCAATACAACTCGGCCGTCCATCTTTGTAAAATAAACACTCCAAAAACACCTTACCACTACTCGAACCTTGGACCTCCTCAGCTGACAACACGCCACCTCATAGCTCCCAAGTGACGCCACTTGCCACTGGGCCACAAGCCCCTTTGTGTCCCATTTTCTCTTAATCTGCTTAAGAGGCCTACTAACTGAAGTCACAGTTCCCCTGGGCTAAAACCAAAATTTTTCCTATGCCTTTACTTGATCCCAGGACATCTCCAACACCCCTAAACACTCCAAATTCATTACCCTCAAAGCCCACATGCCAATTGTCTTTTTCTTGCTCTCTTAAAAATTTTATGAGATCTAAAGCCCAAAGCCCAATAGGCCCAATACTTCTAGGGCCAAATTCGGGGCGTTACAGAGAAAACATATGATCTTTCTAGTACAATCACACCCCTAAACTTGAGTTTTTATATGTCCTCAAGTAAAATAGAAACTAGCAAGGCTATAAAAATTTTTCTAAGGCTAATGATCATTCTAGCAACTTGAACCCTCTATGTTCCCAATGAATGTATCATATTTAGATAAAAAAAATATTGCATCGATAATACATAAGCATGAATGAGTAAGACTGCACTTTCATCAAAGCCAACATCATGCTTCAAATCCTAAATTATATCTACCAATACAACATTTATTGTACAATAATAAGTATTTATATACCTTTTTTTTTGGAATAAGAGATACCGTTGCATTACTGTACACTTGTTCCTGAGAAGTAACGATGGGGTGCAACAAACCCCAGGGAGTACGTAATTGCACCGACACACACTCATGTAGTCACGACCTTTGGCCAGATCCATTTTTCTAACGCTTGTATTGGAGTGTTCCCTTTTCAACATTCCACAATACTCCCACTTTGGATTGTCTCTTATTTATAACTATCTATATATATATAAGCAGCTGAAAAAGGGAGTTTCATTCAAGATTCAAGGAATGCTACTAGTCATTTATTATTTATGCAACCTAAATCATTCATCAAAGTATTGAAGATACAGCATTCAGTCAACTTTATCCAACTCATTCATTGACAATTCACATGATCCAAGAATTAAGCATCGAATGTAACAAAAATTTTTGAACAATTGTGCATAAACCTTGCATGCTTCAAAAAAACTTTTTAAAATGTGGGTTTATTTCCAAATCCCATATACATTCCCCCAAACTTAAAGATTGCATTGTCCCCAATGAACTGACATGAATATGTAATGACAATAAAAATGCAGTGACAATGTGTACTAAACAAAATGTGACTTACCGCTATATGCAATGTAACAGCCCGTTTTTAGTCAAATCAGAACAGTGGTTTCGGGACCATAAATTTGAGGTCAAAATATTTATTTTATTATTATTTTATTGTTTACGATATGATATTATGTTGGTGTGAAAATTTCGTTAAGAAATTTTATTGTTTGAATGGTTAATTTGATTAAAAGGACTAAATCGCATAAAGTGCGAAAGTGCTATTCTATTAGTTAAAGGTAACAAATGCCTATGAAATTAAATAGTGGAAGTCCTTATGTGGTAAATATACCATTTTAATTATGATTGGACAATTATGGGTATATATTAAGTGATTTCTAATGTTTTTAAACAAGGTTAATATTGTAATTTGTAAAATAACTTAAGTTAAAATAATAGAAATCATAATTCATCATCATCTTTCCTTCATTCCATAGAAAATTGAAGAAAATAAAGAACCAAGAGAGCTTGCTAGGGTTCAGCCATTTTGATGCTCAATTGTAAGTCTATTTTTGCTCGATTTTTAATGATTTCTATGTTTTGGTGATCGTTGCTTCGTATTCTAGCTAGCTCGTACCCTAGATTTCAAAATTGTTAAAGATTTATCATGTTGCCATTGTTGAATGCTTGATTAATTTGATGATTTATGATAGATTTGGAAGGTTTAATGTTAGATTAATAGCTTTTATAAAGTGATTTTTGACAAAAATGTCAAAAAGGGATTAAATTGAGAAAATCTAAAATGTGGTGGTTAAAAGTGTTAATAAATTGAAAATAGGGGCTGCTAGTAACTTGTATTAAATTCGGCTAAGCATGGGTTTGTACTAAATTGCATGAATTTGCAATTTTATGTGGTAAGGACTAAATTTTGAAAATGTGAAACATTAGGGGCAAATGTGTAAATTTGCCAAATTGTAAATTATAGGCTAAATTGAATAGATAGAATGCTGAATGTGCTAAATTTGATAAAATATAGATCAAGATAAGCCGATATCGGGTTTAGATGGGGAAAAAGGAAAAGTTGACGAATAGTTGATAATTTCCATCCGAGCAACTCGAGGTAAATTCGTATAATTAGAATCAAATTTTTAAATACTTGTAAATTATTTGAAACGAAAGAATAATTGAGTAAATGGTATTACTGAGTTCAAATGCCTAATTGATGAGAATTATTGAATACCGACCCGTTTGAACCGTAGAAAGTCGTAGGATATGAGTGACATGTCACTAGGGTTACCGTTTTGGTCGAGATCCTGTATATGTGGCGGACTCACCACAACTCATATGAGCTTACCGATATATCAGCTTGTAAGAGCTTACTGTTTTCAGCTCGTCAAAGCTTATCGTTTTAGCTCAAGAGAGCTTACTGTCCATCAGCTTAGGAGGAGCTTATTGATCATAGCTCAAAAGAGCGGAAATGATAATGAATTGATGGATTATTGATTTATACACGTAATGTATATCACCCGAGTATCCCTCGATATTCTAATAGGTTCAACGGGAATAAATTTTGTTATTGGTTATGTGAAAAAGCTATGTATTTATACGGATGAATTACTGTTTATATGAATTTTGATATGATACAATGTATTCAGTATTAAATTGAGATAATGGATGATTATATGCACTTATGTGACTAACTTGTTGATGAATGCTTGTGCTTAGGCATTTGGTAATTGAATTGAGTATAGCTTATTTATTGTCTTGATTATGTATAAATGGTAAGTTTAGTTCTGAATTATACGGGCTTACTAAGTTTTATAGCTTACTTTGTTTATTTTCTTCTATGTTTTATAGTATATCGATGCTAGCTCAAAACTAGGGATCGTCAGAGACTTCACCGCACTATCGGACATCTATTTTGGTACTTTTGAAGTGTGTATATATGGTTTATGGCATGTATATGCTTGAGTCATTTCGGTATGATGGATGAACATGTATTTAGGCCATTTGAGTTGGCTTGTGATGGTGAATTTCATGTTGTTTATAAATGTGCAAATGATATTATTTTGAGTTAGGTAATTGACCTATAATAAGTGGTTGAGGTTGATTGAATATTTCATGTTTGGAATGGTTTAGTTAATTGAATGATATATGTGAATTAGGTATGAAATTATATGGCAAATTGTGGCATACTTGTGATCTATATTGATGGTAAAGAATTGTTATAACTTAAACTTGGTTGATGGTATTTGGTTGCATATTTGTATCTTGAATTGGTACCTTTTGAGTTTTTTTAGCTATGTGCAAAATGGGTGGAAAAATGGCTTGGTAAATAGCCTATTTTTGTCCACATGGGCAGAGACACGGCCGTGTGTCCCCTGGTGTTGAAATTGAAATGAAGTCAGTATGCTCCACATGGTCTCACACACGGGCGTGTGATCGGCCGTGTGGCAGAAGTCAGTATACCCCTTAATTGGCACACGGCCTAGCACACGGGCGTGTGATCGGCCATGTGGCACAAATCAGTATACCCCCTAATTGGCACACAGCCTAGCACATGGGCGTGTGACTTGGCCGTGTTGCATAAGTCAGTATACCCTACAGGTTTGACACGGCCTGGAACACGGGCGTGTGTGGCCACTTCGAAGGGCACACAGGCTAGACACACGGGCGTGTGGTTGGCCGTGTCACCCAAGTCAGTAACCTCACTTATTTTGACACGGGGAAGGACACGGGCTGGGACACGACCATGTGCTCCCATTTCGAATGTTCACACGGCTTGTGCCACGGGCATGTCTGGTGGCCTTGTGAGACACATGGCCTGGTTACACGGGCGTGTGTCCCCTATTTTGAGAAAATTTTTCAAAGTTTTGTAAAAGTTACTTGAGCTTCTGATTTAGTCCCGAATTACTCCTGATGCATGATTAAGGCCTCGTAGGCTCGTAATAGGGACATATTGATTGAATTGAATGATGATTGCTTGTATCGATTAACTGTATATGAAATGTATGTTTAAAGGTGTTGAAAGTCTGGTAATGCTCCGTAACCCTATTCTGACAGTGAATGCGGGTGAGGGGTGTTACATTTATTTGTATCAGAGCTACGATTTAGTCGATTCTAGGACTAAGATAGCGTTTGTGAGTGTCTAGCTATACATGCCATATATAAACTGTGATAGTGTGATAACTCCTGACATTTTAAAATGTGTTTTCATATCACAAATGGATCCCAATCGAGCTATAGCTGATGTGGTTTAAAGTAATGCGCCTGCTCCCACACAAGGGACAGTACCGTCTGATTCTAGACCCCTAACGAGCAGTCAGGGGAGAGAGGGTAAAGAAGCCTTTTTCCAAATGATGAGTGAATGGTTCACTGAGTACGTCCGAGCTAATCCGACTACGCAACAACCTCCACCCCACCTATTCCCCAACCGATCCCTGTAGTTTCTCAAGGTATGGATCCTTTGCGATTGAATAAACCACTTGTTGATAAGAAACGGAAATACAGGGCTGAGGAATTCAAAGCCACTGTTAGCGATGACCCTGAGAGAGCCGAGTTTTGGCTTGAGAACACGATTCAGATATTTGATGAACTTTCTTGCACACCTGAAGAATGTTTAAAATGTGTTGTACCACTGTTGAGAGACACTACGTATCAGTGGTGGAATACCTTGATATCTGTAATTCTGCAAGAAAGTGTTACTTGGGAATTCTTTCAAGTTGAATTCAGAAAGAAATACATCAGCCAACGGTTTATTGATGAGAAACGAAAGGAATTTCTTGAACTGATATAGAGCCGTATGTTGGTAACAAAATATGAAAGAGAGTTTGTACAACTCATCAAATATGCTCGTGAATGTGTTTCTTCCGAGGTTATAATGTGTAAAAGGTTCGAAGATAGATTAATTGAAGAAATCAGATTGTTAGTTGGGATTCTTGAGCTAAAAGAGTTTGTCGTTCTAGTTGACAGAGGTTGTAAAGCCGAAGAGCTTAGCAAAGAGAAAAGAAAATCTGATTATAAGGCTAGAGACTTTAGAAAGAGATTTGCGGGCAAATCACATCAGTCAGTATCAAAGAAATCTAGAGAATATCATCCTTGTTCTACTGCTTCTACGGGGATTTCAAACAGAGATAGAGATGCAAGACATTTCAATTCTAAACCTCAGATGACATCTGTTACCAGTGTGGGTAGTGTTAGAAATGTTGGACCTGAATGTAAGCACTGCAATAGGTGACATAACGGTGAATGTAGAATAATGAGTGGAGCTTGTTTTAGATGTAGATCTCTTGATCATTATCTCCAGCACTGTCTAGAAAAGTCTATAGCTGAAAGAGATCAACCAACAAAAGCAAGTAATATGGCTATTAGAGGGAGACCACCCCGAAACACTAGAAATACAAGTGGTAATCGAGGTGCTATGAGAGATTCTGCTGTGAGATTTGAGGCACGAGCACCTGCCCGAGCTTATGCTATCCGTGCACGGGAGGAGGCATCATTGCCAGACATTATTATCGGTACTTTTTCTCTTTTTGATACTGATATAATTGCGTTGATAGATCCTGGATCAACCCATTCATATATCTGTATGAATTTAGTGTTTAAAAAGAGTTTACATGTCGAGTCTACAGAGTTTGTAATTAAAGTATCGAACCCCTTAGGCAAGTCTGTTTTAGTTGATAAAATTTGTAAGAATTGTCCTTTAATGACTTGGGGTTACTGTTTTTCGGCTGACTTGATGCTTCTACCATTAGATGAGTTTGATGTGATTCTGGGTATGGACTGGTTTACTATGCATGATGCAGTTGTGAATTGTAGACGAAAGATTATCGAATTGAAATGTCAGAACGGTGAAATTCTTCGAATTGAGTCTGATGATTCGAGTGAATTACCTACTGTTATATCGTCTATGTTAGCTCAAAAATGTATGAAAAAGGGCTATAATGCATATCTTGCATATGTGCGGGATACAAAGGTGTCTGAATCAATGATTGAATCTGTACCTGTTGTTTGTGAGTTTTCAGATGTATTTCCAGAAGAATTACCGGGTTTGCCACCGATCAGAGAGGTTGAATCTGGTATTAAATTAGTACTGGGAACAACACCGATATCGATAGCTCCATACAGAACGGCTCCAACAGAATTAAAAGAGTTGAAATATCAGTTGCAAGAATTGACAGACAGAGGTTTTGCACGACCGAGTTATTCGCCCTGGGGTGAACCGGTATTGTTTGTAAAGAAGAAAGATGGCACGATCAGAATGTGTATCGATTACAGACAGCTGAATAAAGTGACTATAAAGAACAAATACCCTCTATCTTGGATTGATGATTTATTTGATCAGTTGAAAGGGGCTACAGTATTTTAAAAGATTTATTTGAGAACAGGTTATTATCAGTTGCCAGTTAAAGAATCGGATGTGCCGAAAATCGCATTCAGAAGGAGGTACGAACATTATGAATTCCTTTTTATGCCTTTTAGATTAACTAATGCTCCTACAGTTTTTATGGACTTGATGAACTGAATATTTAGATCTTATTTAGACAGATTCATTGTTGTATTCATTGACGACATTCTAATCTATTCGTGAGATGAATCTGAACATGACGAGCACTTGAGAATTGTGTTGCAAACTCTACGTGATAATAAATTATTTGAAAAGTTTAGCAAATGTGAGTTTTGGCTCCGAGAGGTTGGATTTCTGGGGCATATTGTTTCAGCTGGAGGTATTAGAGTTGACCCGAGTAAGATTTCTGCTATTGTTGACTGGAAACCTCCGAGAAATGTGTCTGTAGTCTGTAGTTTTCTGGGCATAGCGGGCTATTACCGAAGATTCGTGAAAGGATTTTTGATGATTGCGACACCGATGACACGACTACTTCAGAAAGATGTGAAATTCGAATGGTCAGAAAAATGTCAGCAGAGTTTCGAACAGTTGAAAGTACTGTAAACTGAAGCACCAGTTCTGGTTCAACCTGAATCGGGGAAAGAGTTTGTGATTTATAGTGACGCGTCATTAAATGGTCTGGGATGTGTTCTGATGCAAGAAGGAAAAGTTATCGCTTATGCTTCCCGACAATTGAAACCGCATGAAAAGAACTTTCCGATGCACGACTTAGAGTTGGCTGCAATTGTGTTCGCATTGAAAATTTGGCGACACTACTTATACGGTGAATGTAACAGCCCAATTTTAGGTCTAGTCAGAATAGTGGTTTCGAGACCACAAATCCGACACAGTAATTTTTTTCTATTATAATTTTATGGTCTACAGTTTTATGGAACTATTCTGTGAAAATCTTGTTTGAAAATTTCAACGTTTGGGCACTCAATTTAGTTTTAAGGACTAAATTGTAAAAAGTGCAAAACTTGAATTCTAGATGTTAAAGGTGTCCAATTGCTATGAGATTTTAAAATAGAGGTCCTTATATGATAATTATACCATTAGTTAAGTTTATGGACAAAAATGGACATGATTATGTGAAAATTTAAAGTTTGGCAAAAAGGGCATTTTGGTCATTTAGTGATTAAATGAATTAATAAGCAAAATGGAAGCAAAATTTGTTCATCTTCTCCTACCTTGTGCCAAAAATTTGAAGGTCACCATAGCTAGGGTTTGTTCAACTTTCAAGCTTGATTGTAAGTACATCCTAGCCCCGTTTTTAATGCTCTTTACATTCTTGAAGTCGTTATCATCCGAACTACCTATTTCTACCATTAATTTAAGATGTGGTTGATGTCTAGGGTTTGACCCATGTTAGAAATATGTGTATTTTGATGTTTAATGGTAGATTGTGCATGTTTGATGTGTGGTAAACAACTTTTAATAGGTGACTTTTAATGAAAATGCATAAAAAGGACCTAATTGTAAAAAGGTTATAAAATGGGTAGTAAAAATATGCTTTAATGGAAAAGGTGGATTGCTATAAGCATAAAAATGGTTCGGCTAGGCTGGGGTTACCAAGAAATTGAACATATTTCATTTTATGACCCTAGGGACTAAAATGTAAAATGTCAAAAAGTTAGAGACAAAATAGTAACTTTGTCTAGGATGCAAATTAATGTAAATGCATGTGTAAAATGATGAATTGATAGTCAAATTTGCTTATATAGACTCGGAACAACCGATTACAGAACTAGATCGAGGAAAACGAAAAGTCTCGGATTAGTTGAGTTTTAAATAGGAACCATTCTCAAGGTATGTTCGTGTAATTTAATTTGGGTATGTTATTATGTTTTAATTGAATTGTGTAATTGAGATAATATATATGTGATGATATACCCTATGAAATAATCACAAGATGATAAACACGAATAAAATGTCATTGTCCTAGTTGAACATTGTATTTCAATGGATTATAATAATTTCCTTGAAATGAACAAAATGATATAGAAAGGATTTAGCCCAGACGGGTAATCCTGAGCTACACTCTCTTGAGTAAATGTTATGAAATGGATTTAGCCCGGACAGGTAATCTATAGTAGAGTCATTAGAGATAACGTTATCGAAAGGATTTAGCCTGGACTGGTAATCCTAAATAAGCTCTTGGGAGAGAATGTTAAAGACGGAATTTAGCCTGGACTAGTAATCCTGTTATATAAATGTGGCTTGAGAGTGTGCTCTATGAATATGTGCTTGAGGAGCACTTTGGATGTGAATTGACAAATGATTGACATGTATACCTCGAGTATACTACCCGAGTATCCATCGAAATTACAATAGTTCAATGAAAAGAAATCCTGAAAAATGGAATAGTGAAATGATATGAAAGTTTATACTATGGTGAGCTCATCTATGTTGGTTTAATAACTTCATGATGTGTATGACTAACTTTTTTAATTAGTGATTGTGTTCAGGTAACTTGTCAAAATATTGATGGAATGAATGCATATATATATATATATGCTTATTTGAATAATTATAACCGGTAAGTTTCTTTCTATTACACGAACTTACTAAGCATGAAAATGCTTACCCCATTTTACTTTTCCTTGTTTTATAGTGCTCGAAAGGCTCACGAAGGTTGGAGGATTTGGTCGGAGAAAGATCACACTATCGACAAATCTCCTTTTTGGTATAGCTAAATGATTCATTTTGGTATAATGGCATGTATAAGCTACTTGGCTTAGATGAAGGCTTGTAAGTAATATTTTGTGACTTAACCATTGGAATGGCTAAGGATGTTCAATTGGCGTATGTATGATGTTAATGTATGTCCAAATTCTTAAGTGTTAAGTATGATGGATAATTCATTTTGTAAGTGGCCATTGGAATTGGCTAATATTGGTTTAATTATATATGCATATGATGATGTCTTTCATGGATGTGAGAATTTGCATGGTTTGAGCTGACAAGTATGTGATGTTGTATGTGTTTGGATTGGTGCTATGTTTTGTTGTGTAGGTATGTGCATGGAAGGGTGACAAAATGGCTTGGTAAATAGCCTTGTTTTTGTCCACACGGGTAGACACACGGGCGTGTGTCTAGGCCGTGTGTGAGACACGGTCTGCCCCACGGGCATGTGTTCTAGCCGTGTGTCCCCTGCACCTTAATTGATGCAAACTAGAATGTCCAGAATATTGCACACAGGCAGAGACATGGGCGTGTGTCTCAGCTGTGTGTGCTATACGGCCTTGGACATGTGTAACACCCGTTACCCGAGTCCAACGCCGGAAATGGATACGAGGTATTACCATACTTAATCTCACTTGAACATGTACTTACGGGATATAAATTTTCGTTTCGACCTAAAATCCTTTCTTCCTTGATCATAACCTTCATATTATGGGCCTATGAGGCCTTAAACATTCACCCGGAAAGTTTCAGGGTTCAACCGGAAACTTAAATGCTCTTTGAAAATTTTTACCTAGACAGGGGCCACACGCCCGTGTTGTCCAAGGGTCACGCCCGTGTGCCCTAGGACATGTCCGTGTTCGACACCCGTGGTCAAAATTGACTTATTTCACATAGCTGAGTACACGCCCATGTCCTTCACACAGCCTAGACACGCCCGTGTCTCCGGCTCGTAGAGCTCTCTGACTATGACGTCACCAAATCTTAATTAGCACACGGCCAAGGCATACGCCCGTGTGCTGGCCCGTGTGACGAATCACATTCTCGTAATTAAGTGCAGGGGACACACGGCCTATCAACACACCCATATGGGTTGACCGTGTGTCACACACGGTCTAGACACATGCCCGTGTGTCTACCCGTGTGGACAACTATTGGCTATTCTCCAAGCCTTTTTGCCACCCTGAAACAAAGACTCATTCATATAGTCTCAATTAGCACAAAACATAGCAATATTAAGATATGAAAAATCTTTAAACTAACATTCATTTCAACCACAATCAGACTCGATAACTTGCATGAACATTCACTTCATCATACTCATAATTCTTATAGCTTTAACTTGACAATAATGGTCACCTCATAACGACCCTTTACAAAATAAGTGTAAACCATTGATAGCCAACACTTTGGCCCTTAAACATGTTATAACATAGAATACCCAATTTCCTATACATGCCATACTCAAAATGAATTAACTTTACTATACCAAAAGGGCGGTTGATAGTGTGATTCCGAACTCTGATGTTCTGTGATTCCCGAGCTATCTTGGCGTAACTACAAGGAAAAGGGAAAAGAGAGGGGTAAGCATATAGCTTAGTAAGTTTGCATGAAACTCTAGGATAACATATTTACTCAAACTATAATCATTCATATCATAAAACAATGGCAACATAGTCTCAAATGAATAAAAGTACTTACTCGTACTTATTCACACTTATTCTTACTTATTCTTACCCATCTCATGTCAATATGATCTAGTAACTTTTACTTACTTGTGTTACTTGTATCACTGTATCACGTGGTTTAGCACATATGCTAACATAACCATAAACTCACATCTTTATCATTCATATCATGAGCATTACTCAAAGCCATCCATAAACAGATTTGGATCTAGGCCAACTCACGTACTTAACTCTTTTGCTTATGAATAAATCGGATCATCATGAATTATTCAAACTTATCATGCATAAGTTTTGATGCCAACGCCATACCCCGGATATGGTCTTACATGGGATCATTCCTTGATTGCCGATGCCATATCCCAGATATGGTCTTATACGGGATCTCATAACTCGATGTCGATGCCATGTCCCAGACATGGTCTTATAGGAGATTGTACATAGATGTCGATGCCATATCCCAGATATGGTCTTACACGAGATCATTCTTTGGTGCCGAAGCCATGTCCTTAACATGGACTTATACGGGACCTTTCTTATCTTATATGAATACATAATATCATCCTTACTTTAGAAATTATCCCGGGACTTAAACTTAACTTATTCTCACGATTCTCTTACCAAGACTTCATCACTCAATTTCTATAACCATAACATGCATTTGCCATATTATTAGGTAATTTCAGCATCGTAAGTTATGAAACTCTAATTTCATACAAACTTACCTCGATTTTCAAAATGTGCCTCAAAGCTCGATTTTGTTCTTACCTCGGTTTCAATCCAGGCTTCGTGTTTCTTGATCTATACAAATAAATTTCTCTTGTTAAACACATGCATTGACTAAACCGACTCATAATTCATATTTTGGCAAAATTATGATTTTGCCCCTAAACATTTACATAATTACACTTTTGCCCCTAGGCTCGTAAAATGATTTTCATTCAACTTTGTTATACTTCAAGCCTAGCCGAATCATATTCTCAACTATAACATCTTTCAAGTCCTATTATTTCACTCATGTATGACCATTTTCATAACTTTTACAATTTGGTCCTTACATGCATTTTTCATGAAGATCACTTAGAAAAAGATGTTTATCCTACATCAAACTTTCATAATATTACATAAAACATCAAAATTCATGCATGTCATATATGGGTAAATTTTTGAACATAAACCCTAGCTCAAAATATAGCTAGAAATAGCTAAACCGAGCTACGAGGGTTTCAAAAATACGAAAAATATTAAAAACGGGGCTAGGATGCACTTACTATCAAGCTTGAAAGTTGAAAAAACCCTAGCTATGGTGCTCCTTGTAAATTTTGGCCAAGGGAGGGAGATGGACATGTTTTTGGCCTTGTTTTCCCTTTTAATTCTTTTATTTACTAAATGACTAAAATGCCCTTAATGACCCTTTCTTGAGATTTTTCCTTCCCATGTCCATTTTTGTCCATCATCAAATATAATGGTATAATTGATAAATAAGGACCTCTAGGAATTTTTATAATCCTATTTCATACTTGAACCTTCTAGAATCTCACATTTTCTATTCTTTGCAATTTAGTCCTAATGGACAATTTATTCACTAATTAATAAAATTTCTTCATGAGATTTTCACGCAATCATGCAAATACCTCATAAGCCTTGTAAAATCATTTAAACACATATTTTTACTTTGAATTTGTGGTCTCGCACCATTATTTCGATTAGCCCCTAAGTCGGGCTATTACAATTCTCCCCCTTAGGGATTTTCGTCCCCAAAAATCTTACCAGTGAAAAGGTTTGGGTAATGGTTCCTCATAGGTTCCTCGGGCTCCCATGTAGCCTCTTCTACCCCATGTCTCTGCCATAGGACTTTCACTAGAGCTACACTTTTATTTCTCAACTGTTTGACTTCTCGTGCTTGAATCTTAACTGGTTCCTCACCATATGTCATGTCGGGTTGAATCTCAACCTCAGTCGGTGTGATTACATGTGATGGGTCTGATCGGTAGTGTCGCAACATCGACACGTGAAACACATCATGAATCTTTTCTAACTCAGTCGGCAAAGCCAACCGATAGGCTACCGGCCCAATCCTCTCGGTGATCTCATATGGTCCGATGAAACGCGGACTCAATTTGCCTTTCCGGCCAAATCTAAGAACTTTCCTCCATGGTGACACTTTTAAGAATACTTTATCACCGACTTGATACTCAATCTCTTTCCTTTTTAAATCCAAGTAAGATTTTGTCTCATCGAGACAAGCGACTTTTAAATGATCTCGGATCACCTTTACTTTTTCTTCGATTTCTCTAACCAAGTCAACCCCGTGAATCTAGTTTTCCTTGAGCTCAGTCCATTATAAAGGCGTTCGGTAGTTATGCCCATATAAAGCCTCATAAGGTGCCATTTTTAAACTTGACTGAAAACTATTATTATAAGCAAACTCTACCAACGGTAGATGCTTTTCCCAACTGCCTAAAAATTCAAGAATACAACACCGAAGCATATCCTCAAGTACTTGTATTAACCTTTTCAACTATCCGTCGGTTTGGGGGTGAAAGGTTGTACTAAAACTCAACTTGGTGCCTGTAACAGCCGATTTAGGGGCTAGTCGGAATAGTGATCTTGAAATCATTAATTTGAGGTTAGAGAAAATTATTTTCATGTTATGTTATATATTATAACATGTTTCTAAGGATGCATGAAAATTTTGGTGCCTTAATTCTAGCGATTTCTAGCTAAACTATAAAAAAGGACTAAATCGCATAAAGTGCGAAAGTTCTTTTTTAATTGCTAGAAGTGCCAAATACCTATAGATTATTAATTGGGGGTACCAAATGTGCAATTTGGCCTTGTTTAAGTGTGTTGGCCGGCCATAATATGCAAAGGGGACAAGAGCATTTATTATGATTGAAATTTGGTGATATTAGTTGGAAAAATAAATAAAATAAGATGATATAAGCAAAAGTTATCATATTTTTATTTATATTTCTTCTCCAACCAAAAATATCAGCCATGGGATGGGTTTGAAAGCTTAAAATTTTAGCAAGCTTTACTCCATTCAAGTAAGTCAATTTGGTGTTTATTTTTGTATAATTGGAGTCCACAAAGCTTAAGCTAGCTATTGACAGGACTAGTTTGCAATATGGTTGAAAGTATAGGGACTTAGCATGATAGAGTTTATGTTGTTTGATGAGTTTTTATGGAAGAAAATGAATGATAGGATGATGAGAAACAACTTTTGTGAAAGGTGTTGTCATGAAAACACCTAATTGGGACTAAAAAGCAAAAGTTGTAATTTGTTCATTAAGGCATGAAATAGATGGAATTGTGGATAGTTGTAAGAGGATTAAATGTTTAGCTACGCTTGGTTAATAAGAAATTTAGATGAAAATTTATTTACGAGCCTAGGGGCAAAATCATAATTTTGCCAAAGTGTAGGGGCAAAATAGTCATTTTTGCCTAAAGTGTAGATTATTGTGTATTATGATTTATAAATGATTAAATCAGTAAATTTCATTTTTCTAGATCAAAGAAAACAAGTTTCAGACCTAGAACGGATGAAAAGAGAAATGTGGGCAAAAAGGTCCCTTTTGGCCCTTTAGACATCGAGGTAAGTTTATGTGCAAATGTTGCAATTACGTATGAGTTAATTTAATGTTCCAATGTTGTATGGAATGTATATTTACTCTATGAATGTATGAAATATCTATAATGAGAGGTCAAAAGAATTGAATCTAAGAGTAATGGGAAATGTATGTAGAATGATATGATGATAGTTAAGGCCTCGTGTAAGACCATATTGGATTATGGCCTCGAAGTAAGAATTCGTATAAGACCATGTCAGGGACATGGCATCGATATGTTAATGCAAGTAAGACTCTATTGGGGTATAAATTCTATGTGACATTATGAGTATGAGACTCAAGAGAGTTATTTAATAACTTGAGTGATTCAACGTATATGTGGAAAGGAAGACAGAATGTGGTTGTACCACGAAAAGCACAAGTGTGTGTTAGAATTGAATTGATATGGATTCAGTGTATGATGAACCCTTAGTGGGTTATGTGTATTCAATACACTTTAGTGCATGAGATAGATTTATTAATGTATTGTGTGAAGGCAAATGAGTATCATAGAAAGTTAAATAAGAATAGAAGTGTGTGAGAATGTTCTCGGATGAATATTTGAAATAGAGATATACATGTGGATTACTATCCATGAATGTAAAATGAAAGGTGGGCTAAGTGCGGAACCACCATAAGTATAAATGATTGGTGAGCTATGTGCGATACCACCCTATTAGAGATTCAATGGTGGGCTAAGTGCGAAACCACCGAGATATTAGTGGCATGAGCAGCTTATTGAAAATGCTTGATGTGTTGTTTTATATGATCATATGGTGATCAGTGCAGGAATGTATGCTAATTGAACGAGCAATTGGCTTGTGACATGGTAAGAATGTGGTAAGAGATTGAATGAGTAAGTTTCAAGAATATTTGAGCAAGTAACCATGAGTTTATGAGAGACACTCTTCATGATACTTTGTAATTATGTATATTCAATGAATATCAATATTTGACACATTATGCAGATGAGCTTACTAAGCATTATTGCTTACTCCTTGTAACATCCCAAAATAGGGGTTATTTGTGATTGAATTATTTTTCTTGTATTTGAATTTCTGTGATATTATTCGTGATGATATAAGGCTTAATTAGGGGTCTTGAGTAAGCTCGGTTTAGTAGAATAATTCTTAGTAAGGCTTATTTAAAGAAGAGGATTAAATGAGCTTAGCACTTAAGTTAATTTAAGTAGCAATAAGTGACACAAGATGAGTGCATGGCAAGTTGGTAATGGCGCATGGAGTTTAGCTTGAGGGGAGAGGTTCGAATCCCTTAAATAGCATTGGGACAACTTTTATTTTTGCTTTGGTATGGTAAGTGTCGGCCAAGGATAATTAAGATAAGGGTTGACCATGTTAATTTTTGGTTAGTAGACTATAGGTTTAAGGCAAGTGTTAACATATGGAAGGGAATCAAGTAATTAAGGAAAATATGGAGACATGGGGCTAGTATCAAGGATTATGTTTTGGAAACAAAATCATGGCCTTTATGCCATGAACTTGGACGGCAATGTGGCTAAGGGGGATTTGGCGAATATGCTAGTGTTGGTAAGACTTGGGAAGAATTTTTGGTCATTTCTTTCATTTGGTGCAAAAGTACAAAACAATTCTCTCTCAAACTCTTTTCTTGTTAGCCGAATTTCACCTTTTGATAAGCCTAATACTTTTTGACCATTTGGTCATTTTTGGCTCATTTTCTATTTCTCCTTTTCATTCTCTCAAAACCGAAACTTGAGTATTTTCTTCAACCATTGCCGAAACACTTATCTCTTTTGTCCATTTTCTTCTTTCTTTCTTAGCCGAATCTCCTATATCATAATATTCTATCTATTTCTTTCTTTTCTCTTCTCAAAAGCACTTAGCCGAAACTATTAGTTCACTTTCTTACTTCATCTTTTTCCATACAAGTTGAACCTTGGTTGTTTGTGTTGAGCAAATCATAGCCGAATCCACTCTCTTGGGTATACCTAATTTTCTTCTCCTATCTTGATCAACTTTGGCCGAATATTGAAGGTAAGATAGTTTTCATCGGGACTTCTCTAGAAATCGGTTTTGGTAAAGTGGTAAGGGCTTATTTCAATGGATTACTCTTTTAAGTTTTCGTTTAAGCCGAAGGCTAATAAACCTTATTGATGATGGTTGATTGTAGGGAAGTGAGGCCGATTCTTTTAGGAGTGTGTTGGATAAGTGTTCGAAGGCTTTGGGTAAGATTTTAGGTTCACAAGGAACCTTTCTCAATTATTTTGGTTTGGCCGAATAGGCCATGGTTCTAATATTCATTTTTGGCCGAATATAGGGGCAAGAATACTTGTGTGGCCGATTTGTCTATTTGGGATTTAGAACTCTTTTTGGTGCAGTGTGTATACATACACATCTTATAACTTTTAATATGCTAAGTGTTATTTTATCCCTAAACGTTTTTGTGTAGACAGGATGTAATACCTTCATGGTATTAACAAGGATTTGGGTAAGTTCTTATTACTATGTGATTATTATTTGATGCTTTTGGGAAGCATGACACATTTGGTATGTGTATTATTTGATATATGGCTTATGATAAATCGATTGGATGTTGTTAAATAAATCTATCAACATGATTTGTGGTACATGCATATAAATGATTGTTATGGGTTGATGAGAGAGGGGCGGTGATATTCGTGTCGACGGACACCGGTGTTTTGGTAACACATCGTGACTACGGTCACAGAGGTTTGGTACCTCCAGAGGTTTGGCACCTCATAGCGACTTGTCCTCGTGGTTAATACCACCGTGGGTTGGCCCCACTTTGAGATATGGGATTGTCTGCGCGGTGATTTGGTATCACACGATGGGTTGGCCCCATCATCTAATTGTGACTTGGTCACCAAAGTGTTTTGGTAACACAATTGTGTCTTGGACACCGAGATTTAGTATCTCCGGTGATTTGGTATCACATTTGTGACTATACGTCACCGGTGGTTTGGCACCACCAAAGTGGTTTGGTACCACAAAGGGGTAGAAAAAGGCGTATGGATGGTTAGGTTGGGTGCATTTAAACTTATGCATGTTAATTGGTTATAATTTGTGTATGTTATTACATTAAATTGGGGAAGGGTTACACATTGAGTCTTGGTGACTCACCTTCTCCTTTAATTTTCAGGTGATTCGTAGGCCGCGCGGGTGAGGAGCCGGATGGACTCGAGGTGGCCATGCAAGTGGAGTTTTAATAAATGAATTTTAGATTTTATCTATCTTTCTTTTGGATTTAAGTTGTTTAATTGTAATAAGGCCTCCTAGGATTATTTTATTATTCTTTGCATGTTTGAATGTTTGGTTTAAATTACTTGATGATGTTAAAACGGTTGCACATGTTTTTCTCAAATTAAACATAAAATGTTTTAAAGTACCATCGGGTACATTCGAAATTTGTAAACAACTCGACTCAGCAAATATTTTAAGTTGGTTTTTAACAAAGAAAATTTAAATTGAAAGACAATTCAACTAAGTTTTAAAATGATTTTTTTCAAAAACTTTTCTCTGTAGCAAACCAAATTCGGTCGTAATGTTTGGGCCGGGTTTGGGGTGTTACAAAATTGGTATCGAGCCCAGTTCAGCTCATTTGTGGGGCCCAAGGCCCAAAAATGTTTTGGTAGGTCTATTTGAAATATTATGGTTTTGAATAAGCATGGCTTTGAGTCTCAAGACCGATCCGCCTGTAAGTACCACTAACTTTTTGTATGAATTATTTCTTGTAGAATGGTAGGAAGCATGGGACGTAGATAGTGATAGTATTTTAAACTTTAGGACTAGTTTACTCCAAACAAAGACATAAGACTTTAAGAGTCTAATTAAACCAACCTACGACCAAGTCGCCGAGTTAGGGGTGTGGTAACCTTGGTGCGCATGTCTAGGATTGGATCAGGAAGAGCTTGGTACTTGCAGTCCTCGTGACTCACCTCCTCTTCGCGGGATTCCTACAGTGCGTAGCGGTTCACCCTAACCAAGAGGACTCGGTCATAGGCAAAATCCTAAATAAAACCCGAAAGGGATTAGCCATGTTTTAAGGAAAACTTCGGTTTTAAAATCATTAAATTATTTTTTTAGATGGTAGGACAAATTTATCTTGAAAATTTTCAAAATATTCTTGATTGACAAAATTACAAAAATACCCTTTAGAAAAAAAATGACGAAATACCCCCTGGGCTAGAAGCGGATGATAATGCTCAAGAGTGCATAGGTATGAAAGGTATAGGGAATGGATGTATTATTCATGTAAACCAAGATAGAAGACTTAAAACCTTGTTTGATCGAAAGAATCTCTATTAAACTCTTTTCATAAAATTTTCCTAATCGATTAAAGCGCGATAGTTAGAATGAGCTTTAGAGGACGGGCGTGGCCGTCGTGGACGTGGAAGGGTAGGATGGCCGTATCGAACCCTGTCGGGTCGGGTCAAGGATGCGAGAATGAGATACCGCCACCACCACCCCAACCTTTGGAGTGAAGAGCGAGGATCGACGGGTGACGACGCTGTGTCACAAGCGATGCTTCGAGTTACGGAAAGGGTAGCTGGAATTGGTGGAGGTGGAGGAGCTCGGAAGTCGGTTCGAGAGACTTCGAGCTAACTGAGCTGAATTTTTCCGAGGTGTGTAATGGTGTAGCGCCCAATACGGTGAGTATTGGCTAGAATCGACAAGAAAGAATCATGGATGAGATAGATTTGACAAATGAGGAGAAACCGAAAGGGCGGTGTCGCTTCTCAAGGATGAGTCATATCGATGGTAGCTCACGGTCCGAGATGGTGCTACGGCAGATGATCTCACTTGGGAGTACTTCAAAGCCGCATATCGGAAGAAGTATGTTGGATCAAGCTACATTGACGCTCAAAGGAAAGCTTTTAGGGGTTAGTGCAAGGAATAAGTCCGTCTCGGAGTATGAAGCGGAATTCCTAAGGAAATTTGAGTCGTTATGCTCGAGGAATAGTGGCATCGGAACATGATCGTTGTGTTCGTTTTGAAGACGGACTTAGAGGCGAGTTAAGGCTATTGATTGCTCCACAAAGAAGAACGTGAGTTTCTTTGTCTTGGTGGAGAAGGCCAAGGTAGCCGAAGGAATCAAGGAGTCCGCGAGGCAAAGTTATGATAGAAGCAAGTTGAAGAGAGGCTTTGGATCGTGCGGGTCGTGTGGTAATGTTCGAGAAAAGATTTAGGCAGAGTGGGTCGATCAGGCGGGGAGGTCCACATTTGCTAATCAAAGACCGCCCGGTGTGTAATCCGTTGTGGAAAGTTTCATTGGGGTGAATGTTGGACCGGAGGGAAAGGATGTTTCGAGTGTGGTTCGCTAGAACATCGTGTGAGAATTTGTCGCGTAAGCAAGCTAGGAATCGGCCCGAAGGTCAAGGTCGTGCCCAGTTCGAGAAAGGAGGGACCAAAGACCGCAGAGGTCGTGGTTATGGTAGAGGTGGTTATGGCTCTAGTGGAGGTCGCGAGCAAGCTGGCAGAGGTATTGGCAACACGGAGGCTAGGCGACTGGTTTGGTGTATCTTCGCGAGGCGTCGTGAGGAAGGAGACGCACCGGACGTCATAACCGCACGTTTTTAATTTTTGGTGTTCCACATAACGCCTTGATAGATGTGGGTTCGACGCACTCTTACGTTGCTAGTAGTATAGTTGAGACCATGAGTTTAGTTCGAGACTACTTCTAAGAGGATGACCTGTACTTAGTCCTTTAGGTCACTCTGTAGAAGTAGATAAGTTTGTATAGAGATATACCCCCTAGAACTCCAAGGGGTAGTGTTTGTAGCCGATCCGATGGAACCGCCGTTTGAGGAGTTCGATCCGATTCTTGGGATGGACTGGTTGGTCAAGTACCAAGCAAGTTTGGATTGTCTTTGCTAAGCGTATGGTTTTGAAGACGGTTGAAGGTGAAGAAGTGGTCATGATAGGTAATAGGAGAGATTATCTATCCAACGTGGTATCTGCGTTGAAAGCGGTAAAGATGGTCGGGAAGAAGGGTCGTGAGGCGTTCAGTAATTCATGTGTGTGCTTTGGAAGCTAAGGAGTCTTTCGTGGGGAATGTTCAAAGCTGTAAAGGAATTTGTCGACGTATTTCTGAAGAACTTCCGGATTGCCTCGGATCGTGAAGTTGAATTTGGTATAGATCTCATTGCACAGAACGGCGCCGCGGTGTCTATAGCTCCATATAGGATGGCACCGAAGGAATTGTTGGAATTGAAGGCTCGGATACAAGAGTTGTTGGATCGAGGTTTCATTCGACCAAGTGTTTCACCTTGGGGAGCGCCGGTACATTTTTGTCAAGAAGAAGGATGGTACGATGCGGATGTGTATAGACTACCGCTTGATTGAATAAGTCGACGATTAAAAACAAGTATCCTTTGCCGAGGATAGATGACTTGTTTGATCATTTGAAAGGGTGCGGTTTTTTCTAAGATTGATTTAAGGTCCGGATATCATCAAGCGAAGGTGAAAGAGGTGATATCCATAAGGCGGCATTTCGTTACTCGGTATGGACACTACGAGTTCCTGGTGATGCCGTTTGGTTTGACTAATGCACCAAGCAGCTTTCATGGACATGATGAATAGGGTATTTCAACGTTTTTGGATCAGTTTGTTGTGGTCTTTATAGATGATATTTTGGTGTATTCAAGTCGGAAGAGGAGCATGATGCGATTTGCGAGTGGTGTTGCGATTCGAGGAAAAGCAATTTGTATGCGAAATTTAGTAAGTGCGACTCGCTTAAGGAGGTGACTTTCTTGGGTCACGTTGTTTCACCGAGGGGATTAGAGTGGATCTCGAAAGATTGAGGCGATGTTAGATTGGAAGCCGCCTAAATCGTGGTTGAAATTCGGAGTTTTCTAGGTCCAGCGGGGTATTATCGAAGATTTGTGGAAGGATTTTCTTTGATTGCCGCACCGATGACCAAGTTGTTGAGGAAAGGAGTTCCATTTGTGTGGACCGAGGAGCAAAGCAAGAAAGTTTCGACAAATTGAAGAAGATTCTCGATTGAAGCTCCGGTTTTGATTCAACTCGAGGCGAGCAAGGAATTCACGGTTTATTGCGATGCATCACATATTGGTTTGGGATGCGTCTTTGATGCAAGAAGGGAAGGTAGTGGCTTATGCATCTCGGCGATTGAGACCACATGAGGCTAATTATCCGACTCATGACTTGGAGTTAGCGGTGTAGTCTTCGCTTTGAAGATATGGAGGCACTATTTGTGCGGAGAGAAGTCGATAGTTTATACGGATCACAAGAGTCTTAAGTATCTCTTGACTCGTATGAGGATTTGAATTTGAGGCGGCGTAGATGGATTGAGTTGTTGAAGGACTATGACTTGTTCGATCGAGTATCATCCTCGAAAGGCTAACGTGGTGGCGGGCGCGTTGAGTCGTAAGGTTGTATCGGATTTAAGATCGATGTTTGCTCGACTTAGTACTGTTCAATGATGGGAGTCTTTTGGCGTAATTGCAAGTCAAGCCGACTTGGTTAGATCAGATTAAGGAGAAGCGGTTAGAGGATGATGGTTTGAATGATCGGAGGTTGCAAGTCCGTAATGGTGGATTAGAGGATTTTAGTCCGTCCCGGTGATGGAGTTTTGTGCTTTAAAGGAAGAGCTTGTATGCGAAGGATGTGGAGTTGAGACAAAGGATTCTTGGGACGCACATAGCAGCCCATATGCTATGCATCCTGGAGGTAGCAAGATGTATCGGGATTTGAGAGAGCAATTTTGGTGGCAGTGCGAACGGGAAGTATGCGAAGTTCGTGGGTAAGTGTCGACGTGTCAACAAGTCAAGGCTGAACATCAGTTGCCATCTGGTTTACTTCAGCCAGTGAAGATTCCTCAGTGGAAGTGGGAGAGGATCACCATGGACTTTGTCAGTGGATTACCTCTTACGCCTAGCAAGAAGAATTCAGTTTGGGTGATTGTGGATCGTCGACTAAATCAGCGCATTTCATACACTGTAAGGGTAGATTATTCGCCTTGAGGTTAGCTAAGTTATATGTAGCCGAGATAGTGAGATTGCATGGTGTGCCAAGATCGATTATCTCGGATAGGGATCCGAGGTTTACATCGAGGTTTTGGAGAGCGTTGCATCAAGCTTTGGGTACGAGATTGGACTTCAGCACAGCTTTTCATCCGCAATCCGACGGACAATCGGAGAGAGTGATTCAGATTTTAGAAGATATGCTCAGAGGTTGCGTTCGGATTTTGATGGCGGTTGGGAGGAGTATCTACCGTTGGCGGAATTCGCTTATAACAATAGTTATCAGCGAGTATCCAAATGGCTCCATATGAAGCCTTTGTATGGGACGAAGATGCCGTACTCCTACGTGTTGGACGGAACTAGGTGAACGACATGTCTTGGGTCCGAGGTGGTGACGGAAACTGAGGACAAAGTTAAGGTAATTCGGGCTCGTCTCAAGGAAGCATCGGATAGGCAAAAGTCTTACGCCGATCTCAAGCGCAAGGAGATGGAATACGAGGTAGGAGATAAAGTTTTTCTGAAGGTGTCGCCTTGGAAAAAGGTGTTGCGCTTTGGGCAAAAGGAAATTAAGTCCAAGGTTCATCGGCCCGTATACTGTGTTGAAGCGAGTAGGACCGGTAGCTTATCAGCTCGAACTGCCAGCAGAGTTGAGTCAGATTCACAATGTCTTCCATGTGTCGATGCTTAGACGGTATAGGTCAGATCCATCGCACATCGTGCGATGCGAGAGATTGAGGTTAACTCCGACTTATCATTCGAGGAGGAACCGGTTCGATTTTAGATCGTGATGTCAAGGTGTTGCGTAGAAAGTCGGTACCCTTAGTGAAAGTGCTATGGCGAAACCATGGTACGGAGGAAGCGACGTGGGAACTCGAGGAGGTGATGCGCGGCAATACCCTCACCTTTTACGATCGAGGTAATTTCGAGGTCGAAATTATGTTTAAGGGGGTAGAACTGTAACATCCCAAAATAGGGGTTATTTGTGATTGAATTATTTTTCTTGTATTTGAATTTACGTGATATTATTCGTGATGATATAAGGCTTAATTAGGGGTCTTGAGTAAGCTCGGTTTAGTAGAATAATTCTTAGTAAGGCTTATTTAAAGAAGAGGATTAAATGAGCTTAGCACTTAAGTTAATTTAAGTAGCAATAAGTGACACAAGATGAGTGCATGGCAAGTTGGTAATGGCGCATGGAGTTTAGCTTGAGGAGAGAGGTTCGAATCCCTTAAATAGCATTGGGACAACTTTTATTTTTGCTTTGGTATGGTAAGTGTCGGCCAAGGATAATTAAGATAAGGGTTGACCATGTTAATTTTTGGTTAGTAGACTATAGGTTTAAGGCAAGTGTTAACATATGGAAGGGAATCAAGTAATTAAGGAAAATATGGAGACATGGGGCTAGTATCAAGGATTATGTTTTGGAAACAAAATCATGGCCTTTATGCCATGAACTTGGGCGGCAATGTGGCTAAGGGGGATTTGGCGAATATGCTAGTGTTGGTAAGGCTTGGGAAGAATTTTTGGTCATTTCTTTCATTTGGTGCAAAAGTACAAAACAATTCTCTCTCAAACTCTTTTCTTGTTAGCCGAATTTCACCTTTTGATAAGCCTAATACTTTTTGACCATTTGGTCATTTTTGGCTCATTTTCTATTTCTCCTTTTCATTCTCTCAAAACCGAAACTTGAGTATTTTCTTCAACCATTGCCGAAACACTTATCTCTTTTGTCCATTTTCTTCTTTCTTTCTTAGCCGAATCTCCTATATCATAATATTCTATCTATTTCTTTCTTTTCTCTTCTCAAAAGCACTTAGCCGAAACTATTAGTTCACTTTCTTACTTCATCTTTTTCCATACAAGTTGAACCTTGGTTGTTTGTGTTGAGCAAATCATAGCCGAATCCACTCTCTTGGGTATACCGAATTTTCTTCTCCTATCTTGATCAACTTTGGCCGAATATTGAAGGTAAGATAGTTTTCATCGGGACTTCTCTAGAAATCGGTTTTGGTAAAGTGGTAAGGGCTTATTTCAATGGATTACTCTTTTAAGTTTTCGTTTAAGCCGAAGGCTAATAAACCTTATTGATGATGGTTGATTGTAGGGAAGTGAGGCCGATTCTTTTAGGAGTGTGTTGGATAAGTGTTCGAAGGCTTTGGGTAAGATTTTAGGTTCACAAGGAACCTTTCTCAATTATTTTGGTTTGGCCGAATAGGCCATGGTTCTAATATTCATTTTTGGCCGAATATAGGGGCAAGAATACTTGTGTGGCCGATTTGTCTATTTGGGATTTAGAACTCTTTTTGGTGCAGTGTGTATACATACACATCTTATAACTTTTAATATGCTAAGTGTTATTTTATCCCTAAACGTTTTTTGTAGGCATGGGGATGTAATACCTTCATGGTATTAACAAGGATTTGGGTAAGTTCTTATTACTATGTGATTATTATTTGATGCTTTTGGGAAGCATGACACATTTGGTATGTGTATTATTTGATATATGGCTTATGATAAATCGATTGGATGTTGTTAAATAAATCTATCAACATGATTTATGGTACATGCATATAAATGATTGTTATGGGTTGATGAGAGGAGGGGCGGTGATATTCGTGTCGAGCGGACACCGGTGTTTTGGTAACACATCGTGACTACGGTCACGAGAGGTTTGGTACCTCCAGAGGTTTGGCACCTCATAGCGACTTGTCCTCGTGGTTAATACCACCGTGGGTTGGCCCCACTTTGAGATATGGGATTGTCGCGGTGATTTGGTATCACACGATGGGTTGGCCCCATCATCTAATTGTGACTTCGGTCACGGTGTTTTGGTAACACAATTGTGTCTTTGGACACCGAGAGATTTGGTATCTCCGGTGATTTGGTATCACATTTGTGACTATACGTCACCGGTGGTTTGGCACCACCGGTGGTTTGGTACCACAAAGGGGTAGAAAAAGGCGTATGGATGGTTAGGTTGGGTGCATTTAAACTTATGCATGTTAATTGGTTATAATTTGTGTATGTTATTACATTAAATTGGGGAAGGGTTACACATTGAGTCTTGGTGACTCACCTTCTCCTTTAATTTTTCAGTGATTCGTAGACCGCGGGTGAGTAGAGGCCGGATGGACTCGAGGTGGCCATGCGTTGGAGTTTTAATAAATGAATTTTAGATTTTATCTATCTTTCTTTTGGATTTAAGTTGTTTAATTGTAATAAGGCCTCCTAGGATTATTTTATTATTCTTTGCATGTTTGAATGTTTGGTTTAAATTACTTGATGATGTTAAAAGCGGTTGCACATGTTTTTCTCAAATTAAGCATAAAATGTTTTAAAGTACCATCGGGTACATTCAAAATTTGTAAACAACTCGACTCAAACAAATATTTTAAGTTGGTTTTTAACAAAGAAAATTTAAATTGAAAGACAATTCAACTAAGTTTTAAAATGATTTTTTTCAAAAACTTTTCTCTGTAGCAAACCAAATTCGGTCGTAATGTTTGGGCCGGGTTTGGGGTGTTACACTCCTTTACTTTTCTCATCCCTTATAGGTTATTTTAACTAGCTCGGGTTCGAGGCCGCCGGAGATGTTTTCGCACTATCGAGTAGACACTTGGCATGAGCTATCAAGTCCTTATGAGTCATGGCATGTATAGGGATTCTTTTAAAGTTGATTAAGTTCTAACCGATGTAGCCAAATTGTATTGGCCTAAGAGAATCTAGGGTTGGTTGTATTTGTATTGGGAGTAGTTCTCCCTAGTGTATGGGATAAAGACTTTATCTCTTTAATGATTAAATGTGTTAATTCATGTGTTTTAATTGATGATTTGAGAATGTTTTGAAGTAGTATATGAATGTATGCAAACGGGAGTGGTAAAAGGCTTGGTAAGATAGCCTCTAAGTGCCCATTACTGAGATAGACACACGGGCGTGTGTCTAGGCCGTGTGTCTCCTGCACCTTAGTATCTTAAGTCAGATTAGACCACGGGCTGGTAACACGACCGTTTGTTCAAGCCGTGTGAATACACACGGTTGGCACATGGGCGTGTGCCAAAGCCGTGTGAAGTCTGCACTTAACACTTAGAAATTCAATTGTCACGGTGGCCGCGCTGCAGGCGTGTGTATGGGACCGTGTGAATAAGTCAGAATGCTAAGGTTTGGCACGCGGGCCAGGGCCACAGGCGTGTCCAGGCCATGTGGATTTTGCCAGTACCCTCCACGGGTGAAAGACACGGACATGTTTTAGGGGTCCACGGGCGTGTCCCAAGTCACACGAACGTGTGACCCCTGTTTCGAGAGCAAGTTTCCAGATGAGTTCTGAAAGTTTCAGGACGTAAGTCTGAGGCCTCGTAGGCCCATGAAATGTCTGATTTGACTAAGAAAGAGAAGTTTTTAATTCAGAACAAAATTTTATAGCCCGTAAGTACATGTTTAAGAAAGTTCAAGCATAGTAATGTCTTGTATCCGGTCCTAGCCTCGGACTCGGGTATGGGGTGTTACATTTAATGGTATCAGAGCATGGTTTAGTCGGTTCTCGGACTAACCTAGCACGAGTAAGATTCTAGCTATACATGCCATATGTGGACCGTGATAGTGTGATGTCTCCCGGCTCTAACGAAATTGTTTAGTTAAGACAGTGATGATTCCCAACCGAGCTAATTTTAGTAAGTTTGTAAGATTTTCAAGCTTCATGGATATTTTCATTGAATTGCTTGCTATGTTGTTAAATGCACATTATTTCCATGAAAATTTTTAATGATTTATTAAACAAAATAGTTACTAAGAGCATGTATATGAAAGTCTCGATTGAAAATGAATTACTTAGGATACTCAATCTGCCACATGAGACAAGAAAGTCCGTATAAGACCATGTCAAGACATGGCATCGGCAATCAAGCAAGTTATCATGTAAGACCAAGACAAGTCTTGGCATTGAAGAATTACTATGAGATGAAGACCCATGTAAGCCCAAGCCAAGGCATGGCATTGGCGAGTCTCCAAGCAAAGATATCATGTAAGTCCAAGACAAGTCTTGGCATTGAAAAGCTATCAAGAGATAGAGATCCCATGTAAGTCCAAGCCAAGGCATGGCATTGGTGAGTAACAAGGAAGATTTCATGTAAGTCCAAGCCAAGGCTCGGCATTGACCAGTTTATGAGTAAAGTTACCAATAAGACCATGTCAAGACATGGCAATGGTAAGTTCCCAAGGGAACCCACAAGCAAGACTTCATGTAAGTCCATGTCAAGACATGGCATCGATACCAAGTAAGAGATCCCATGTAAGACTATATCAAAGATATAACATTGGCATCAAGATACATGTGAAATGAGATTCAGTATCCTCAATCATTCATAGTAATTCATCGGGCAAAAGAGTAAAGCTTAAATGAGATAGCAAGAAAGTTAGTAGTAAAGTTGCTATTATGTCATGCTAGTGAAGGCTGACTAACAAGTATAATTCATGTTATGAATGATGATGTTGAGATTATGCTTGTTATAGTAAAGTATACTGATCTATGTGATCAAGTGTTACAGGTACATTGTTTACCTTACAAACATGAGACTAGTAAGTACCATGATGTATGTGAGAAGCAGTAAGAGTAAGTAAGCATTTGAGATTTGTGATGCCATTGTTTATGATAAATATGTCCACATGGTTAAATCTCACATGCGACTGTTAAAGTAGAGAATGCATGATGTTTTGTTTTATGACTCTGTTATGAAGCCACACATATTATGGTGTGGAAGTTAAAACTGAAAAGTTTGACTAAGTAGAATGCTGGAGATGAGTACGGTCGTTCAATGATAAAATGATGAATAAGGCCATGGTTGGACCATGGCGGTATATGTGATCCCATATAAGACCATGTCTGGGGCATGGCATTGGCATCAATACGTGATCTCGTATAAGACCATATCAGGGATATGGCTTCGGTATTGAATAAGATAATCGGATAAGACCATATCTGGGATATGGCATTGATAATTGTTGTGAGATCCCGTATAAGACCATATCTGGGATATGGCATCAGCATCAAATAGTAATCCCGTGTGAGACCACGTCTGGGACCTGGCTTCGGTATGAGATCGTATAAGACCATATCTGGGATATGGCATCGACATCGACATGAGTTTCCATGTAAGACCATATCTGGGATATGGCATTAGTGTTGATATGAGATTTCGTGTAAGACCATAGCGAGGCTATGGCATCGTGACGACATGTAAAGCAATAGCTGGGCTATGATGTTGTGATACGAGTAAGACCATAGTTGGACTATGGCAATCAAGTAAACGACGTACTCAAAACCCGTAAGACATTCTCTAGATTAATAAGAAATGGTAAGTGGAATTAGAGCTTAATGTTGAGTACTTGAGTAGACATTAAGGTGGAACTTGAGTAAGTGAAGTCACTGTTCGAAATTATGGGTGATAGAAACCATTGTAACATGAGTAAGTATGAAAATTTGCCTGAGGCGAGTTGTGTGACTATGATGATATTTCATTGACAATGAGTAGTAAATCATATGTATGTAGTCACGAGAGTTAGGGTGAGGACTTTGCAACCTCACTCCTTACCCTTTGTTGAATTATGATGAGATGTTATGAGAGTTAAATTGAGTAAGTTTATACGTGATTAATGCAGTATTTATGTTAGCATTTTGAGAATGCTTTGTATCACATTGATACATGATACTCTACTATGTAGAGTAATTGTTGTTGAACATGAGGTTGAAGTCCTAGGGGACTATAATGAAAAGGCTATCATTGAGATATGAAATAGATAAGATTCCGTATAAGACCATATCCGGGATATGGCATCGGTAATGAATATGAAAATCGTGTAAGACCATATTTAGAATATGGCATCGATACTTGAGGTGGAAGTCCATATAAGACCTTATCCGGAATATGGCATTGGCATTTAGAGGTGACTCCATATAATACCACCTCGGGAATGTGGCATTGGTTTTGTACCTACATGAAGGACGATGAACATACGTCTTTGATTATCCCTAGTGATCAATGGGACAGATAGATGAGTCTAGAGGTAGAAATGAGAATGGTAATAAATGTGAAAGAGTGAAAACATGTACTCGTGAATGAATCACGAAGAGACGATTACGATATATGACATGGAACATGTTATATAAGTGCAAGTATGAGTAAGTGGAAACACGAAAATTTATACACTTTTTCATGCTCTTTTTAACTCAAATTTATGCGGTTTCGATTGAATTCTTGTCAAAAAATAATTAAATATTATAAAATAATTAAATTGTACTAAAAATATGAACATGATGAATTTTAATTAATTTTATAGTTAATTTTGACTAATTTTGACTATTTTAAATGATTCGCACAAAGGGCTTAAAATTGGTTCTACACAGACTTCGCTCGAAGAATAAACCCGAGAAGCAATTTGAAGTATCAAGGAGAATTTATTTTCAGCCCAAGACGATCGAATTATGAATATTTATTTATAATTTAATTAATTTTAATTTATTCCCAATTTAATTTGGGTTAAATAAATTAATCTTAATTAATTATGAAAAAGGCCCAGTTGAACCGCATCAGTTGAACCAAACCGGTTGAACCGAACCGAGCAAAGATTTGGGCAGCCCAAACCGTCCATATTGCTGGCCCAAATCAGCTTATTAGCTGATTAATTAAGTTGCAAAGAAGCCCTTGAAGACTTTTCAAAGTTGCATTCAAACCCCTCCAAATATGGTGGCTTTGTAGATTTGCCCCATGCCATATTTAGCAAAGTTGAAACCATCAACTTTGCCACATAGATGGCCGGCCAAGGGAGGTCTCTGTTGCTGCTACTATTTGCTATTTTTAGCAGCCACAATCAGCTATAAATACCACCCCTTGCTGATCATTCAATCCATCCCTCAATCCTTCATTTCTCATTCTCTCTTCTCTCCATTCTCTCTTCTTTTCCATTCCATTTCCCCTTCTTCTTGTGCCGATTTCCCATCTTGGAAAAGAGGTGTTTTTCCAGCCATTTGGAGCAGTAAGTGGAGTGTTCATAAGCCACCTTGATAGCCGAGGACAATGGAGAACGAAGAACGGAGCAATCAATCAAGCCACGGAGAAACACCGGATTTGCTTCTTGTTCCTTATCTCTTTAAATTTCGTTGTTGTTTTGACAAACATGTTTATGAATATTTATGCTATTGAAATGGTTAATTTAATCAGCTTAGCTTGAATTTAATTCGTGTTGGGTTGATTGCATTTCGTCATCTTAAATTATTAAAATTGTGTTTATACTGTTATAGGCTTCGGTAAGATGCTTGATTAAGTAAAATCATGCTTAAGTTATTTTGGCATTTTAATTGTTTAGATAACTAAAGAATTAATTATTTAAACGCATTGAAATTGTAATTAATGGACACAATACTTAATCTGTGCATGTTTAATTCTTCTAAGGTAGCTGAAGATTAAATTAGCATTGTATTTGGCGATACATATGCCTTGCATAACTTGCAAGATTTTTGTGATTAAATTGTTTCAAGGTAAGGATACTTTGTTACCTCACATGATCTTTTATATGCTTATTAGGTCGAATTAATTGGTTGAATCACATAGGAATATGCGAGAGATTACTTAATTTAATAAGTATGTATGTGCAATAACATGTAAATATGTTCATAAGTTAGCAAATTACAGAGTTGCCGTGATTTATTCGTAACAAGTATAAGCATAAGCTTAATAATTCTAAGTTAAGAAATGTGATTAATCCAACACAATTAGATCATCTTGATTAAAATCAGCTTTTGAAATCGTGCATTAGAACTTTTTTTTATTTTATTTTACTTTATTTTTCTTTTAGCTTTTAACTATTTCTCAAAACCAAATATTTTTCCTTCACCATAGTGCTTAAAATTATTTTCTTAAATAAGTCTTTTGCAATCCCTGTGGGTACGATAACTCGAAATTTACTTGTCATTTTATTACTTGTTGCGATTGTGTACACTTGCACATTTCCACCGTTCCAAGTATTTGGCGCCGTTGCCAAGGATTGTTTTTCAAAGTCATTATTTGTGAATCTGTTTTACATTTTGGTTTATTTATTTTCGTATTGAAATTTTTACTTACTTAATTTCTTCTGTGTTTATGAGTATTGACCAGATTAGTGACTTACTCCCTGTAAACCCTGAAATAGAACGAACCTTTCGACAACGAAGAAGACAAGCAACCCAGAGAAGGACCGAAGAAATGAACTTCGAGAATATGAACCAAGGAAACGGAGCAAACCCTGCTCAGAATCCTATCCTTATTGCTGATGATAGGGATAGAGCCTTAAGACAATATGACGTGCCAGTATTTAATGATCTTAATCCAGGTATTAGGAGACCCAAAATCGAGGCACAATAATTCGAGCTGAAGCTAGTCATGTTCCAGATGCTTCAGACAGTGGGCCAATTCAGTGGAATGCCTATTGAAGATCCTCATCTTCACCTAAGACTATTTATGGAAGTGAGCGATTCTTTCAAGTTAGCCGGAGTTTCCAAAGATGCCTTACGATTGAAGTTGTTCCCATATTCGTTAAGGGACAGAGCTCATGCCTGGTTGAACTCATTCCAACCGAACTCCATTTCTACATGGCAAGAATTAGCCGAGAGATTCCTCATGAAGTATTTTCCACCAAGCAAGAATGCTAAGCTGAGGAACGAGATCACTGCCTTCCACTAAATGGATGATGAGTCCTTGTATGAGGCATGGGAAAGATTTAAAGAGTTATTACAAAAATGCCCTCATCATGGAATTCCTCATTGCATTCAACTTGAGACATTCTATAATGGTCTTAATGCTCACACAAGGATTGTAGTGGACGCCTCTGCTGATGGTGCTCTTCTTTCTAAGTCTTATAACGAGGTTTATAAAATTATTGAGATTGCCAGCAACAATTATCAATGGCCAACCAGTCGTGCAGCGTCAGGAAGACGAGTCGTCGAAATTCATGAAGTAGACGCCCTTACTTCACTCGCATCTCAGGTATCATCAATATCCTCAATGCTTAAAAACCTTACTGCTAATGGGTCTAATAGTTTTGCAGCACAGCTGCCCAATCAATTTGAGAATATAGCCTGTGTCCATTGTGGCGAAGGACATTTATTTGAAGAATGTCCGTCGAACCCATAATTTGTATACTACATGGGTAATCAGAACCAAAACCAAGGAAGGCAAGGGCTGCAATCGAATTTCTATAACCCATCGTGGAGAAACCACCCGAATTTCTCCTGGAGTAACCAAGGGGCTGGAACCGGTACCACGTGCACCTAACCCAGACCAACCCAGTCGCCTAATTTTCTGCAACAAGTTCAGAAACCAGTTCAATCTGAAGCATCCAATAGCTTGGAAAGTTTGCTTAAGACATACATAGCAAAGAATGATGCCTTAATCCAGAGCCAAGCAGCTACATTAAAGAATTTGGAGAATCAAGTGCACCAGCTTGCTGCTGAACTCAAGAACCGACCACAGGGTACCTTACCCAGTGATACGAAAAATCTAAGAAATTCGGGAAAGGAGCATTGTAAAGCGTTGGCATTGAGGAGCGGAAGGATAGTAGAGCCCAACACCATTGAAGCTAGAAAGGAGCAAGCTGATGCTCAAGACTCAGAAGAAGTTCAACCAAGTGTTGAAACCCCAGTTTCACCAGAACCGAAATCTGCAAAACCATGCAAAGTAACCTCAGGACCAGTTAATTCTGATCATCCAACAACTTCGTTAGATGCAGAATTACCGCCAAAAGCAAATCAACCAGACTCAGTTCTAGTAATGAAACCACCACCACCCTACCCTCAAAGACTTCAGAAGCCGAAGTAGGAGATTCAATTCAAGAAGTTCCTTGACGTACTCAAGCAACTTCACATCAACACCCTGTTGGTTGAAGCACTTGAGCAAATGCCGAACTATGTCAAGTTCATGAAAGATATATTGTCTAAGAAACGAAGACTTGGAGAATTTGAGATGATAGCTCTGACAAAGGAATGCAGTGCATATCTTCAGGACAAACTACCCTCAAAATTGAAGGATCCTGGATGTTTCACCATACCATGCAACATTGGATCAACATATTGTGGTAAGGCACTATGCGACTTAGGTGCAAGTATCAACTTGATGCCTATGTCACTATTTAGGAAATTGGGAATAGGAGAAGTTAGACCAACTACGGTTACACTTCAACTAGCATATCGATCCTTAGCGCATCCAAAAGGAAAAATCGAGGACATATTGGAACGTGCAGATAAATTTATTTTTCCTACTGACTTTGTGATTCTAGACTTTGAAGCAGACAAAGAAGTGCCAATTATCCTAGGAAGGCCGTTCCTAGCAACTGGAAGGACCCTTATAGATGTACAAAAGGGCGAGCTGACTATGCGTGTTCAGGATGATCAGGTAACATTTAACGTCTTTAAGTCTATGCGATTTCTTGACACAATGGATGATTGTTCTGCAGTATCTAATTTAGAGGAATTAATAGTGGAGAGGGAACTCAGCTGTGTTGAGGACCCACTGGAGCGAATTTTGACATCTGACCCTCCAAACGATGAAGAGGAGGATGAATACTTAGCTATGCTAGAAGCTAATCAAAAAGGAATTAATTTGCAACCCCGTTTTGAATCTTTGGAATTAGAGAAAAGAGATTACATTCAGCCGAGAGCATCAATTGAGGAGCCACCTAAGTTAGAACTCAAGGTATTACCTTCACACTTAAAATATATTTATTTAGGTAATGCCTCTACTCTGCCTGTGATTGTTTCAGCAGAATTAACTACTGAACAAGAAGAGAAACTTACCATAGTTTTGAAACAATTCAAGAAGGCTATCAGATGGACCATAGCCGATATTCACGGTATTAGCCCATCTATATGCATGCACAAGATCATATTAGAAGATGGCGAGAGAGGAACGATTGATGGACAACGGAGACTGAACCCCATCATGAAAGATGTAGTGAAAAAGGAAATTATCAAGTGGTTGGATGCGGGTATAATTTATCCCATCTCAGACAGTTCATGGGTGAGTCCAGTCCAGTGCGTGCCGAAGAAAGGAGGTATCACGGTCGTGGAGAACGAGAACAACGAGTTGATACCAACGAGAACAGTTACGGGATGGAAAATCTGCATCAATTACCAGAAGCTGAACAAGGCGACTAGGAAAGATCACTTTCCTCTTTCGTTCTTTGACCAGATGTTGGATAGACTCGCAGGACGAGATTACTACTATTTTCTCGACGGATACTCAGGGTATAATCAGATTACAGTAGCACCGGAAGATCAATTTAAAATGACATTCACCTGTCCGTACGGTACATTTGCATTCAGACGCATGCCATTTGGTTTATGTAATGCACCAGCTACATTTCAAAGATGTATGATGTCTATTTTTACTAACATGGTTGAGAAGTACTTGGAAGTTTTCCTGGACGATTTCTTAGTATTCGGAGATACTTACGATGATTGCTTAGCCAATCTAGCTAAAGTACTGAGGCGATGCGAAGAAACGAATCTCGTACTCAACTGGGAAAAGTGCCATTTTATGGTACGAGAAGGAATTATTCTAGGGAATCGGATAACGAGACATGGGATCGAGGTGGACAAAGTAAAAGTAGACGTTATCGAGAAACTCCCACCTCCAACATCCGTAAAAGGTGTTAGGAGCTTTCTGGGCCACGCCGGGTTTTACCGAAGATTTATCAAGGACTTCTCCAAAGTTGCTAAACCCTTATGCAAATTATTGGAGGAGGACTCGATATTCAAGTTTGATGAGGAATGCTTGAAAGCCTTCAACAATTTGAAGAGTCGATTAGTCACGGTACCCATAATCGTCACACCAGACTGGGAGTTGCCATTCATATTGATGTGTGACGCAAGTGACTTCGCAATTGGAGCTGTCTTGGGCCAGCGAAGGAACAAAGTTTTTCATCCCATCTACTACGCAAGTAGAACTCTAACCGTAGCTCAACTGAACTATACAGTATGAGAAAAGAGTTTCACGGCTATTGTGTTTGCTTTCGACAAGTTTCGATCTTATCTTGTAGGTACCAAAGTGATTGTCTATACGGACCACTCTGCAATTAAGTACTTATTAGCCAAGAAAGATTTTAAGCCGAGATTGATCCGGTGGGTGCTTCTACTTCAAGAGTTCGATCTAGAAATCCAAGATCGAAGGAAAGTAGAAAACCAAGTAGCAGATCACTTATCCAGATTAGAGCCACAAGAGGGAAATTCTCCACTCTTACCGATCCAAGAGACATTTCCAGATGAACACATACTGAAGGTAAATCATGTCCATAATATTCCTTGGTTTGTTGATTTTGCTAACTATTTAGCTTGTGGTTTGATGCCGATTAATAAAACGTATCAGTAAAGGAAAAAGTTTCTTCACGATGTGAAGTACTATTTCTGGGAAGAGCCATATTTGTTTAAAAAGTGTGCAAATTAGATGATCAGGAGACGTGTGGAAGAAGATGAAATACCGAAGATTTTATACCACTGTCATTCAGCTCCGAGTGGGGGACACTTCGGAGGTACTCATACAGCGGCCAAAGTATTGCAAGCCGGATTCTTTTAGCCAACACTATTCAAGGATGCATACGCTTACGTAAAGAGATGTGATCGATGTCAAAGGGTTGGAAATGTCACCAACAAAAATGAGATACCTCGAACAAATATCATTGAGGTAGAATTATTCAATGTTTAGGGTATTGACTTTCTTGGTCCTTTTCCTCCATCTTTTGGTCACAAGTACATATTGGTAGCAGTAGATTATGTGTCCAAGTGGGTCGAGGCTGAAGCTTATCCAACGAACGATGCTAAGGTTGTGAAGAAGTTCTTGCAGAAACATGTGTTCACAAGATTCGGAACCCCAAGAGCTATTATCAGCGATGAAGGGACCCATTTTGTGAACAAGTGGTTAAAATGGTTGTTAGACAAACATGGAGTGAAACACAAGGTTGCGACAGCTTACCATCCGCAAACAAATGGGCAAGCTGAGCTAGCAAATAAGGAGATCAAAGGCATACTTGAGAAGGTAGTTTGCCCGAACTGACGAGATTGGTCCAAAAGACTAGATGATGCTTTATGGGCTTACAGAACAGCATACAAGACACCCTTAGGAATGTTACCCTATAGGTTGGTCTTTGGCAAAGCCTGTCATCTACCTCTGGAGTTAGAACATAGAGCCTACTGGGCTCTTTGACAACTCAATTTGGATCTCAAGCTGGCTAAAGAGAAATGAATGCTCCAACTCAATGAGCTAGAGGAATTTCAAATGTTCTCATACGAAAATGCCAAATTACTTAAGGAAAGACTAAAGAAATGGCATGACAAGCATATTCGAGTTCGAGAGTTTGAAGCAGGTCAGCAAGTCTTGTTATTCAATTCCAGATTGAAGTTCTTCCCAGGTAAGTTAAAATCACGCTGGTCCGGTCCATTTACGATACATCGCATCTATCCATACGGAGTTGTTGAACTCCAAGGTAAGGGAGGTAATTTTCAAGTCAATGCTCAGCGGTTGAAACATTACTACGAAGAAAGACCTGAACGAGATCAAATCTTGTTCAGTTTATCTGATTTTTAAAATTTCTTGTTTTCAATAAATTATTTAGGGTCTATTTTCGGGTTTAGTATGTTTAAATAAATTCTGTCTAGGAGATTGGAACTTAAGCGGGACCGTTTGTGACCCCTCCGATCTTTCCTGGGAATTGATTTTTTGCATAATTTTCCGAGAAATTAGCCCCTAAATGACAAAATAATTTTTTTTTGTTTTCCAAATAAAAAGGTCAATTTTGACCCAAGTCTTAAATTGCAACTCAATTTCAAATTTTAATTAAGTCCAGGGACTTAATTGAATTATTTTTAATATTTGGTTGCTATTTTCATAAATAATAAAAACTAGGTGCCACTCTTTCTAAATATTTTTAAAAGGCCTCTAGAATAAATACTTTTACTTAATACCATATTTATAAATCATTGATAAACTTTAATATATAATTATATTCATTATAATTTATATATTAATTTTTATCAATTTAACTTAGCTTAGGATTAATTTTATTTTATGTTTATCTTAATAATTTAATAGCAATTAATAATTTCATATGTGTATATTTAATTATTAATTGTTGTTAATCTTGAGTAAAATTAGAAGTGGACTCTTATTTTTAATTCTTTAATTATTCTAAGAGTTCTACTCTAATTCCTACTTCTCCCTCTATAAATTGCACCCTTGTTCTCTCCATTCATTCATCACCCAATACCCCAAAGCATCAACCCACCAAAGTGCCGCAAGTCCCTAGCCACAGCAACCATTCGGCCAAAGACTGCTTCAAGACACGCCGCACGCCCAGACTCCGCATGACTGTCGGTCGGGGCCTTACGCTCTTTGCCTCCGGCCAGGTGTGCTTGCTGCGCATCATCTCCCCCCCACACCCGACCAACTCGTGGCCTACCTGGCACAAGGCTTTGCGCGCTGCTGCTTATGTGCAGCCTCTACCATGCACACCCCTCCTTCACCCAACCTAAGCCAAAAGCCTTCTTTAATTTCCATCTTTTGTTCATTAGTTATTTTATTTTTAGAGTTCTTATTTTTTACGAGGAAGGTGGTAAGAAATTTTTTTTTCCTTAAGTTTAATTTTTATTCACTTATTTAATTTTTCAAGTTATTGAATTATTAGTAAATTTTAATTGAATTTTGAGAAAATAAATTTTTCCATCTTATTTTCAGGTTAATCATGCCTTGCAAGAGAACTCGTGCCTCCGCCCAAATTGACGAAACACAGAACAAATTTCACTGTGAAGAAGCCAAAGCATGATACGAAATTATTTTCAAAAATCAATAGATGCATCCAGAGAAAGGCTTCACGTTGAAGGAAAGCAACTACAGAGACTTTATGGCATGTATTCGTCAAGTTGCTGAAGCCTTTAATTGGGAATTGTTTTGTGAAAAGAGACCAAGTGTGGATGAGGAACTAGCTCGAGAATTCTACGTGAACTTAACCTCAAGCGAATTGACCGAAGTTCCACTCCGCGGAATCAAGGTACTAATAAATTTTGTATATGGCCATGTAAGTTGGCTAATGTTGGTTATGAGTATATTCATATGTTGATATCATTCATGATATGGAAACTTACATGAATTGTGTCAATAAATTATGATGTTGAAGAATGTTAGATGTTAGCATGTGGATGTGATGTTAATACCTTGGTTGTGGATGTTTTGGTTGCCTAAGTATGTTATGAATTGTGTTATTGAATTGGTGTAAGTGTAGGTGTAAATGAGGGTGGCAAATGGCTTGGTAAATAGCCTTATTTTTGTCCACATGGGCGTGTGTCTAGGCCGTGTGTGACACATGGTCTGCCCTACGAGCATGTGTTTCAGCCGTGTCTCCCCAGCACCTTTATTGTTGCAAAGCAGAATGTCAAGAATTGAGCACACGGGCAGAGACACGGGTGTGCTACACGGCCTTTAACACGGGCATGTGCCTCGGCTATGTAAAGTCTGCACCAATTTTATGAAAAATAATCAAAATTAAATTGACCACGTGGCCTAGCACACGGGCGTGTGGCATGGCCATGTGGAACAAGTCAGAGAGCACCCTAATTTGAACACGGCCTGTAACACGGGCGTGTCTCAGGGTCACACAGGCGCGTCCCTTGAACCACACGGGTGTGTGACCCTTGTAACTTGAAAAATTTTCTAAGTTTTGTAAAATTTTCTAAAGCTCTCGGTTTAGTCCCGAACTACTTCTAAAGCATGTTTTGTCCCTCGTAGGCTCGTATAGGGGACTTTATGATTAAATATGAATGGTTTTAATTTGGACGCAAAATTTATAACCCAAAGTTGTGTGAATGCTTGTGTTATAAGTATGGTAATGCCTCGAGCCCTGTTCCGGCATAGAATACGGGTAAGGGGTGTTACACAAACCAGGCGTATTATACCTTTGGCGAATACTCATCCCATATTTTCCTTTTTATCCTTTAACGCGAACGTCTCCTTAAAACATGGTAAAATATTAGAAAATCAAATTCTTACTTACTCTTGTGGCGGCTACTACAGAGCTGCGCGTATACGCCAAAACAATCCTTTAGGCGGATAACACCACACCAAGCAGACTGTTTACTGCTATACACCCAAAACATCAAATCTGCTAGAACTAGGGTGTTACAAAACAAACATATTGATAAGTGATAAAAATAACATATTTTAATCTCGTTCTTAATGCGTTTTTGGATGATTATTTATGCAAATTGGTGAATTTTATGCTCCTAATCCTTTGAATTCATGTTTCTATACTAAGGAGAGCATTTTGGAGTGAAATGAGTGAAAGACGAGCAAATATCAGACAAAAAAAAAAAAACAGATTTCAGGAGTCACACAAGATGGACACACGACCATGTGAGCCACACGAGCTGGACATACGGTCATGTATCAGACTATGTCGATTTCGCAACTTGCTTCCCAAACACACGAAAAAATGCAATTGTTAGGCTTCTTGGGCATTCTAAAGTCTATAAATACCAAATAGAAGAAGAGAGAAAGGGGCCATCAGAGAATATTGAAGAAAACAAATTGAAGAACACCATTAGAGCCATCTCTGAAGCAGATTTCCATCAATATTGAAGACCTCCTTTTAATTTATGTTGAATTTTTTATGAGTTTCTTTATTTCTTGTGGTTATTTTGACTTTGACATGTTTTTATTCACGATTATGAACTAATTCCCTAGATACCTAGGGAAGATGAACCCTATGATGAATTCTATTATTTGATTTTTGTTTTATGCGATAAATACTTGATTCTTGTTCTCATCTATGTGTGTTTCTCTCTTGTTTTAATATTTTTGGGATATTAATTCATGTTTAATGTGCTTAAATCAGAGGAGGAAAAGTCCTTGTTTAAGAGTAGATCTAGCATAATTGAGTGGAGTTACATGCAATCCTAGAAATAAGACGACATAAATCTATCAAATTAAGGTCAAATATATTAGGGGAATCTATAGATCAACTTAATGTGATAATAGGGGTTTTAATTAGAAATTTTTTTCAATTAATCAACCTAGAGTCAGTTGCTCATACTCTCGAAAGAGATATTAGCATAATTTAGGGATTTCTACTGATCAAGATACCAATTGAATAAATAATTTAATTCAGGTTCATAATAATAGATGAAGTTTATATGTATTCTTTCTTGGGTATTGTGTAACACCCCTAACCTGTATCCATTGCCGAAACAGGGTTACGGAGCATTACCAGAGTTTACCACTTTACGCGATTTAGTCCTTTTTATCAAATTAATCATGTATACGGTAAAAGTTCTTAACAAAATTTTTATACGGTAATACTATCATACTGTAGACCATAAAATAATAATAAAATACATTTTTTGACCTCGAATTTGTGGCCCAGAACCACTGTTTTGATTTCACTAAAAACGGTCTGTTACATATTGTCTCTCTCATTGGTTATTAGTCGGTTATTTTCCTGATTTATTTTTTGTTGGGTTCTTTAGTTAAATAAATTTAGTAATTTTTGTTTAAAACCAATCACTCCAAATTGTCGGCTAAATAATAGGAAAACAGTAATTACTAGTACTTTTAGTCCTCGTGGATACGATATCTTTACTCACCGTAGCTGTACTATTTATCGATAGGTGCACTTGCCTTTGTCGTATTTTTAGTTATTCTCGTGACACATCACTTATCAAGAAACATCAGTTGTAAAGGAGGCTAAAGTGCCAACTCCCACTGGTCCTTCAACCAATGTAGAGGGTAATTCAAAAGATTAGAGACAATGAGGTTGCATTGAGAAAGGATCTACAAAGTGATCTTTGTATAGTTATTCACTCAATCCAGTGATCTTGTACTACTGATTCGATGGATCATCTCCTACCAGGTTGTATTGTTTTAATCCTCATGTTCTTCAACATTCATTTTTCCTTGATCTAGTCAAGAGATTAAAGATCTTTAGCATTTTGATTGGCAAGTTTTTTAAAGAAAAGGGGGAGTAGTAAAGTAAAAGAGATGGGGAGTAGAAGAAAATATATGGAAACATATGGAAGCTACAAGCAGATGGCTAGTTTTGAGGTTTTTTTTTTTTACAGTGATGGGATATCTATATGGGAAGTATTCTTTGCTAATTGATGAAGTTGTTTACGTTTTCTGAAGATGTTGGTGATTTTGAAGATGAATCAAACCTTATGGTGATAATTTACTTTTCTTTTTAACTCTTATTCAATACGATCTGTATAATTGAGATGTTGGTACTCATTTGATGATGATGATGATGATGTGGCATTGCTGAATTGATGCGGAGCTATGATGATATTATACTATGATGCTGATTTACTTTGATGCACTTTACCTTATCTACTACTTAGTTCTAATTTAGTACTTTGATTGTTTGTGCGAATTCTAGGCATAGCATTGATAGTTGAAATTACTATATTATATACTAAAGTGGGCTATGTAGAGCGAGGAATGTGCTAAGGGGGAGCTAGTAATGATTGGAATGATTGGATTCTTGTATTGTTTGATTTTGTTCATCAAATTGCCAAGGGAGGATATATTTTAGGCAAAATGTGTTGAGAGTTGCTGAGTGGCACTCGGTAGTGCCAACTACCGACTGTCATTGAAGTGGTTAAATACTTTCTTTATTCGGTTGGTAATTTAATGCAAAAAATTATTGAACCCGATTATGTGCTATTTAATTGAAGATTTATTGGTCCATCTATGGAAACCAATCATTGGCTTTTAGAGATTGGATTAAATAACGAGCGAATCAAATTAACCCATGGAATGTGGAGGATCGATCAAGATTATGTTGTTGTTTGGGAAGTCATATCTTTGATTTATTGTTCTTTGATTAGTGCGATTGTATTAGCTATTTTCAAGGAGTTATTTTGTATTCAGTTATATTTTATGTTAGCAAGCCACAAATATTATATGTGTAGAGGCTTGTATAGGTTATGCATGAGGACTTATTGAGTGCATTCAAAACTATTCATTAAGGAACATTTTTGTGAAAGAATGCAAATTGTATTGTAAACATTATTGAGGGTGTTTACTACCCAAGTTCTCAAGGGGAGGATTTTGAGGTGAGTATTCTAGCCTTTAGGTACAAAGTTGAGATCTCTATACTTAAGGAATGATAGAGTGTGAATCACTTGTTGTATTCGTGTTTAAAGATGTTGAAATTACTCACTAAGCTAGGCTCTGCAGATGTAGGGAAATCGAACTACATAAGCAAGCATCTATATAATTTCTATTTTGCTTACATGGTTTTTCTTAGTGCCAAGCCGTAGTGTTAGTGCCCCCTACAATCTGACACTTCAATTATAGTTTCGCATTGCAACAAATAAGCAACTTGAGGTACCAGCAATGTGCAAGTTAAGTGTTCAAAATTATGTGTTTTTATTTGAATTTTTTTCCTTTGTTTTTCAATTATTCCAAGTAAATATAAAGATTTACTTTTCTGCTAAACACATCAATAAATAATATTTTTTTATGTTTCTATATTTCTACTGTAACAGCCCGTTTTCAGTGAAACCAGAACAGTGGTTTCGGGACCAAAAATTCGAGTCAGAAAGAAAATTTATTTTAATATTATTGCATGGTCTACATTATGATAGGAAAGATGTATGAAAATTTTGATAAGAAAATTTTACCAATTTCATGTTTAATTATAGAAAGGACCAAATTGCATAAAATGCAAAGTTGAGTTCTAGTAGCTATAAGTATCAAATAGCTATGGAATTCAAAACTTGAGGTCCTTATATGGTAATTAGACCATTAAGATAAGTTAGTAGATTTTTTTGATGATTTATCCACGGAAAATTAGAAAAAGAAAAGGACTAAATTGGAAAAAGAAAAAAATAAAAGATGATATCTTAATTAAATAGAAAATATCATCATTTTATATCATCTTCTTCCCCAAATTCTATGAAAACCCTAGGAAAGAGAAAGAAAATCAAGCAAGCTTAATTAGGCAAGTAATCATGTCTCATTTTAAGTAATTTTCATATTTTTGATATCATAATAACTTAATCTATCTATTTTGGGGATCAATTTGTAAAGATATTAAAGTATTGAAATTTTTACATGGATGAATATGCTAAAATTTTGAAATTTATGGTAGAAATTGAAAGGTTGATGATAGATAACCAACTTTTGTAAAGTGAATTTTCATGAAATTGTGATTTAGGGACTAAATTGTAAAGATGTAAAATTCATGGAAAATTTCTGATTTTTGTGAAATATATATGCTATAAATGTTTTATGTAAAAATTGGTTAGGCTTGGAATAAGGATGAAATTGCACGAATTTTATTTTCCGAGCCTAGGGACGAAATCATCATTTATGGAAAGTATAGGGCAAAATGGTAATTTTGCCTAGGGTATAATTGAATTAAATTGAGTATGAAATGGATTAAATTTATGTTAAATTTATTTATATAGATCCAGATAAAACTAGTACGGAATCGGATCGAGGAAAACAAAAAGTATCGGATTAGTATATCATTGTATACAAACGTTTATCGAGGTAAGTTCGTGTAACTAGATTATGTATATTAATATGTTTGGAATTGAATGTTGAATATGTGTGAATTGTATAAATGTTTAATGTATAAAATTATTTACATGCCTGATATTGCTCGATAAGTATAAGTCCCATTTGAATAGATGGAATTCGATGGGTACAGGATTTCCCGATTGGTTGTGGTCTTGCATATGTTGCAGACACACCATAACTTGAAAGAGCATCCTGTTATAAGCCTTCCTGAGCTTCCCGTTATATGTTTCTTGGGAGCATCCTGATCGGTAGTGATCCTGCATGTGTTGCGGACTACGACAGCTCTTTGTGAGCGTCCTGTTATATGAGCAGTTGCGATCCTGCATATATTGCAGACACAAACGCAGCTCTTTTTGAGCGTCCTAATATAGGCTCTTTTTGAGCTTCCTGATATGGCTCGCTTGAACTTTCTGTTATATGGCTATCCGGAGCTCCCTGATAATAGCTCTTCGGAGTTACATGTTAAGCTCAATGAGCTTCCTGTTCTAAACTCTTATGAGTTTCCTGTTATAGCCCGGCTAAGCTTCCTGTTACATAGCTTACATGAGCATCCTGTTATATGGCTCGAGAGAGTGCTTCCTGATTATGTGCCCTAATTGGATACCCGTGAATTTGAATTAAGTTTACAGTGTCGTACATTTCAAGTGTACTGTATATGTATCCATCGATATTTCAAATAAATTCAATGAGCAAAGTTCTATTACGGCTAATCTGAACTTGAGATGATTTATCATAGAAATGTGTATGTTATATGGAAATATGATAAGAAAAGTATATGTGTATGAAAGTTATTACATGATGAGCTCATCTTTATTACTTGAAAAGTATTTAGAAATTCATGACTAACTTGCTTGATTGAGTGTATGTGATTAGGCAATTGGTCAATTTGTTGGGATGCATGATATTTAAATGATTACTTAAATTGAATATAAATGGTAAGTTACATTCCTATTATGCTAACTTACTAAGCATTAAATGCTTACTTTGTCTTATTTTCCTCTGTTTTATAGTGCTCGGAAGCTCGTAAAGGTTGGAATCGGTGTCCTTCAGCTCGTTTTGGTATAAATAGCAAACTTATTTTGGTATAATGGCATGTATAGGCTAACTGTGATAATGTTGGCATGTAACTGGTTGTTTGTAATCTAGCCATTGGAATGGCTAGTGATGGTATGTTTAGTGAATACGTATATAAGGTTATAATATGATTAATATATGTGTACTTGGTATGGTTACATCGAATTATGGTAAACATATATGTTCAAAAAAAGAAGAAAAAAAGGTAAGTTCGAATACATGTGATAATATATCATGTATAATGTTAATATTGGCTTGGTTTTAACGTCTTGAATTGGTTGGTATATGTATGCAAGTACTAATGTAGGTACAAGGCAAAATTTGGGTGAGAAATAAGGCTTGGAAATGGCCTTATTTTGTCCACACGGGCATGTGTCTCAACCGTGTGTGATACACGGCCATGCGCATGGGCATGTGGTTTGGTCGTGTGCCCCCTGCAACTTAAAAATTGAAAAACAGAATGCTCAGAATTGGCTACACGGGTAGAGACACGGCCGTGTGCCTCAACTGTGTAAAATACACGGCCCAACACACAGGCGTGTGTCTTGGCCGTGTGACCCAAGTCAGTAGCTACCCTAATTTTTAGAAGGGGCTGGGACACGGTCGTGTGCCTTACATCGAATACCGCACGGCCTAAGACACGAGCGTATCACTTGGTCGTGTGAGCCACACAGCCTAATCACACGGGCGTGTGTCCCCTGCATATAAAGAAATATTAAAATTTTTGTGAAAACTTCTCTGAGATCCCGAATTAGTCTCGACTTCTTTCTAATGTATAAATTGGGCCTCGAGGGTCCAATTAAGGGACAATATGATTGAATATGATTGGTTTCGAATATGAATAGTAAATGACATAAATTAATTGTATTTGTTCTGTAAATTTTGGTAATGCTCTGTAACCCTGTTCCGGCGATGGATATGGGTTAGGGGTATTACATTTATTAGCATTAGAGCTACGGTTTAGCCGATTCTCAAACTAACGTAGCAAGTACGAGTTTAGTTGTACATGTTATTATATATATTATTTGTGATAGTGTGATATCTCCTAACCATTTTAAATGTGTTTTTCATATAGTATTATCGTCCAATCGAGCTAGAGCTGAATCGGAGGAAGCTGAAAGCAATGCTTCAGCTTCAGTTCAAAGAGCTGCATCTAGTAGTAGTAGAAGGCCCGAATCTGAGGGTCGAGGTGAGGAGGCAAAAGAAGCCTTCTTTCAAATGATGAATGAGTGGTTCACAGAATTCTTAAGAGCAAATCCTACTGTACAACAACCTTCCCCTCCTGCTCCTCAACTAGTTCCCAATATGCCACAAGGTACTGAACCTGTTAGAACTAGTAAGCCCCCTATAGATAAAATTTGGAAATATGGGGTAGAAGAATTCAGAGCAACTGTCGATGATGATCCGGAAAGGGCTGAATTTTGGTTAGAAAATACCATCAGGGTTTTGGATGAATTATCTTATACACCTAAAGAATGTTTGAAATGTGTTGTATCTTTGCTAAAAGACTCAGCCTATCAGTGGTGGAATACCTTGATTTCTGTTTTACCGAGGGAAAATGTTATTTGGGAATTTTTCCAAACAGAATTCAAAAAGAAGTACATTATTCAGAGATTCTTTGATCAGAAAAGGAAGGAATTTTTAGAGATTAAGCAGGGGAATATGACAGTATTTGAGTACGAACGAGAATTTGTTCGGTTAAGCAAATATGCCAGAGAGTGTATCCCGACTGAAGTTGCTATGTGTAAACGGTTTGAAGAGGGATTAAATGAAGATATTAAGTTGTTATTTGGAATCTTGGAAATAAAAGAATTTGTTGTACTGGCTGACCGAGCACATAAAGCTGAAGAACTAAATAAAGAAAAGAGGCAAGCAGAGATGGAAGCCTGGACTTCAAGTAAAAGACTTATAGGCAAGCCACTATCATCAGCTTCAAAGAAATCAAAGAAATATCATGATCGTTTTGTCTCATCTGTGGGGTATTCTAGCAAAGACCAAAGCTCTCAATGCTCTAATCTGAGATCTCCGGCCCCATCAGTAACAAGTGCTAGAAGTGTCGGTAATCCCAAACCTAGATGTAAACATTGTAATAAATTTCATTTTGGAGAGTACCGTATGAGAAGCGAAGCCTGTTATAGATGTGGTTCTTGGAAACACGAAAATATACACACTTTTTCATGCCCTTTTTAACTCAAATTCATGCAGTTTTGGTAAAATTATTGTCGAAAAATATATAATTATTATAAAATATTTTTTTTACTTAAATTATTAACATAATTAATTTTTATTAATTTTGATCAGTTTCGATAGATTCGCACAAAGGGCGAAAATTGGCTCGGCAGACACTGCTAGAAGCACAAAATCGAGAAGCGATTTTTGAAGCATCGAGACGAATGAATTTTTCAGCTAAAGACGGTCCAAATTATGTGCATTAATTCATAATATAATTAATTTTAATTTTAATCCAATTTGATTTGGGTTAAATAAATTATTATTAATTAATTATGAAAAGTGGCCCGGTTGAGCTGAACCGAGAAAACCGAACCAACCAAGCTATGGGCAGCCCAAAACCGTCCAGCATGAGGACCCAATCAGCTTGCTTGGCTGATTAATTGTCTTGCAAAAAGGCCCTTGAAGACTTCGTCAAACTGCAAACAAACCCTCCTCTTTTAGTGCCTTTCTAGATTTGCCCCAGCCTTAATATAGCAAGTTTGAAAGCTTCAAACTTGCCACATGTGTGGCCGGCCATGGGAGGGCTCTTTGGCTGATTATTTTGGATATTTTTAGCAGCCCTCTCACCCTATAACAACCCCCCTCGGCTGCTCATCTCAACACACCACAACATTCTCATCTCTTCTCTCTTCTCTCCTCTCTCAACTTTCTCTCTTTATTTCCCATCCATTTTTCTTTGTCCTCTTGCCGATTTCACCTCTTGAAAAAGAGTCATTCATCCATTGTTTGGAGCAGCACTCAAGTGTTCATAGAAGCCTCGGTTCGACAAGAACAAGTGAAGAAGGAAGAGTGGAGCAAACCAGTCAAGCCACGGAGAAACACCAGATTTGCTTCTTGTTCCCTATCCTTTTTAAATTTGTTGTTGTTATGATGAACATGTCTTTGAATATTTGTGATGTTGATATGTTTAATTTCATTGATATGGCTTAAATTTAATTCGTGTTAAGTTGATAGCATTTCATCTACTTTATTTATTAAAATTGTGTTTGTGTTGTTATAGGCCTCGGTAAATGTTTGATTAAGTAAAACCATGACTAAGTTATTCTTGCATTACAATTTTAAGGTAACTAATGAATTAATTATTTAAACGGATTGAAATTGTAATTAATTGACACGATACTTAATATGTGCATGTTTAATCATCTAAGGTAGCTGAGGGTTAAATTAGCAACGGTATCGAGAGATACAATTGCCTTGCATAACTTTCAAGATTATTGTGATTAAACTGTTTCAAGGTAGGAATACATTGTTACCTCACTTAATCTTTTATGTGCTTATGAGATTGAATTAATTGTTTGAATTGACATAGAGATATGTACAAGAGATTATTTTGATTTCATAAGTATTGTGCATTAATATATTTGTCTACTAAAATTTTTTTAATCGATTGAATTGACATAGAGATATAGTTAAGAGATGAATGGATTCTGGTAGGTAAGTATGTTCATAAGTTAGCAAATTACCGAGTTTCCATGAATTTATTCGTAACAACATAAACACGAGTTTAATAATTCTAAGTTAAGAAATCTAATTAACCTAGCACAATTATGTTATCTTGATTAAAATCATCTTTTGAAATCGTGCATTAGAACTTTTATTTTATTTTTTATTTATTTTACGTTGTTAAAATCCTAGTTTTTAATCACCCTTTCAATTCAAAAATACTTTTCTTCACCAAAGTGTTTTAAATTGCATTCATAGATAATTCTTTTCACAGTCCATGTGGGTACAATAACTCAACATTTACTTGTCACTTTATTACTTGTTGTGATTGTGTACACTTGCACATTTTCGTCGTTCCAGTTCTCTCGACCACTATCTTAAAGATTGTCCAGAAAGGCTTGAAAAAGATATTGTTCAGACTTCGAAGCCAAGTATCCCTGGCTCGAGAGGTAGACCACCCCATCACCCTGGCAATGTTAGTGGTAGCCGAGGTGCTACAAAAGATTCAAAAGTTAAATATGAAGCACGAGCACCGGCGAGAACATATGCTATACGTGCACGAGAGAATGCTTCTGCACCTGATGTTATTATTGGTACATTTTCTCTTCTTGATACTGATATTACTGCTTTAATTGATCCTGGATCAACACATTTATACATATGCATGAATTTAGTGTCTATTAAAAATTTACCGGTTGAGTCCCCTGAATTTGTGGTTAAAGTTTTGAACCCCTTAGGTCAGTATGTGATGGTAGATAAAGTTTGTAAAAATTGTCCGTTAATGGTACGGGGTAATTGTTTCTCGGCTGATTTAATGTTGTTCCATTTGATGAATTTGACATAATTTTGGGTATGGATTGGTTAACTCAGCATGATGTAGTGGTAAATTGTAAACAGAAATATATTATGTTAAAATGTCAGAATGGTGAATTGCTTCGTATTGAATCTGATAAACTAGATGGCTTGTCCAATGTAATCTCAGCTATATCAGCATAGAAATATATCAGAAAAGGGTATGATGTTTATCTTGCATATGTGTTGGACACTAAAGTATCTGAGTCGAAGATTAATTCAGTTTCGGTTGTTTGTGAGTTTCCTGATGTGTTTTCAGAAGAATTACTCAGATTACCGCCAGTTAGAGAGGTGAAATTTTCTATAGATCTTGTTCTAGGGACAACTCCAATATCTATAGCTCCTTACATAATGGCTCCTACTGAGTTGAAAGAGTTGAAAGCACAGTTGCAAGAATTGATAGATAGAAGTTTTGCTCGACCTAGCTCATCACCTTGGGGTGCGTCGATTTTGTTTGTTAAAAAGAAAGATGGATCGTTGAGGTTATGTATTGATTACAGACAGCTCAACAAAGTTACAATAAAGAACAAGTATCCATTGCCTCGTATTGATTATTTGTTTGATCAGTTGAAAGGTGCCACTATATTTTCGAAGATTGATCTTCATTCCGGTTACTATTAGCTACGGGTGAAAGACTCAAATGTACCGAAGACAGCCTTCAAAACCAGGGACGGGCACAATGAGTTTCTTGTGATGCCGTTCGGCTTGACTAATGCACCTGCAGTATTTATGGATTTAATGAATAGAATTAGACAAATTTGTGGTGGTATTTATTGATGATATCCTGGTATATTCTCGAGATGAAAATGAGCATGCTGATCATTTGAGAATTGTGCTGCAAACTCTTCGTGAAAAACAACTATATGCCAAATTCAGTAAATGTGAATTTTGACTTCGGGAAGTTGGTTTTCTTGGACATATAGTATCTGCTGAAGGCATCAGAGTAGACCCGAATAAAATTTCAGCTATTGTTAATTGGAAGCCACAATGTGTCTGAAGTTAGAAGTTTTCTGGGATTAGCCAGTTATTATCGGAGATTTGTGCAGGGGTTTTCGATGATAGCTTCGCCGATGACACGTCTATTACAGAAAGATGTGAAATTTGAATGGACCGACAAATGCCAGCAAAGCTTTAATCGGTTGAAAGCCTTGTTGAATGAAGCACCAGTTCTGGTTCAGCCTGAATCACGTAAAGAATTTATAATTTACAGTGATGCATCATTAAATGGTTTGGGTTGTGTCTTGATGCAAGAAAGTAAAGTAATAGCCTATGCTTCTAGACAGCTAAAACCACATGAAAAGAACTACCAGATACGTGACCTGGAATTAGCAGCTATTTTATTTGCTTTGTAAATTTGGCGACACTACTTTTTTGGTGAAAAATGTCACATATTCACCGGTCATAAATGTAAAAACCCGATTTTGGGCCTAACCAGAATAGTAGTTTTGGGACCACAAATCTAACACAGAAAATTTTATTTTTATTGTATTTTTATGGTCTACAGTTTCACGGATTGATTTCGTGAAAATTTCATTCGAAAATTTTGACGTTTGGGCACTCAATTTAGTCAAAAGGACTAAATTGTAAAAGGTGCAAAATTTGAGTTCTACATGTTAGAAGTTTCCAATTGCTATGAGATTTTAAATTGAAGGTCCTTAGATGGTAATTAAACCATTTTACTTCAAGTTGGACAAAAATAGACATGAGGTAAGAGAATTTTAGTGTTTTGAGAAAAGGGAATTTTTGTCATTTGGTTAATAAAAGAATAAAAAGGGAAAATAAAGCCAAAATTTTGTCCATCTTCTTCAACCTTGGCAAAATTTTACAAGACACCATAGCTAGGGTTTCCTTCAACTTTCAAGCTTGAGTTGTAAGTACATTCTAGCCCCGTTTTTAATGCTCTTTACGTTTTTGAAGTCGTATTCACCCGATCTTTCTATTTCTACAATTATTTTGAAGTAGGATTCATGTTTAAAAATTTACCCATGTGTGACATGCATGTATTTTGACGTTTGATGGAAGATATTGATTGTTTAAGGTGAAATAAATAACTTTTTACTAAGTGATTTTTAATGAAAATGCTTAAAAGGACCTATTTGTAAAAGTTATAAAATATGCAGTAAAAGTGTGTTTTAATGGAAATTGTGGGCTATTATAGTTATAAAAATGGTTCGGCTAGGCTTGTACATTAAAGAAATTGCACAGTTTCATTTTACGAGCCTAGGGGCAAAAATGTAAATAAGTTAAAGTTTAGGGGCAAAAATGTAATTTTGCCATAGTGTGATTTTTGGACTGAATTAAATAATGTGAATAATAAATAAGTTAAATTTTCTATCATAGAGCAAGAAAAACAAAGTTTGGACCTTGATCAAAGAAAGAATAAGGTGTTTGACGATTAAATCATTTCCTACAATTTTTGTACCGAGGTAAGTTTGTATGTAAATAATGCATCTTTATTTATGCTTTAATTGCTTTAGTATTGCATGAATTGTGATTTACTCTTTGAATTTAATTCGACAAAATTTCGACAATTGAGAAATATCCCGGTTGAACCTTAGAAATAGATAGGAAACAAATGTCATGACATTAGGGTTATTTGAGATTACGTGTAAAACCATATATGGGATATGGCATTGATATGAGATTTCTTGTAAGACCATAGTTTGGCTATTGGCATCGATATGAGATCCCATGTAAGACCATATCTGGGATATGGCATTGGTATAGTAAAATGTGTGTGAGATTTCCCGAGTATCTTTTAGTATTCCAAGTGGTTCAACGGTAAACTTAACGGAAAAGTTTAAGTTGTGAAAGACTGTGGTATGATGTCAAAGATTATGGTAAGTTGCAAGTTGGTACAGGTATGTACATAAAACTTTTGCTTAATGAGCTCGATATGTTATGAAACCTCAGATTGGTTCGATTGAGTAAGTTATGATGTTAATATTTTAATAACATCTATGCTAAGATTGATTATGAATTCGCAATGATATTTGTGTTAATTTACTTTATGTTAAATATATGTTAAAGTGTGTATGATGTTTATTATTTGCATAGGAACTTACTAAGCTTTAAAGCTTACTCCCTTTTTTTTCCCCTTGTCCTATAGTGTCACCAAGCCAGCTCGGGGATTAAAGATGGTCGGAGACCCATTCACACTATCAAATTATCATTTTGGGTACCTATGAATTCAATATTTTGAGTTATGGCATGTATAGGGACTTGGTCTTTTTGTTATGTGTCATAGTTGATTTGGCTGAAAATATGGCTTATGTTAGTTGATAATTCATTTCATAAATGGCCATTGAAATTGGCTAATATTGGTTAATTATATATCCATATGATGATGTATTTCATGGTTGTGGATTTTGCATGGTTTGAGATGATAAGTTTGAGATGTTGTTGTGATAGAAAATAGCATGTGAATTATATATTGATATCTTGTTTGTGGTTGAATTGGTTGTATGAATATGCTTGGATTGGTGCTATGTTTTGTTGTGTAGGTTGGTGTATGGAACGGTGGAAAAAAGGCTTGGTAAATAGCCTTATATTTGTCCACACGGGCGTGTGTCTAGGCCGTGTGCGACACACGGTCTGCCCCATGGACATGTATTTCGACCGTGTGTCCCCTGCACCTTAATTGTTGCAAAGTAGAATGCTCAGTAATGAGCACACGGGTAGAGACACGGGCGTGTGTCTCAACCGTGTGGATGGCACGGCCTCGAACACGGGCATGTACCTTGGCCGTGTGAAGTCTGCACCTATTTTATGAAAAATTATAAAAATTTAATCGATTACACGGTCTAAGCACACGAACGTGTGACTTGGCCGTGTGACCTTAATTTGATGATGACATCATAAACAGAATGCTCCCTAATTTGAACATGGCTTGAAGCACAAGCGTGTCATAGGGTCACACGGGCGTGTCCCGAACCCACACGGGCGTGTGACCCCTTTTTCATGAAAAATTTTCTAAGTTCTCCAAAAGTTTTTAAAGTTCTCGGTTTAGTCCCGAACCACTTTCGATGCATGTTTTAGGCCTTGTAGGCTCATTTTAGTGACGATATGAATGTTTTTGAAAAGTTTTAAATTTGAGTAGAAATTCATGTCTCGATTTTGAATGTTTACTTGTGAATAAGTCTTGTAATGCCTCGTACCCTATCCCGGCGTCGAATACGGGTAAGGGGTGTTACATTTAATGTTATCAGAGCTACAGTTTAGCCAATTCTCGGACTAACATAGCGTGTGTGAGAGTCTAGCTATACATGCCATAAATGAACTGTGATAGTGTGATGACTCCTGACAATTTTAAATTGTGTTTTCATATAGTAATGGATCCCAATCGAGCTGAGGCTGATGAAGTCGAAAGTAATGCATCGGCTCCCGCTCAAGGGGCAGCGCCGTCTGATAGTAGACCTCCTACGGTTAGTCAAGGAGAAGGAGGCATGGAAGCCTTTCTTCATATGATGAATGAGTGGTATACGGAATTTGTTCGAACAAATCCGAATGCCCAACATCCTCCACCCCTACCCATTCCTCAACCGGTTCCCGTAGCCCCACAAGGTATGGACTTTGTAAGAATGAATAAGCCCCCGATTGATAAGATCCGAAAGCATGGGGCTGAAGATTTTAGAGCTAATGTGGATGATGATCCCGAGAGAGCCGAGTTTTGGCTCGAAAACTCCATCAGGGTATTTGATGAGTTGTCCTGCACACCAGATGAGTGTTTAAAGTGTGTTATCTCACTTCTGAGAGATTTTGCATACCATTGGTGGAATACACTTGTATCTGTAGTTCCGAGAGAAATGGTCACCTGGGACTTCTTTCAAGAGGAGTTCCGAAAGAAGTATATTAGCCAACGGTTCATTGACCAGAAACGTAAAGAATTTCTTGAGCTAAAATAGGGTCGTATGACAGTGACCGAATATGAGCGAGAATTTTTCAGACTGAGCAAATACACTCGAGAGTGTGTTTCTATGAAGGCTATTATGTGAAAAAGATTTCAGGATGGATTGAATGAAGATATCCGTGTATTAGTCGGGATTTTAGAGCTGAAAGAGTTTGTGGTATTGGTTGAACGGGCTTGTAAGGCTGAAGAATTAAACAAAGAGAAGAGGAAAGCTGATCTTGAAGCTAGAGACTCAAGGAAAAGACTGATGAGTAAGTCATTTCCATCTCAGCATAAGAAATCAAAAGAGATGTATTCCCGTTCTAATGTTTCAGCGGGGTATTTACGCAGAGATCGTGAGAAACAACATTCAAGTTTTAAATCTCAAGCTACTTCGATGGCAAGTGTGGGTAATGTAAAGCCTAATAGGCCCGAATGTCAACATTGTGGAAGAAGACATCCCGACGAATATAGAATGAATGACTGGGCTTGTTTTAAGTGTGGTTCTCAAGATCATTTTATCAGAGATTGCCCGGAGATGGCAGAGAAAGAGAAATTTTAGAGTGCAAGGCCTAGTAATACTGCTTCTAGAGGAAGACCCCCGAGGAATATTGGAAATAGAGCCAGTAGTAAATGTGTGACGAAAGAAACTGTGATGAGATCCGAAGCTCGAGCACCTACTAGAGCTTATGCCATCCGTGCTCGCGAAGAAGCGACATCTCCCGATGTTATTACTGGTACTTTTTCTCTTTATGATACTGATGTTATTGCATTAATTGACCCTGGATCTACTCATTCATATGTTTGTATGAATTTGGTAAATAATAAGAAATTTCCTGTTGAGTTTACTGAATTTGTGATTAAGGTTTCAAACCCTTTAGGCAAGCATGTTTTAGTTGACAAAGTATGTAAGAAACGTCCTTTGATAATTAGTGGTCACTGTTTTCTGGCTGACTTGATGTTGTTGTCATTTGATGAGTTTGATGTCATTTCGGGTATGGATTGGCTGACGTTGCATGATGCTATAGTAAATTGTAGACAGAAAGTTATTGAATTGAAATGTGAAAATGGTGAAATTCTTCGGGTTGAATCAGATGTGTCAAATAGATTGCCTGTGGTGATTTCTTCAATGCCAGCTCAGAAATGTATAAGAAAATGGTGTGAAGCTTGCCTAGCCTATGTGTTAAACACGAAAGAGTCTAAATTGAAAATTGAATCGGTGCCGGTGGTGTATGAATATTTGAATGTTTTTCCAGAGAAGTTGCCAGGATTGCCTCCAATTAGAGAAGTTGAGTTTGGTATTGAGTTAATTTTTGGTGTTTCACCGATATCGATTGCTCCGTATAGGATGGCTCCGACCGAATCGAAAGAGTTAAAGACTCAGTTGCAAGAGTTGACAGATAAGGGTTTTGCGAGACCAAGTTATTCTCCCTGGGGTGCTCCAGTATTGTTCATAAAGAAGAAAGACATGACTATGAAACTTTGTATAGATTACCGACAACTTAATAAGGTAACCATTAAGAACAAGTATCATTTGCCGAGGATCAATGATTTGTTTGACCAACTGAAAGGAGCGGCAGTGTTCTCAAAGATAGATTTGAGATCTTGCTACTACCAGTTGAGAGTTAAAGAGTCAGATGTGCCGAAAACCGCTTTCAGAACAAGGTATGGGAACTATGAATTCCTTGTTATGCCCTTCGGACTGAAAAATGCTCCTGCAATTTTTATGGACTTGATGTACCGGATTTTCAGACCATACCTAGATAAGTTTTTATTGGTGTTCATTGATGACATACTAATTTATTCTCATAATGAGTCTAAGCATGCTGAACACTTGAGAACTATTTTACAGACTTTGAGAGATAAGAAGTTGTATGCTAAGTTCAGTAAAAGTGAGTTTTGGCTCCGAGAAGTCGGATTATTAGGACACATTGTCTCGGGCGATGGTATTCGGGTTGATCCAAGTAAGATTTCGGCAATTGTTGATTGGAAACTGCCAAGGAATGTATCTGAAGTTAGAAGCTTTTTGGGCTTAGCCTGTTACTACCGCCGGTTTGTCAAAGGGTTTTCGATGATTGCTACCCCTATGACCAAGCTGTTGCAAAAAGATGTCAAATTTGTATGGTCTGAAAAATGTCAACAAAGTTTTGAGAAGTTGAAAGCTTTATTGACTGAGGCACCGGTTTTAGTGCAACCTGAACCGGGAAAGGAGTTTGTGATTTATAGTGACGCATCACTGAATGGATTGGGATGTGTGTTGATGCAGGAGTTCAAACTGATAGCTTATGCCTCGAGACAATTGAAGCCACATGAGAAGAATTACCTGACGCATGATTTAGAACTAGCTGCTATTGTGTTTGCCTTGAAAATTTGGAGACATCATCTGTACGTTGAGAAATGTCTTGTTTTTACTGATCATAAGAGCTTGAAGTACTTGATGACTCAAAAAGATTTGAACTTACGACAACAAAGATGGCTTGAGTTACTGAAAGACTATGAGTTGGTGATTGACTATCACCCGGGTAAAGCGAATATGGTCATTGACACCTTGAGTAGGAAACCTTTGTTTACTTTGAGAGCAATGAATACGCGGTTGACCTTGTCCAGTAATGGTTTGATTCTAGTCGAATTGAGAGCTAGACCGTTGTTCCTTTAACAGATTTGCGAAGCTCAGAAATGTGACAGTGATTTGCAAGCTAAGAGAGCTCAGTGTGAATCGGGCAGTGATTCAAATTTTCATATCGGATCTGATGGTTGTGTGATGTTTTGAGGTAGAGTTTGTGTACCGAAAAATGATGAACTTATTCAGAAAATTCTTCATGAGGCGTATAATGGTTGTTTATCTGTGCATCCGGGTAGTACGAAAATGTTTAATGATTTGAAGAAATTGTATCAGTGGTCTAGTATGAAAAGATATATCTCCGAGTTTGTTTTGAAATGTTTGATTTGTCAACAAGTAAAAGTTGAACACCAAGTGTCTTCGGGTTTACTTCAGCCAGTGATGGTTCCCGAGTGGAAATGGGATAGGATTACGATGGATTTCGTAATGGGTTTGCCTTTGACTCCGAGAAAGAAAGATGTCGTATGGGTTGTGGTTGATAGATTGACGAAATCGGCTCATTTTATACTAGTACGTACTGATTATTCACTTGATAAGCTAGCTGAATTGTACATTACTGAAATTGTGAGGTTGCACGGAGTACCTATTTCTATTATCTCGAATAGGGATCCGAGGTTTACTTCGAGGTTTTGGAAAAAGTTGCAAGAAGCCTTGGGCACGAAATTGAATTTTAGCACTGCATTTCATCCACAGACCGACAGTCAATCCAAAAGGGTAATTCAAATACTTGAAGATATGCTTCGATGCTGTGTTCTAGAATTTGAGGGTAGTTGGGAAAAATATCTACCATTGGTCGAACTTGCCTATAACAACAATCATCAGTCGAGTATAAAAATGGCACCTTATGAGGCATTGTATGGCCACAAGTGCCGAACACCTTTGTATTGGACCGAGCTTAATGAGAAATAGATTCACGGGGTTGATTTGGTTAAGGAAACCGAAGAGAAAGTAAAGGTAATTTGTGATTGCTTGAAAACAGCTTTAGATCGACAAAAGTCATACGCGGATTTGAAAAGAAAAGGGATTGAGTTTCAAGTTGGGGATAAAGTATTTTTGAAAGTATCTCCGTGGAAGAAGATTCTCAGATTTGGCCTTAAAGGCAAGTTGAGCCCACGTTTTATTGGGCTGTATGAGATTATTGAAAGAATAAGGCCAGTGGCATATCGGTTAGCTTTACCGACAGAGTTGGAAAGAATCCATAATGTGTTTCATGTGTCTATTGCTGTGACGTTATCGATCAGACCCTTCACATGTGATCTCTCCGACAGAGGTTCAGATTCGACCTGATATGACTTATGTTGAAGAACCGATCAAGATTTTGGCTCGGGAAGATAAATAGTTAAGAAATAAGAGTATAGCCCTAGTGAAAGTTTTATGGCAACGACACGGAATCGAAGAGGCTACGTGGGAACCTGAGGAATCTATGCGAAAACAGTACCCAAACCTATTCTCTGGTAAGATTTTCGAGGACGAAAATCCCTAAGGGGGAGAGAGTTGTAACAGCCCGATTTTGGGCCTAATCGAAATAGTGGTTTCGGGACCACAAATCTAACACAGCAGAGTTTATTTTTATTATATTTTTATGGTCTACAGTTTCACGGAATGATTTCGTGAAAATTTCGTTCGAAAATTTTGACGTTTGGGCACTTAATTTAGTCAAAAGGACTAAATTGTAAAAAGTGCAAAAGTTGAGTTCTACATGTTAGAAGTGTCTAATTGCTATGATATTTTAAATTGAAGGTCCTTAGATGGTAACTAAACCATTTTACTTTAAGTTGGACAAAAATAGACATGAGGTATGAGAATTTTAGTGTTTTGAGAAAAGGGAATTTTGGTAATTTGGTTAATAAAAGAATAAAAAGGGAAAATAAAGCATAAATTTTGTCCATCTTCTTCAACCTTGGATGAATTTTACAAGACATCATAGCTAGGGTTTTCTTCAACTTCAAAGCTTGATTGTAAGTACATCCTAGCCCCGTTTCTAATGCTCTTTACGTTTTTGAAGTCGTATTCACCCGATCTTTATATTTCTACCATTATTTTGAAGTAGGGTTCATGTTTAAAAATTTACCCATGTGTGACATGCATGTATTTTGATGTTTGATGGAAGATATTGATTGTTTAAGGTGTGATAAACAACTTTTACTAAGTGATTTTTGATGAAAATGCTTAAAAGGACCTATTTGTAAAAGTTATAAAATATGTAGTAAAAGTGTGTTTTAATGGAAATTTTTGGCTGTTATAGTTATAAAAATTGTTCGGGTAGGCTTGTACATTAAATAAATTGCACACGTTTCATTTTACGAGCCTAAGGGCAAAAATGTAAATAAGTTAAAGTTTAGGGGCAAAAATGTAATTTTTTCATAGTGTGATTTTTGGACTGAATTGAATAATGTGAATAATAAATAAGTTAAATTTGCTATCATAGAGCAAGAAAAATTAAGTTTGGACCTTGATCGGGGAAATAATAAGGTGTTTGACGATTAAATCCTTTCTTACTATTTTTGTACCGAGGTAAGTTCGTATGTAAATAATGCATCGTTATTTATGCTTTAATTGCTTTAGTATTGCACGAATTTTGATTTACTCTTTGAATGTAATTCAACAAAATTTCGACAAGTGAGAAATATCTCGGTTGAACCTTAGGAATAGATAGGATACAAATGTCATGACATTAGGGATATTTGAGATTACGTGTAAGACCATATATGGGATATGGCATTGATATGAGATTTCATGTACGACCATAACTGGGCTATTGGCATCAATATGAGACCCCATGTAAGACCATATCTGATATATGGCATTGGTATAGTAAAATGTGTGTGAGATTTCTCGAGTATCCTTTAGTATTCCAAGTGGTTCAACGGGAAACTTAACGACAAAGTTTAAGTTGTGAAAGACTATGGTATGATGTGAAATATTATGGTAAGTTGCAAGTTGGTACAAGTATGTACATAAAACTCATTCTTAATGAGCTCGATATGTGATGAAACCTCAGATTGGTTCAATTGAGTAAGTTATGATGTTTAGATTTTAATAACATCTATATTACGCTTTATTATGAATTCACAATGATATTTTTGTTAATTTACTTTATGTTAAATATATGTTAAAGTGTGTATGATGTTTATTATTTGCATAGGAACTTACTAAGCTTACTCCCTTTCTTTTTCCCTTGTCCTATAGTGTCACCAAGCCAGCTCGGGGATCGAAGACGGTCGGAGACCCATTCACACTATCAAATTATCATTTTGGGTACCTATGAATTCAATATTTTGAGTTATGACATGTATAAGGACTTGGTCTTTTTGTTATGTGTCATAGTTTATTTGGCCAAAAGAGTTGGCTTATGTTAGTTGACAATTCATTTTGTAAATGGCCATTGAAATTGGCTAATATTGGTTAAGTATATATGCATATGATGATGTCTTTCATGGTTGTGGATTTTGCATGGTTTGAGATGTTGTATGTGATAGAAAATAGCATGTGAATGATATATTGATATCTTGTTTGTGGTTGAATTGGTTGTATGAATATGCTTGGATTGGTGCTATGTTTTGTTGTGTAGGTTGGTGCATGGAAGGGTTGCAAAAAGGCTTGGTAAATAGCCATATATTTGTCCACACGGGTAGACACATGGGCATGTGTCTAGACCGTGTGCGACAAACGGTCTACCCCATGGGCATGTGTTTCGGTTGTGTGTCCCCTGCACCTTAATTGTTGCAAAACAGAATGCTCAGTAATAAGCACATGGGCAGAGACACGGGCGTGTGTCTCAGTCGTGTGGATGGCATGGCCTCGAACACGGGTGTGTGCCCTAGCCGTGTGAAGTCTGCACCTATTTTATGAAAAATTATAAAAATTTAATCGATCACACGGCCTAAGCACACGGGCTTGTGACTTGGCCGTGTGACCTTAATTTGATGATGACATCATAAACATAATGCTCCCTAATTTGAACATGGCCTGAAGCACGGGCATGACATAGGGTCACACAGGCGTGTCCCGAACCCACACGGGCGTGTGACCCCTTTTTCATGAAAATTTTTCTAAGTTTTCCTAAAGTTTCAAAATTTTTCAGTTTAGTCCCAAACCACTTTCGATGCATGTTTTGGGCCTCGTAGGCTCGTTTTAAGGACGATATGAATGTTTTTGAAAAGTTTTAAATTTGAGTAGAAATTCATGTCTCGATTTTGAATGTTTGCTTGTGAATAAGTTCGGTAATGCCTCGTACCCTATCCCGGCGTCGAATACGGGTAAGGGGTGTTACAATAAAAGTTTAAAGTATTTAATGTTGCAAAAAGATTTGAATCTGAGACAGCGCAAGTGGCTTGAATTATTGAAAGATTATGATTTGGTTATTGATTCTCATCTCGAAAAAGCCAATATGGTTGTAGATGCTCTAAGCAGAAAATCCCTGTTTGCCTTGAGAGCAATGAATACCCGATTGTCTTTCTCTGAGGATGGTTCAATCATAGCTGAGTTAAAAGCTAAACCGACATTTCTACAACAGATCTATGAAGCTCAGAAAAACGATGATGAACTACAAGCTAAACAGGTTCAATGTGAGTCAAATTCTGGCTTAGAATTTCAGATTGGATCTGATGGTTGTCTGTTATTTAGAGGTAGAATATGTGTACCAAAGAATTTAGAACTTATACAGTAGATATTGTACGAAGCTCACAATGGTTTTATGTCTATTCATCTGGGGAGTAATAAAATGTACAATAATTTGAAAAAGATGTACTAGTGGCTAGGAATGAAACGTGATATTTTTGAATTTGTGTCTAAGTGTTTGATATGTCAGCAAGTTAAAGCTGAACACCAGGTACCTTCAGGATTATTACAGCCAGTTACGATACTGAAATGGAAATGGGAAAAGTTACTATGGACTTTGTATCAGGGTTACCCTTATCTCCGAAAAAGAAAGATGCCATTTGGGTAATCATCGATCGTTTAACAAAGTCTGCACACTTTATTCTGGTACGTATGGATTTCTCCCTGGATAGATTGGCTGAGTTATATGTTTCTGAGATTGTTAGACTACATGGGGTACCAGTCTCCATTATTTCTGATAGAGATCCCCGGTTGACATCCCGATTCTGGAATAAGTTGCAAGAAGCTCTGGGTACACAGTTACATTTCAGCACTGCTTTCCATCCTCAGACTAATGGACAATCCGAACGTGTGATACAGATTTTAGAAGATATGCTTCGGTGTTGTGTGTTGGAATTCGAAGGTAACTGGGAAAAATATTTGCCTTTAGTTGAATTTTCATACAATAATAGCTATCAGTCAAGTATTAAAATGGCACCGTATGAGGCTCTGTATGGTCGTAAATGTCAAACTCTGATGTACTGGACGGAACTCAGTGAGAAAAAGATACATGTAGTTTGATTTGATTCGTGAAGCTGAAGAAAAGGTGAAGGTGATTCAGAATAGTTTGAAAATAGCTTCTAATCGTCAAAAGTCTTATGCCGATCTTAAATGAAAAGAGATAGAATTTTAGATCAGTGATAAGGTATTCTTGAAAGTACCACCGTGGAAGAAAGTTATCCGATTTGGCCGTAAAGGAAAACTAATTCCACGGTTCATTGAACCATATGAGATCACAAAAAGAGTCGAACCTGTTGCATACAGATTGGCATTACCGCCGGAGCTTGATTAAATTCACAATGTTTTTCATGTATCTATGTTAAGACGGTATCGGTCAGATCCTTCACATGTTATCTCTTCGACAGAAGTGGAGATTCAACCTGACATGACTTACAGTGAAGAACTGATTAAAATCCTAACACGAGAGACAAAAGAATTAAGAAATAAAAAGGTAGCTTTAGTAAAAGTTCTCTGACAACGACATGGGATTGAAGAAGCTACATTAGATCCGGAGGATACCATGAGAAAGCAATATCCGAACCTCTTTACTGGTAAGATTTTCGAGGACTAAAATTCTTTAAGGGGGAGAGTTGTAACAGCTCGTTTTCAATGAAATCGAAACAGTGGTTTCGGGACCATAAATCCGAGTCAGAAAGAAAATTTATTTTAATATTATTGCATGGTCTACATTATGATAGGAAAAATGTATGAAAATTTTGATAAGAAAATTTTACTGATTTCATGTTTAATTATAGAAAAAATCAAATTGCATAAAATGTAAAAAGTCGAGTTCTAGTAGCTATAAGTATCAAATAGCTATGAAATTCAAAACTTGAGGTCTTTATATGGTAATTAGACCATTAAGAGAAGTTAGTAGATATTTTTGATGATTCATCCATGGAAATTAGAAAAAGAAAATGACTAAATTGGAAAAAGAAAAAAAATAAAAGATGATATCTTAATTAAGTAGAAATTATCATCATTTTATATCATCTTCTTCCCCATATTATATGGAAACCCTAGGAAAGAGAAAGAAAATCAAGCAAGCTTAATTAGGTAAGTAATCATGTCCATTTTTAGTAATTTTCATATTTTCGAGATCGTAATAACTTAATCTATCTATTTTGGGATCAATTTGTAAAGATATTAAAGTATTGAAATTTTTCCATGGATGAATATGCTAAAATTTTGAAATTTATGGTAAAAATTGAAAGTTTGAAATTTATGGTAAAAATTGAAAGTTTGTTGATAGATAAACAACTTTTGTAAAGTGAATTTTCATGAAATTGTAATTTAAGGACTAAATTGTAAAGATGTAAAATTCATGGAAAATTTCTAATTTTTATGAAATATATGTGCTGTAAATGTTATATGTAAAAATTGGTTAGGCTTGGAATAAGGATTAAATTGCACGAATTTCATTTTCCGAGCCTATGGACGAAATTGTCATTTATGGAAAGTATAGGGGCAAAATGGTAATTTTGCCTAGGGTGTGAATTGAATTAAATTGAGTATGAAATGGATTAAATTTATGTTAAAATCATTTATATAGATATGGATAGACCTAGTACGGAGTCGGATCGAGGAAAGCAAAAAGTATCGGATTAGTAGATCCTTATATACGAACATTTATCGAGGTAAGTTTGTGTAACTAGATTATGTATATTAATATGTTTGGAATTCAATGTTGAATATGTGTGAACTATATAAATGTTTAATGTATAAAATTAATTACATGCCTGATATTGCTTGATAAGTATAAGTCCCGTTTGAATAGATGGAATTCGATGGATACAGGATTTCCCGATTGGTTGTGGTCTTGCATATCTTACAGACACACCATAACTTGAAAGAGCATCCTGTTATAAACCCTCTCGAGCTTCCCGTTATATGGTTCTTGCGAGCATCCTGATCGGTAGTGATCCTGCGTGTGTTGCGGACTACGGCAGCTCTTTGTGAGCGTCCTGTTATATGATCGGTTGTGATCCTACATATATTGCGGACACAAACGCTATGAGTATCATGATATAGGCTCTTTTTCAGCTTCCTAATATGGCTCACTTGAACTTTCTATTATATGGCTATCTGGAGCCCCCTGATAATAGCTCTTCGAAGTTACCTGTTAAGCTCAATGAGCTTCCTGTTCTAAACTCTTATGAGTTTCCTGTTATAGCCCGGATAAGCTTCCTGTTACATGGCTCACATGAGCATCCTATTATATGGCTCGAGAGAGTTCTTTCTGATTATGTGCCCTAATTGGGTACCCCTGAATATGAGTTGATGGTTTACAGTGCCGTACATTTCAAGTGTACTATATGTGTATCCATCGATATTTCAAATAAATTCAACGGGCAAAGTTTTGTTTTGGCTAATCTAAACTTGAGATGATTTATCATAGAAATGTGTATGTTATATGGAAATATGATAAGAAAAGTATATGTTTATGAAAGTTACTACATGATGAGCTCATCTTTATTACTTGAAAAAGTATTTAGAAATTCATGACTAACTTGCTTGATTAAGTGTATGTGATTAGGCAGCTGGTCAATTTGTTGGGATGCATGACATTTACATGATTACTTAACATGAATATAAATGGTAAGTTAAATTCCTGTTATGCAAACTTACTAAGCATTAAATGCCTACTTTGTCTTATTTTCCTCTGTTTTATAGTGCTCGGAAGCTCGTAAAGGTTGGAATCGGTCGGAGCACCATCACACTATCCTTCAGCTCGTTTTGGTATAAATAGCAAACTTATTTTGGTATAATGGCATGTATAGGCTAACTTGGCTAATGTTGGCATGTAAATGGTTGTTTGTAATCTAGCCATTGGAATGGCTAGTGATGGTATGTTTAGTGAATTTTGTATATGAGGTTATAATATGATTAATATATGTGTACTTGGTATGGTTAGATTTAATTATGGTAAACATATATGTTTAAAAAAAAGAAAAAAAAAAGGTAAGTTTGAATACATGTGATGATATATCATGTGTAATGTTAATATTGGCTTGGTTTTAACGTCTTGAATTGGTTGGTATATGTATGCAAGTATTAATATAGATACAAGGAAAAATTTGGGTGAGAAATAAGGCTTAGAAATGGCCTTATTTTGTCCACACGGGTAAACACACGAGCGTGTGTCTCAACCGTGTGTGATACACGGCCATACGCACGGGGGTGTGGTTTGGCCGTATGTCACCTGCAACTTAAAAATTGAGAAACAGAATGCTCAGAATTGGTCACACGGGCGTGTACCTCAGCTGTGTGAAATACACGGCCCAACACACGGGCGTGTCTTGGTCGTGTGAATCCTACACCTATTTTTGAAAATTAAATTGTCCACACGGCCTAGCACACGGGCGTGTGGCTGGCCGTGTGACCCAAATCAGTAGCTACCCTAATTTTGAGCACGAGCTGGGACACGGTCGTGTGTCTTACATCGAATACCCACACAGCCTAAGACACGGGCGTGTCATTTGGTCGTGTGAGCCACACGGCCTGATCACACGGGCGTTGTCCCCTCCATATAAAGAAATTTTAAAAATTTTGTGAAAAATTCTCTGAGATCTCGAATTAGTCCCAACTTGTTTCTAATGTATAATTTGGGCCTCGAGGGTCCAATTAAGGGACAATATGATTGAATATGATTGGTTTCGAATATGAATAGTAAATGACATAAATTAACTGTATTTGTTCTGTAAATTATGGTAATGCTCTTCAACCTTGTTCCGACGACGGATATGGGTCAGGGGTGTTACATCTATGCCGTCAAGTAAGGGCATAACTAAAAGGGATAAAAAACGAGCTTGAACCCTTAAACTAAGTGATATAATAGTAATTTTAATCCCTTTTTATTCTAAATTATTTAATTTAAGTTTTTTAAAATAATTTTTTTTACCTTTCATCCTTCAAACTTTTAAGATTTTATTTCGACTCCACCAATATTGAATTTCTAACATGGCCTTACCTTTGAGCTTAAGTTAATATATACATCAATCATAACATTTAGAATAATGTTTTTTCAAGTCAAGATGCATGATTTGATAGGTTATAGATAAACAAAAAATTTATAGTATATAATTATTTGAATCCATAATGAAGTTTGTGATTTGATAATTATTCGATTAATTAATCGAAGTCGGTTAATTAAGAACTAAGGTAGTTAATTTCCCAAGCAAAACTAAAGCTTATAAAAAACGTGCTTGATTACCAAGCTATTTTTTAACCATAAAGTTGTCGACATGTGGTTTGACAATTTTCATTTTATGATATAGATGTTTATTATTTAAAATGCAAGCCATGTTTTTAATTGTGACTTTGGGGGCTATGAATCATTCAATGGCCATTTTCTGTGAAGTCGTATGGATAATGAAAAGTTATCAAGTCTTTTATTAAAAGTGGATTAGATTAAGATTTTCAATTTATCAACTCTATAAATATAGATTTTAAATGAGTTTTATATTTTGGCTGGACTGATGAAAAGTTTTTTTTATTGATATTTGAGTTTTTCATAAAATTTTTTTAATAGTTGCTGATCAGATACGATTAGATAAATATTTTTACTGTTTATCCTTAATGCTACTAATTGTTATTTTGTAATTGATAAATCTTTTTAGTTTGTAAAAAAAAAAAAGAGTTTTATATAATCATGGCACGTGTGAAAATGAAATTATATAATAAATATATTTATTAAAATTTACATAATAATCAAATAAAGTTTTGAATTAATAATAATGTTGAAAATTTAAAATTTATTGTGTCATGTTTAAATCGCACCATATTTAAGTTTTTATTAATATTATATTTAAAAATATAAAATTTAATATTATATATAAAAGGAAAAAGAAAAAAAATGCGCTCATAATAATAAGATTACTTTTTATATAAAAATATATTTTAGTTATTTTTTAATTGAATTGATTCTCGATAATTCATTATACCGACTCAATCAGAAACCTAAATATAATATGAAATAGATAAGTATGTATTTTAAATAACAAATATAAAACTAAATATCTTTTGATTTTTATAATAATAAAATTTACTTTGTACATAAAAATATATTTTAATCATTCTCGAATTGAGTTCATCGCGTAATAATTTATAATACCAATAGAAACAGGTGGTTAGATATAATATAGAATAGATAGATATGTAATTTAAATGACAAATGTACAATTAAATATCCTCTAATTTTCTTTTTCTTTTTTTATCTAGCTATCATAAAATACCAAGTGTGAATTTAATATCTTAAATTTAGAATCACATCTAGAATGTCATTTATATGAATCTAATTTTTTTAAAATTAATCTAAGCTTGACAAGGGATCGTACGAATATAATCTGGTAAATGTGATCTCAGCATGACTAAGGTGCTATAGGTTCTACTTTACATTACCTCTACGTTACTAGAATTAGTTTCGCATGCGTAGAGTGAAAAATTAGCGATGACAATTAAAGGTGTTAATATAAAATTTTAACCAAACCTATAAATGGTATCAATATTATATATAATTGTCTATTTTTAGTCTAATGTAAAATATAGGTCTCAAATTTTAATTTAACTTACTCATATTTATAAATGACAAACTCAAGTATACTTAGACTTGACCATATAAATTTCAAATTTTTAAATATATATTAATTTTATTTACTATTTAATAATTATATTTACTTTTTTTTACTACCATTATGTATATTCTTTTATTCAAATCTCAACTGGTATGATCATTTTATGCTTTGCAATGATAAATTTTGCTTATACCGATTCAAATGGTATTAATTTTATAATTGTGAATCAAATTCTACTTGTACCCGTCTTCAAAAACCATGAACGGAAATTAGGCAAATAATATAAAATTATGCTATGACTTTTGCACTTTTGTTTTGCTCCCTGCTTTGCTATAATTAAGTTGTTGTGGATTACTTCTTTTTTTTTTTTTTTTCCGTTGGTGATCATAAATACAAGTAAGGGTAAGTAACTTCGAATTATTTTTTCGATATTAGAATCTAATTTATTCTTTGAGAAAGGTATGAGTTGTTAGTGTTTATTTTCGTTCTTCATTGTGTTAAGTGTTTCTTGTGGTTTTTGATTAGGCGAAGGGTGCAAGAATTGGATTCCTCTAGCAAAGTAGTAGCTATTTTGTTGTTGTTATTATGTGAAGTAAGTGATCTCATGTTGATTTTAGGGATTGATTTCTTTTGGGGAAAAGGGTGTAATCTAGTGAAATATTGGGTTAATTCGTGTTTGTTAATCGATGCGATTTGATGCCTATGTAGGATTCAGAGTGTGTTGTTGTGTGGTTTATCAGAAATATCAACAGGTGTGTGAATCTAACCCCAAAACCTGAATAGAACTTGAAAAATCTAGAAATACAGAGGTTGTTTCGCAACTGCTCTGCGTCAAACGACTGTGTGGTTGGCCGTGTGCACCACACAGGCGTGTGGTTAGTCGTGTATCAAGCCGTGTGAAGCACACAGGTGTGTGCGATTACACGGTATGTTAGAGATGTTGCAACACCCCTTACTCGTATTCAACACCAGAACAGGGTACGAGGCATTACCGGACTTATATCACAATAAATTTTCATCCAAATTAAAACCATTCATATTCAATCATAAAGTCCATAATATGAGCCTACGAGGCCTAAAACATGCTTTAGTAATGGTTCGGGACTAAACCGAGAACTTTAGAAATTTTTACAAAACTTAGAAAATTTTTGCTATAAACAGGGGTCACACGCCCGTGTGGTTTGGAACACGCCCGTGTGGGCAGGACGTGTGGTCACGCACGCCCGTGTCCCGACCCCGTGTAACTCTCTCACTTGTAACCCATGAACAAATTGAGACCACACGGCCAAGTCACACGCCCGTGTGCTAGGCCGTGTGGAAAATTAATTTTCACAAATTACGTGCAGACTTCACACGGCCAGGGCACACGCCCGTGTTCGAGGTCGTGCCGTCCACACGGTTAAGACACACACCCGTGTCTCTGTCCGTGTGCTCAATCCTGAGCATTCTGTTTTTCAAATTTTAGGTGCAGGGGACACACGGCCAAAACACATGCCCATGGGACAGACTGTATGTCACACACGGCCTAGACACACACCCGTGTGTCTACCCGTGTGGACAAAATAAAGGCTATTTACCAAGCCATTTGCCACCCTCATTTGCACACACTTGTGCACAACTTCAATGGCATAATTCATAGCACAAGCAAGCAACCAATACCATCATAACTAAGGCCTAAACATGTCATTTTCAAGCCAACATCTATCATGCCTAAAAACATCATACTTGTCAAACTCAAGCATACCACAAGCACATCCACAAACATTCCATATGGTTACTTTCAATATGTATAGTCTAGCCCAATTTCACTATCTTACCATCAAGCTAATTCTCCCTATTTAACACCTAAGTTATTAAGCCACAACCATTCATCCACCAAGCAAAATAAAGGCATATCACAAATAACAATAGTCCATGCATAACTCACATCCAATTTAACCGAGATAGGTAATATTTCAAGGCCTTATACAAAATAAAACATTTTTCAATTACAAGCCAATACTTTTGGCCAAATCATGGCGACACATATAACAAAATGACCAAATCCCTATACATGCCATAACTCAAAATATTGACATTTCAATAGTACCCAAAATAATGATTGATAGTGTGAATGGATCTCCGACGGTCCCCGATCCCGAGCTAGCTTGGTGACACTATAAGATAAGGGAAAGAAAGGGGAGTAAGCTATATAGCTTAATAAGTTTATATGCAAATAATAAACAACATTAATTATACATTTGTCATATGAATAACATAACATATATCAACATAATTATCATTAAAACTTCATGAGCATAACTTACTCAATCACATTCTTAACAATAGTTCATCATATACCAAATCCATTTCCTTTGAGTTTTTCGTACATACCTGTACCAACTCGTAACATAATCACATACTTTCTCATCTTTGACATACCCGTTGAACCACTTGGAATACTATCGGATACACGGAAAAATTTGCACATAAGTGCCACATATGTAGCCAATGCTACCACAAATCTCATAACACATATAAGCTCGCTCTCGAGCTATCTACGGGCCTGCTCACACAAGCTGTCAGTCAAGACGTAGCTACACGGTGCTGCTCACACAAGCTATCAAGTATCCGCAACATATGTCGGTATAATCAGCCACCAGTAGGACATACGAGACCAGCACTCGGGACACATAAATCACATAATTACATATTCACATGAGTTCCTAGTGACATGTCACTTGTATCTTAATCTATTCCTAAGGTTCAACCGGGATATTCTCGCTTGTCGAAACTTCGTCAATTACATCTATAGAGTCGATCATACAATTCATGCAATATCAAAACGTTATAAATACAATAGTAACGTTGCATTATTAACATACAAACTTACCTCGGTACAAAAAATAGTAGAAATAGACATAATCGTCAAACACCTTATTTTTTCCCCGATCTAGGTCCGAACCTCGTTTTTCTTGATCTATAATAGAAAATTTAACTCATTTAATACTCATATTATTCAATTCAGCCCAAAAATCACATTATGGAGAAATTACCTTTTTGCCCCAATCTTTTCAACATTTTACATTTTAGTCCCTAGGCTCGTAAAATGAAATATATTCAATTTCTTCAAAACCCAAGCCTAGCCGAACCATTTTCATACTCATAACAGCCCACATTTTTCCTTTATTCACATTTTTAACACACATTTTACAACTTTTACAAATAGGTCCTTTTTGACATTTTTACCGAAAATCACTTGGCAAAAGTTATTTATCTAACATCAAACATACATTTTCTACCATCAAACATCAAAATACATACATGCTCAACATGGGTAAAATTTTAGACTTTGATTCTTTTTCAAATTAATCCTTAGAATAGCTAGATCAAGTTACAACATTCACAAAAACGTAAAAATAATTAAAAACGGGACAAAGACGGACTTACAATCGAGATTGGAAGCTTGGCAAAACCCTAGATATGTTTTCTCTTGTGAATTTTGGCTATGGGGGGATGAAATTGAGAAGATGACATCTTTTTATTAAGTTATTTTGTCTTTATTTTCCAAATGACCAAAATGCCCTTCACTTAAACTTTATATATTTTTCCCTAACCATGTCCATTTTTGTCCATACTAAGACATAATGGTCTAATTACCATCTAAGGACCTCGAATTTATATTCTCATAGCAATTGGACACCTTTAACACATAGAACTCAATTTTTGCACTTTATGCAATTTAGTCACTTTAACTAAATTGAGTGCCCAAACATCAAAATTTTCAAACAAAATTTTCACAAAATCATTCCATAAAATTGTAGACCATAAAAATATAATAAAAATAATTTTTACTGCGTCAGATTTGTGGTCCCGAAACCACTATTCTGACCAGACCCAAAATCGGGCTGTTATAGATGTGACCCAAATTCATGAAAAAATAAAATACAAGTGGTAAAATACAAGTTTGTAACATAAGTTTGAATAGAAGTATACTTCCTATATTTAATGTTGATTTGAATAAGGTGTTTTATTCTTACTGCATTACTTCTATTTTATTTTGATTATAATATGGTTTTACACACATATAAATAGACATAGTCTACTCCTCTTGTAATCATTCGAATTCGACATCTGTCTTTTTTTCTTTGCGATACATTGTCATTATTGACATTCTATTTTACACAAATTGCTATTAGAGCTTTCCGGGTTACTTATCTCGATCACAGTAATGGCGTCACTGAAGTATGAAATTCTGCTATTGGATTGCAACACCAGATTCATGTTGTGGTAGATTAAGATGTAGACAGTTATTACACAGATGGATCTGGAGGATGCCCTGCTAGGAATAGATAAGATGCCTTTGGCATTGACGAATGAAGAGAAGAAGCGTAAGGATCAAAAGGCTTTGACGCAATTATATCTACATTTGTCTAACAAAATTTTACAGGATGTGATGAAAGAGAAGACCGCCGTTGTATTATGGAAGAGGCTGAAGCAACTATGTATGATGAAAACTCTAACCAGCAAGCTGCATAGGAAGCAACGTCTTTATGCTCATCGTTTGGAGGAAGGTGCGTTTATGCACGAACACTTAGCAGTGTTTAAATAAATTCTCTCAGACCTTAAGGCCATGGAGGTTCAGTATGATAAAGAAGATCTAGGGTTGATTCTTCTTTGTTTATTGCCCCCGTCTTATTCAACCTTTAGAGACATGATTTTGTATAGCTACGAGTCTCTCACGATTGATGAGGTTTATGATTTTTTGACCTTGTATGACAAGATGAAGCATCTTGTGGTTAAACCCAACTCTCAATGAGAGGGTCTTATTGTTCATGGGAGACAAGATTAGAATGTTGATGATGATCGTGGAAGGACACAAGAACGGAATCCTCGCGGTAAATTTAAGGTAAGATAAAAGTCTTCAAACAGAGGTAAAACTTGTAACTTTTGTAAGAAGAAGGGGTACATTAAATCTGAGTGTTTTAAGCTACAGAACAAAATCAAAAGGGAGGCTGTGAATAAAAAAAGTAAACAACCAGAAAAATCTGGTGAAGTTGATGTTGTAGAAGACTACAGTGATGGTGAGCTTCTAGTCGCTTCTGTCAACAATTCCAAAATGGGCGAGTAGGGGATCCTTGGTTTGGGCTGCACCTTCCACATGAGTCCCAATTGGGATTGATTTACAACTTACAAAACAGTGTCTAAAGGTGTTGTTTTGATAAGAAATAATGTTTTGTGTAAAATTGCAGGTGTTGGAACGATTAAAGTTAAGATGTTTAAGGGAGTTATCAAAATACTTAGTGACATGTGACATGTTCCAGAATTGAAGAGAAATTTGATTTCGTTGAGTACTTCTAATTTAAAAGGGTACAAATACACAACTGAAAGTGGGGTTTTGAAGATTTCCAAAGGTTCCCTCGTTGTGATGAAAGGGCAGAGAAAGACTGCCAAGTTATATGTTTTGTAGGGTTCTATGGTTACTGGTGATGCAGCGGCCGCTTCCTCTTCCTTGTCAGATGATGATATTACTAGACTTTGGCATATGCACCTAGGGCATATGAGTGAGAATGGCATGGAAAAAGTGAGCAAAAAAGGACTTCTTGATGGGCCAGAAATTTGCAAACTGAAGTTCTGTGAGCACTGCATTTTTGGGAAGGAAAAGAGAGTTTGATTCACTAAAGGAATCCATAACACAAAGGGAACATTAGAGTATATTCATTCTAATTTGTGGGGGCCATCTAGAGTGCCTTCGAGAGGTGGAGCTAATTATATGCTAACACTTATTGATGATTTTTCTAGAAAAGTTTGGGCATTTTTTCCTAAATTAAAAAAGCGATGTGTTTTCTGTATTTAAGTCTTGGAAAACTATGATTGAAAAACAGACGAGAAAATAAATAAAACACCTCCGTACAGGCAATGGTTTAGAGTTTTGTTCTAATAAGTTTAATGAACTGTGCAAGTCAGAATGGATCGTGAGACACTTACAGTTCGTTATACTCCATAGCAAAACGGTGTTGCAAAACCAATGAACAGAACGATCATAGAGAAGGTTCGATGTATATTGTCGAATGCCAACTTATCTAAGTCATTTTGGGCTGAAGCAGCCTCTACTGATGTTTCTTGATCAACCAATCTATATCCGTTAAATGTGTGTTTTCCTTGGTTATAAAGCTGCTGTAAAAGGGTATAATTTATGGTGTTCTTAAAATAGAAAAAGTTTTGATTAGTAGAGATGTTGTTTTTGATTAAACTACTATGCTACCTAACTTATCTCTTAAAGACTCTTCCAATAAAGAACAACTAAAGCAGGTGGAGCATCAGATTAATCTAGAATCCACAATAAAGTCGACTCTTCAAGTCAGTACAGAAATTCAGAATAGAGTTGCTTCTTCATCATAATACTCTATCGCCAAAAACAAAACTAAAAGAGAGATTAAATCTCCAAAAAGGTATACCGAGGCTGATCTAGTTCCTTATTCTTTAAGTGTGGCTAAAGATATAGATGCAAATCAAGAGCCATCTACTTATTCTGAGGCAATTAGCTGTGAAGACTCAGAAAAGTGGATGTTTGCTATGCAAGAGGAGATGAAATCACTCCACAAAAATAGAACATAGGATCTTGTAAAACTTCCTAAAGGCAAAAACGTTATTCATTGTAAATGGGTGTTTAAAAAGAAAGAAGGGACTCAGGAGTTGAAGAACCGGATATAAAGCAAGGCTTGTTGCAAAGGGTTCTGATCAAATTCAGGAGTGGACTTTCATGATGTGTTCTCCCGGTTGTGAAGCATAGTTTGATTCGAGCTTTGCTTGGTATTGTGGCCATGCATGATTTGGATCTTAAGCAGTTAGATGTAAAAACTGCATTTTTGCATGGAGAACTTGAAGAGGATATTTACATGCAACAACCTGAGGGTTTTACAGCCTCAGAAAAAGAGGACTATGTTTGCTTGCTGAAAAAGTCTTTTTACGGTTTGAAACAATCACCAAGACAATGGTACAAGAGGTTTGATTCCTTTATGACTTCTCAAGATTTCAAAAGAAGTAGCTTTGACAGTTTTGTTTACTTTAAGAAAAACAGTGATGGTTCTTTTGTGTATCTACTCCTCTATGTTGATGACATGTTGATAACAACGAAAGATAAATGAGAGATAAGAAAGGTCAAAGCCCAGCTTAGTGAAGAATTTGAGATGAAAGATTTTGGACCAGCAAAGAAGATACTTGGTATGGAGATTCTCAGAGATAGAAAAGTAAGTAAACTGTAGCTAAGTCAGAAGGGGTACATTGAAAAAGTTATTTGTAGGTTCAATATGCAGAGTGCTAAGCCTTTTTTTTTTTTTTGCTTCATTCGAACTGACTTGTTGTAAAAACAACAAGAACAACAATCAAAAGTTCAAATTTACAGCATCCCATAATGTAACATTTTCTACAATTGAAAACTGACGTTTGAAATCAAATCTAATGCTCACCACCAAGCTTTAAACATGTCTCCATGATTTATACCTGCTATCGCCAAGGTAGAGGCCATTTCATTTCCTTTCTTTTCTACCATCGAAAATACAACACAACCTACCTTCTAAAATTTCCTCTCAATATCTGCAAATGTTGATTGTAGTGACCATGATCTCATCGACTTGTTTGCACACCAGTTGAACAACACTTTAGTACCAGTTTCTACAAACAGTGAATCATTTATCTTCCATTCCATAGATATAAAAATTTCCAATACTACGAGCATCGCTCCTGCCTCTGTCGAAACAACATCATTTGCTGCAATAGGACTTGAAAATAGAGCTCTTGCAACACCCTCTATACCTCTTAAAACACCTCCACAACCTGAACTATCCTCGTTGCTATCCCACAAACATTGAACTTTAAACATCCTTGTGGAAGAAGGTGCCACTGTACATGTAACAGCCCGTTTTTAGTCAAATCGAAACAGTGGTTTCAGGACCAAAAATCTGAAGTTGAAATATTTATTTTATTATTATTTTTATATCTACAGCATGATAGTATGATTGTGTGAAAATTTCGTTAAGAAATTTTATTGTTTGAGTGCTTAATTCGATAAAAAGGACTAAATTGCGTAAAGTGTAAAACTTATGTTCTATTAGCTAAAGGTATTAAATGGCTATGAAATTAAATAGTGGAGGTCCTTATGTGGTAATTAACCCATTGTTTTTATGCGTGGACAAGTATGGCCATTAATTAGGTGAATTAATGGTTTATTATTAAGGTTAATTTGGTAATTGGTAAATATATGTTAAATTAAATAAAACAAAAACACAAATTTGAATTCATAAATCTTCCTTAGCCGAAATAAGCAAGAAGAGAAGCCATTGTTAGGGCTTTATAATCGACCAAGCTTCCTAGCTCAATTGTAAGTCCGTTTTTGTCCCGTTTTTAATGATTTCTATGTTTTTTAGATCGTTGCAGCTTAGTCTAGCTAGCCCAGGGACTATTTTGCAAAACTGTTAAAGATTTAGGATATTTCCATTAATGAATAAGCATGTATTTTAATGATTGATGATAGATTATGAATGTTTGATGATAGTTATAAAAGTTTTGTTAAGTGATTTTTAGTGAAAATGGAAATTAGGGATTAAATTGTGAAATGTGGAAACTGTGGTTAAAATGTGAAATAAATTAAAAATATGGGCTGATATGTGTACTAGGAAAATTCAGCTAGCATGGGTTGGTATTAAATTGCATGAATTTGTAATTTTATGAAATAAGGACTAAATTGTAAAAATGTGAAACATTAGGGGCAAATGCGTAAAAGTGCCTTAATGTGAGTTTTGGACTAAATTGAATTGAGAGATAATTAAATAACTTAATTTTTGTTACATATAGATCAAGAAAAGTGAAATTTGGATCTAGATCGGAGGAAAGACAAAGTACTCGACTAATCGACCTACTTCGTCGTTTTTAGCGTCCGAGGTAAGTTCGTATGTAATAAGTTTCGTTATAAATGTATTTTAAATGCTTTGATATTGCATAAACTTAGAATACGAGACTACAGACATGTTTGACAATGATTGGACGACGATTTGGCATTGGCAATCCCAGATGAATCTTAGGAATAAATTAGGATACGAATGACATGTCATTATGGGTTATTGTGATATTGTGATTCGGGTGCTGGTCCTGTACGTCCTACTGGTGGCTGAGTATACCGGCATGTGTTGCGGTTACTTGATAGCTTGTATGAGCAGCACCATGTAGCTACGTCCCGATCGGATACTTGTATGTATGAGCAGTTGATAGCTCGAGAGTGAGCATATATGTGATATGAGATTCAGATAGCATTGGCTATGTATGTGGCACTTCGGTGTGAGTTACCCGAGTATCCGATAGTATTCCAAATGGTTAAACTGGTAAATGAAAGACGTGGTTGTGTATGAGATTGATATGAGACGATATAGGTATGTACATGAACCGCATAAGCTTTACATCGAAGAAATTGTGAAGTTTGCATAGAATCTTATGATTAAATATGTGAAAGGTTTGTATGAGCTACATGTTGATATATTCAATTTTTTGAATTTTGTATTTATGATTAGATTGAGTTTATTTCATACGAGCTTACTAAGCTATAAAGCTTACTCTATTTATTTTTCCGTGTTTTATAGTGATTTCAAAGCTAGCTCGGATTCGGGGATCATCGGAGACTTCGTCACACTATCGTACTATCACTTTGGTACTTTTGAGTTTATGTTTTGGGTTATATGGCATGTATAGGATTAAGGTTATTTTGGTTATGAGTTGATAATGATTTTGGTCATTTGAAATGGCTTGTAAATGTTAAATGTTTAGTTTTGTATATTGCCATAGGAGTTGGCTTATTTGGTATGTTTGAATCATGTATATATATGTGTGTGCACGACTTATATTATGAAGCTTATGGATATAGATATGGTGGATGCTAAATGGTTGAAATTAGAGAACATATATGTTTGTGAAATTGAGCACATTGATACATATTTGGAAGTGTATAATTAGTTGAATTGTACATGTGATTTTGGTATAAATGGTATGGTCTATTTTGTGACTTGTGTGTATTGAGAATGGTGGTATAGAATATGCATGAATTAGGCTTGAATTGGTTGGTTTAAATGCCAAATTATGCTATGTTTTGGTGCCAATTGGGTTGATGTAGGTGTGCACAAGTTTGGGTGGCAAAATGGCTTGGTAAATAGCCTATTTTTGTCCACGCGGGCAGAGATAGAGGCGTGTGTCTCAGTCGTGTGTGACACACGGTCATGTACACGACCGTGTGTCCCCTGGTGTTGAATTAGAAACCAAGTCAGTATGCTCCACACGACCTCACACACGGGCGTGTGACTTGGCCGTGTGGCATAAGTCAGTATACCCTATAGGTTTGGCACAGCCTAGCACATGGCCTGGTACACGAGCGTGTGTGGCCATTTTTAAGGCACACGGGCGTGTGTGTTGGCCGTGTGACCCAAGTCAGAGAGTTACACGGGGTCAGACATGGGCTAGGACACGGCCATGTGCTCCCATTTCAAATGTCCACACGGCCTGTGACACGGGCGTGTCTTTGGCCGTGTGAGACACACAGCTGGGCCACACGGGCGTGTGTCCCCTGTTTTTGGAAAAATTTTCTAAGTGTTCGAGAAGTTTCTAAAGTTATCGATTTAGTCCCAAATCACCCCGAATGCATGTTTTGGGCCTCGTAGGCTCGTATTAGGGACAATATGATTGGTTGTGAATGAATTGTATTTAAATTAACTAATTGTATGAGAAATGTATGTTTAAATCTGAAATATGTTCGGCAATTCCCGTAACCCTATTCCCACGTTTAATACGGGTGAGGGGTGTTACAGCACCAATGACTCCCTATTTTCAATCTATATACCATCTTCCTTTTAGCTTTGATCTTCACTGCTCTATGGAAAAAAGCTGAATTAGCATCCCCTTCTTTTAACCATGTCATCTTTGATTTTTGACACCAATTTGATTCTTTAAATTTAATTGCTTCCCAAAGTTCAGTATTCAACTTTTTTAATTCCTCCATCTCTAACTTGGTTAGTTATCTATGTTTACTAGCTTCATCGATCTCCTTAATCCTATCTTCACTTTCTATAATTCTTTTTTCCAATACATTGCTGGCATTCTCGTTCCACTTCTTGAGACCTCCCTTGAGTTTTCGTAATTTTATTGTCATACGCCCTTTTTGACTATCCATTTCCGGCCATTCCTTCTCAATTAGTCTCTTACAATCTTCCTTCTAGAACCATGCATTAATGATTAAATGGACATGGTCCCCAATTGATTGATTCATTTTCCAACAAAATTAGTATGTGATTCGATATTGTTCTCTTTAATCCTTACTGTTGTAAGTCTTTCAATTTAACCAACCCAAGTTCCTCCAGTAAAAATCTATACTCCATTTATTGTCCAGTCCCAACCAATTGAACTTTTTCCCCAATAAAGGCAAATCAACCAGTTTGCATCTATCAATGAAGTTGCCGAACTCTTTAGAACCCTTCTATAAGCTCGAATAATTGATTCTTTCACTTTTATTTCTCACCACGTTAAAGTCACCTCCTACAATCCATGTACTACTAAGCTGGCTTCTCAAACCATATAGCTCTTCCCAAAGATTTTTTTGTTCTGGGAAATTCTTGGGTGTGTATACATTAATCAATACCCCCACATCCCTTCGATAACAATGAATCTGTTTTCACAATACTCAATGTTGACCTTAAAGAAACCCTTACCCCAGACTGTAATCAGTCCCCCGACTTTCCTATTGCTGTAGCAAATCTAAATTCAAAGTTGTCATCGACCCAAAGTTTCTAACTAAGTCCATTGACACCATTTCTAACTTAGTTTCCTAAAGAAAACATACGATCGCCCTTTTCATTCGCAATAATCTTTTGACATACTCTATTTTAGCTACCGACCCCAACCCTCTGATATTCCAAGAGACAATTCTCATATTGTTCCTATCAAGCAAATTAAACAGACAAAAACTAGCAAACCAACAACTCACATGTTTTTCGGATTCCTTTTTCAAGTTGCCTTCGATAAATTCTTATTGCTGCCCATCGATCCTCATTATCTCTTCGATTACAATCTCCTCATCGCCTTGCAGACTAAAACCCAATTTTTCCCAACTTCTCAAGTCTTCTTTGCTTCCTTTAATAAATCTTTTCTTCTGTTGCTAATATTTGAGTCTGATAACGACAGATTTGCAGTTCTTTTGTCGATCCTAGAATCCTCCTTTCCTTTCTCTTTTCTCGTCCCCTTATCCCTCTTTAGTTTTTCCTTCGTTGTGAGAACTCTATAATGTATTTTGCGCATAGATAGAATCCTCTTATTCAACACTTTCTTTTTTCTTTTGTTTTGTATTGTTTGGATAAGTTCTTCTTCAATTAAAAACTTGCACCCCGATCCCTTGAACCCTCTATTTCTGAAAATTTTGTTGATTTTTGTTTTGAATTTGGACTCTCTTCCTTGTCTGAATTCTTCCTTTCTTTCTCTAATAAGCCCACTTCCCTGCCCACTTCAATACTGATCCATTTCCATAGACAGGCCCATATTAAAGATATCTTCATGAACCCGATCAACTAGGGTATCTGTTGCATCCCCTTCATCAAGTATATACCCTATTTTTTACTTAAAAAATTATTCTCCACATTAATTGCGTCTGTCGACATTCTCTGATCCCCTATCCCATTTCCTTCATTCTCAATGCAGGTTGCATTAACTTCTTCTTCCCAGTCATTTCGTCTGCCCTCCAAAGATAGCTTCATCTTCGATCTGTTTGTTGATCCCACTTCCGATGCTGCACATTCTTCTTTCTCTAGTTGCTCACCATCTTTTTTTTAATTTTTCATTTATCTCTTCCATCAATCCTCTTTCTTTTATCCTAATCGAAAATATTTCATTACCTACTTCCAGCATTATTACTTCTTCAAGTTGATATGGATGCTTAATCAATATTAAAAGTTCCATCTTCTCGAAATTGTTCACCTTAGTTAAATTTTCTCCCATTTCTACTAACTTTCCCCATAATCTTGCAACTTGTTGAATGTTTTGTAATTCCCGCAGTGTAGTGGAACCCCTGAAATATCGATCCAAGCCGCCCTTTCTGTTACCGTATTCTTCTCTGACCAGGGTTCTATATTAATGAAAAATTCTTTCAAATATACCTAGTCATTTTGCTTTAATATTTCCATTACCTCATCATCAGGAACTTCAAGTAGGAAGAATCTACCCTGAATTCTCTTTACTGTTATTTCTCCAAGATCGAATCTAGCAATTCTTTCAGACAAACTTTTTGTGTCACAGAAGAACACCGACTCCCTCACCAGGCAGCGTTGGAGTTTCCAAAGTTGTTCATTCTCTACATGACCTTCGACAATTTTAATTCAGTTCATCGTTTTTCTTTCCAAATCAATAGGCTTTAACAGCTTGTTTATAATTTTTCCATATGTTTCTCCCCTTTCGTCTTCCTCACGCTCCTTCCCTTTCGACTGAATCTCCTCCTTTTGACTTAAAGTTGTCTTTGCCTGAACTTTTTTTTCCATATATTCCTTTTACCACTGAATCTGTCCATTTTTACCCAAAATTTTCTTCCCATTATCATAAACCCATTAAGCCTTTATATTTCTCTTTGAGCATCAACAATTTTTGAGAACCTCATGAATCCGAACCTCTTTCCTTTATTACTTTTCTTGTTCAGAATAAAAGCATCTAAAACTTTCCCATGAAATCGGAATAACGCCCATAATCCTTTCCAATGCATACTCTCCCAGATGTTGTACACGAACAAAGCCTGTTAGTACTCTTTTAGCAACCCATTTTAGACTTTCATCGGCTTTGTCTCCACAAGAAGATAATGAGATTGAGTACATGTCACATGTTCCATAGTCTAGTGTAGTGGGATCTCTCATGTATGCTATTGTTTGTTCATGTCAAGATTTATCATATGCAATCAGTGCAATTAGCAGATACATGGCAAATCTCGGTAAAAAACACTAGAAAGTAATTCAGTAGATTTTAAGATACTTACGAGGTACTACTGATGTTGTCTTACAGTTTGGAAGAACTAGAGATGTCATTGGGTATGTTGATACTGATTTTGCTGAAGACCTTGATAGAAGAAGATCTCTCATAGGTTATGTCTTTACAATCAGATGATGTACAACTAGTTGGAAAGCCACTTTGAAAACTACAGTCGCTTTGTCTACCATTAAAGCTGAGTACATGGCGATTACTGAGGCTTGTAAAGAAGCCATTTGGTTGAATGGACTCTTTAGTGAACTCAATGAAGACCTTCAAATCAGTATAGTATTTTGTGATAGTCAAAGTGCCATCTTCCTTACAAAAGATCAAATGTTTCATGAGAGAACAAAGCACATTGATGTTCGGTATCATTTTGTTCGTGATATTATTGCTCATGGTGATATTCTTGTAAGCAAAATTATTACTCATAAAAATCCTGTAGATATGATGACTAAGTCACTTCCCATAACCAAGTTTGAGCATTGCTTAGACTTGGTTGGTGTTCATTGTTGAAGTTAAACCCTTAAGAGGTTTTATGGAAGAGGTGGAGAATTTGTTTGTTGAGAGTTCGTGATGAAGAACTTGTTTGTTGAAGAATTCATGTTAAGGTGGAGATTGTTAGATATGTAACCCAAATTCATGATAAAATAAAATACAAGTGTATAAGAGAAGTTCGAATAGAAGTATACTTCTTCTATTTAATGTTGATTTGAATAAGGTGTTTTAACCTTACTGCATTACTTCTATTTTATTTTGATTAGAATATGGTTTTACACACCTATAAATAGACATAGTTTACTCCTCTTGTAATCATTCGAATTCGACATAGTGAATTATCTTCTCCTCTGCACGTGGTTATTTTCCTTAAAGGGTTTCCATGTAAAATCTATGTGTTCTTTATTTCTTTTCTTTCTTTTTTTCTTTGTGATACATTATCATTATTGACATTTTATTTTTCACATGATCTTAACAAGTAGGCTGTGTGGGCCACATGGGCGTGTAGGCCATTGTTGGTCAATTTGAAGGCCAGATTAAGAGACTCTAAAATTGGATCAATGGTTATTTTATAGGCCTATAAAAGCATAAATTGGTTATGTTACATGTTAGTATGCTTAGAAAGCATGAATAGGATTAATTCTATATAAGCAATATGATATGATATGATATGATATGATATGATATGATCTGTAAAAAAAAAATATGTTTAGGTATGCATGTCATGCATTCCATGTGATATGAATATATGTTTGTTTGATTATGCATGTGCATTAGGGTGAGTTTTAATATGCGGTGGAGGGAGTATGCTCTAGCTGTATTACTGTAGTTTTTTACGGTTAAATCGCAATATCTGTCTGGCAGCTCACCTGCACTTTTATGAGTGGCATATGCCACGTACCAATGTGATTGGATGGATGGAATCTTGTAGTTCTAATGGTGTGATTGGTTGGATGGAGATGGTGTGTAGTGGATGCAGGTAGGATTTTCTCTGATATGATGTCTGCTTCTGAATATATGACATTATGATATGATATTTGCATATGTGTGCATAATAAGTAAAATTATGTATGTGTGCCAAGTCACACACTGGACTTCTAGCTTACTTGTGTGTTTTAATTCGTTTCAGGTGATCCTCAAACTTAGGATTTGCCGACGATTTCGGAGCTCGGTTTAGACTCTTTAAGTTTTAAGCATGTTTTGAATTTATTATAGACTTTACGGACTTTTTAAACTGTGTTTGTGACATTTATTTGGTATTTGTTTTTATTGGCAAACATTAATTGGAATTTCTAACAAATATGACATAACTGTTGAAACATTACAATTTTCAAAATTAAGGACTCTAAAGTATTTTTCCGCTGCAAAAGTTTTGAAGTTAATGAAAATTCTATTTTGTAATATCGAGTAGTTAAAGCGAATGAGTTTGTTTAAAAATAATTAATAAGACAAGTTTTCTTTGAAACGCGCTCTCTCACAGACTTCTGGCACTTTTGTTTTTCGTTAAATAAATTGATTTTATTTACTCACAATTTGAATTTAAGTTTTCACAAAAATGAACGAATAATATTTTATGTATCGATGTAACCTTTATAATCTAACTGTAACATTCAAGCTCAGTTTAGGCTGTTACAGTTGTGCCAAAACCATGAATGAAAATTAGGCAAATAATATAAAATTATGCTATGAATTTTGCACTTTTCTTTGTTAATTAAATAAGAAACATGTTCTGTGAAGGAAAAAATAAACGCGAATGATAAATTTGTAATCTTCTAAATGCCATGTTAAAAGGAAACACATATAATTATTTGGTTTCATGACGTTAGCACTTATGTTTTCTTTTTTCTTTTTAATATTTTCGTATTTACACATGTTTTGGATGAAAATTATGAACTCCATCACAGCTTCCTAATTTCTTTTAATTCTTTCATATTATTTGAATAATTGAGATTAAAAATAAATAATTCTGTATATATTCAAAATGTACAGAATATTATTTGCCAAAAAAAAAAAAACGCTGAATGTTGTATCAAATCAAGTGAAAAATTTTGAGTTAGTTGAGCTCATGAGTTTTATTTTATAATCTTAACTTGATTTGATTTTTTTTAAATAGAGTCAAGTGAAATAAAGTTTGAGTCGAGTTGAAAAAAAATGTTCAAGTTAAATTTTAAAAAAACAACCATATTGAAATCATGTTGATAATATGGCTGAGTTCCGAGTTAAAGAATATAAATATCATATATTTGAAAACTCTTTTAAAACAAAAATATGTGGGGAAAAAAGAGATAATTCTACTTGAATTCTACTTATATAGAGTGAGTGTTAGATCAAATCAAGTGAAAAATTTTGAGTTACTTGAGTTGAGAGTTTTATTTTATAATCTTACCTTGATTTGAATTTCTTTTAATAGAGTCAAGTAACATAAAATTTGAGTCGAGTTGAAAAAAATTGTTCAAGTTAAATTTTAAAAAAATGACCACATTAAAATCATGTTGATAATATAACTAAGTTCCGAGTTAAAGAGCATAAATGTCTTAAATTTGAAAACTCTTTTAAAATAGAATAGGGGGAGATAATTAGTATGATAAACTTGATTATTTTGTCAACTTGGATTTTAAAAAAAATTATAATTTAGATTTTTATTAAATAATTTTAATAATTTTCAATTTTTTTTTTGAATTTATATATATTATAAAAATCTGGAAAAAAATATTTTGAACTTTTTTAAAAAAAAATTGAGAGGGACCAATTTGCATATTCTCAAAACTATCAAAGACCCAAGCATAGTTATATCAATTTATTATAACAGTTGTTCGAATTATTCAAGTTATAAAATTTAACTTGGCTCGAACTCACAAAATTATTTTTTCAAATTTATTCAAATAACTCAATTAAATTAACTTGAAATTAAAAATATATATATATTCAACTTTATTTTTAAATTGAGTTTTACTCACTTTTATTTCTATATGATGCATCGGTATAATAAGATATATATATAAATTGACAAAGTATATGTAAAGAGTTGGAGCAAGAAATAGTAGGTATAAATAACATGTGTTACATGCTTGTGCTTCATTCTTTTATTTTAATTGAGTGAAATCATTTCATTTAAAAAATATATACCATTGAAATCTTTAGACATCATATATTATAAGCAACTAAATGCAACATGCATTATATTAATTTTGACCCTTTTTAAATAAATAAAAAAAGTTTATAGTCTTTATGTTAATAAATTTATATATGCTACATCACCATTTCAATAAAAATTATATATGTTACATCACCATTTCATTAAAAAGTTTAATTTTTTTTCATGAAATAGTTTTGGATGTCATTAATCTGAGAGTTAAAATTCAAACAATATTTTTCTTCGATCTCTAACATTGGTCGTCAAATCAACTTAGATCTAAGGTATGTTCTTTTACTCGTTGATGGGTACTGATCTACTGTACCAATAGTTGAATCGTGACCTGAAGCTCCCTGACAATTTTTTTAAAAAAATTTTAATAATCCAATGATTTAAGTAAGAACCTATGAATAGTTCAATGACTAAAATTTTAAAATTTAAGTGAAAAAAATATTAAATATAGTTGGGTAACCATTTACCCTTTTTTTTTACCACTATTATAATCCTTTCTTTTGGAAGATTGACGGTCAAAGAACAAGTGACAGTTTCCGCCTGTTGGATAACCTAAGCAAGGTATGTAACGCCCCGAAAATTGGGCCTAGAATAAATGGGTATCCTGTGTCGAGAGAATGGATTTTGTCGTTCGAAAAAAGAAGAAGGGAATAATGAATTAAGTGTGTATAAAAAATTTATGATTGCATGTTTAGTTTAATTTTTAGGTGATTTAGGAAGGGTTGGTAGTGTTGGAAAAGTCCTAGGCTCGATCTAGGGCTTTAGCAAAAATTTTGTTTTTACCCTTAAGTGAGGTTGGTGGTAGTCAGAAGGCTTTTAAAATATTGTTGGGTTAAAAGATAGCACAAGGAAGTAGGTGGTCTGGTGGCCTGGGGCGTTCTGAATAAGTTGGTGGTCAAAGGTTCAAGTCCTGGACTTGGCAAAATTTTTTTTATTGCACATATGTTAGTATGAAGGCCAGAGTTTAGGCTTTATAATTAGTTGGGGCTGATTCACGACACAAAGAAACGCCTGGCCCAGTGGCAGAGGCGTTAGGAGTAGGAGGGGGAGCAAGGTTCTAGTAGCGGCGTGCGCTAACCTGGAGCGCGAAAGAAAGGTTTATAATTAATTGGGGAGGAATTATGACTCAAATAAAGCGGGCGGCGCAGTGGCAAGGGGCGTGTATCATAGTGAAGAGGTTGGAGGTTCGACGTTGGGTGTTGGCAAATATTTTTAGATTTCTTTGGATGATTCGGTCGCTGGGAAATAGGACTTAAAAGAAGATGGGAATGGAATATATCACAAGAAGAGTTGTGGTGCAGTGGCTGGTAGCGTGTGGTGGTTCCTGCAAGTCTCGAGTTCGAGTTGCCTTGTGCATAACAAATTGCTATTTTTGCTACTGGCATGGGGAAGCTGTTTGAAGTGGATCGAAACACCAAATGGCTGCTGTTCGAGGAAAGCAATTTGAATGTAATTCAAATTGAAATTTTTTGGCTAAGTAAAGGAATTTTTGGATGAGGATGAAGATAAAATTTGGAGAAAATAAAGGAATTTAATTGGTGACAAGTTTGAGTTCACTAGGGAGTGTAGGTTTATTTTATTTATTTTATTTTTTATTTTTTTAGTATATATATATGGGTGCCGAATTAAGTTCCTAGAGTAATGCCGAAATTTTGTTTTCCCTCTGGCCGAATTTCTTCACTTGTGAGATGCCCAAACACCTTTTTTCTCTCTAAGTGTTCAGAAGCCGAATCCTCTATACTCTCCCTTCTCAAATTCCCTTTTTGGTTCACCACTTGGTTCTAGCCGTATCACCTCTTTTCTTATTCTCCTTAGTGTTGCCGAATTACCTCTGTCACCTTTCTAGTCTCAAAAGCCGGACTTAAGCCGCAGGATCAAAGGAAGATTCGGTAAGTGCTTAGTTAAAATTTTTAGTGTGTTTTGTTAAAAGCCGAAGGGCTATCTAACCTAATCCTTGTCGTTAACTTTGTATTAACAAGGGAAAGAATCAAAGATCGCAAGCGTGGTAGGTAAGGGTTGCTAACAAGGTGGTAAGTGTTCTCGACCCAGTCATGGTTTTGTAAGTGGCCGAGTCTAATATGGCTCATAGGGGTGACTTATGTATGATATGGGTCACTTGGTTTTGACGATATAGGTGTTTGAGTGCAGATCTAGAGGTTAATCGCCAATAGTAGCAAAGGAAGGGCTACTAGCACGTGAGGCACACGGTAAGGGTACGGTGAGGTTTCGGTTTTTGGTTAGTATGTGTTAACGCTTTGGTTAATCGCTAGTAATGTCAATTGTAGGTTCGTGACTAAGGGGTTTGCAAAGACGCGAGGTTTCCAGTGTGTACAAACACTACACACACGATATCGGCAATCTTGGAAAAGCTAGAAAAGCCGAAAGTGGCTAAATGGGCCCGGTGGGCCCTGAGGCTAAGTTTGATTAAATGGTTTGGTTTGTTAAACATATTGAGTTAGTCACGCATGATACACGATTTTGACTTGTTTTGGGCCTAACAGGCCATATGATAAGATTTGGGCCTAATGGGCCATAAGGTTGGAATTTGGGTTTGATGGGCTTTATGGGAACGTAAACAAATATGCTAGGGTTTATGGGCTTAGGCCTAGTTTGAACAACTCTTCAATTTCATAAGACTTAAGTTAATTAAACATGCCTGTAGACAAGTCGATTAGTTAGAGTGTGGTAACCGACATATGCATGTCTAGGATTGGATCTAGTGAGAGCTTGGTATTTAAGCGGTCCAAGTGACCCACCTCCTCTTTTCTGAGATCCTACCTGGTGCATAGTGCTTGTTCACTTTAACCGCAAGGACTTGTTTATGGGCCAAAGTTTATAACTAAAACCCGAGAGGGACTAAAATACCTTATATTAGAAAATTTCTAAAATACCCTTATATTGGAAAATTACTAAAATACCCTTATATTGTAAAATTACTAAAATACCCCTGTTTGTAAAATTACCAAGATACCCCTAATTTGCCAAATTACCAAAATACCCCTGTAGGGTAGAATTACGAAAATACCCCTGGGTAGTGAAATGAAGAAAATACCCCTATGTGGTGAATATGGGTTTGTGGATGTTACTTTTGTGTTTGATGCATTCATATGATATTCTGCTTAGGATGCATATGGGTGGGAATTATGGTACGGAGGAAGATTTGAGGATCGCATGGCCGTATGGTATGGATCCGGGATCGCATAGCCGTATGGTATGGATCCACAGAAGGCTTTAAGTCCAACATATGATTAGCAGCTTTGCTGCAACGTTCGGTAGTACCGCAATCGGGCTACCCTTGGTGTGTAGCGGAGGGGTGGGTCGAGCTAGAATTCCTCACAGGAGTCATAAGGTTGGAAGGGAAATGGTGTGTTTAGGGATGGATTTTTGGGGTTGGTTTTGCATTATCTGTTTATAAATGATACGACATGATATGATATGAGGTCATTGTGGGCTAAGGCCCAAGACCACCGATTTTGTTAGGGCTTAGGCCCAATGTGAATATTTGTATGTGATTTGATTGCCAAGGGTTGTACACACTGAGTTTCGAAACTCACACCCTTAATTTTAAATGTTTCAGGTAATCCTGAATAGGCGGCTCGACGAGGGAGAGGACTCGGAGATGGCCACACTACAAGTTGTTCAAATGTTTTAATTTATTCAAATTACTTTGTTTTTTCATTGGATTGTAATAACACCATGTAACTCCTATTTGACTTTGAATTTTGGGTTTATTATTATTGTTTCAACTGCCCACTTAAGAAATTTCATAAAATTATTAAAGTGTTAATATGGTTTTCGAAATAATCTTTTGTTTTGGGCTTTTGGGCCTTAAATGGTTAACTAGTAAATTGTTTTGAAGTGCGCCTTTAAAGTGACATTCCAGATTCAGGCCTAACTTCTAGGCAGGGTTTGGGGTGTTACAAGGTATTTATGCTAGAAAGAGTTAATTAAAAGAAGAAAAACAATTTCTTTGGTTTTGTATATCAATGGAGTGAAGCTTGTGCAAAACTGATGGCATCATGATTATATTCTAAACACAATGCAAAAATTCCAAGAGTCTCATAACCATACAAGTTATAATCTAGTTACTAAACTATTTAAAAGTTTTTATTTAAGTCATTAGATCGTTAAAATCGATGCTATATAGCTTTCTCTATTCACATTGCCTATACAAATTGAAAACTCTCTTTCTCTTTTTATTTTACAGTTTAAATTTTTTCATGAAATAGATTTGGACGTCATGAATCTATGAGCCAAAATTCAAACCATTTTTTTCCCCGATCTCTAAAATTGACCGTCAGATCAACTTAGATCTAAGGTATGTTCTTCTACTCGTCGATGGGTACTGATCCACCGTACCTATAACACCCCAAACCCGACCTAGACGTTATGGCCGAATCCAGGAGTGTTACGAAGAAGGGTTTTGAAACCGATGATACTTTGATACAACAATGTTTAGTTATTTGATAAAACATCCAAGTTTTATAAAACATATTCATTTTCTACATATTACTAAAACTACATGTTGTTATTTAAAGTTAACCAATTATTTCGCAGCGGAAGTTTAAAAATCCTTTAAAATAAAGCCACGCTCGTGTTTTCCAAAATAACATTTGTTCGCGTAAAATCGGTATTTTGTCTAATCATCGCAGTTTAGAAATTATAACGCAATCAACCCAAAAATTCAAACCAAACAGTCCGAAAAGTCCAGAGAGTCCAAAAATTACAACACTCTCACGAAAACCGGAAATTTTAGTAAAATCGTTAAATAATAATAATGAAAACAATTTCCGTCAATTGGTCACTGCTGAGCCTCCGTCGCACCGACCCGTCTATGTCTGCGGATTACCTGAATAAAACAGACAGACAGATGTGAGTTTTCGTAAACTCAGTGTGTAACCCAATAGAGATTGTCATGCAACATACACAGATTTTCATATACATTCAGATGCAGATTCGGACCTAAGTCCATAACAAGAACATATATCAGAATCTGATAACAGATCAGACGTACAAAATCCTACCCCATCCTGTACACACCATCTCTGTCCATCCCATCACACAATGTGGGGTTAAAAACACCTACCCATCCCTACACACTATATAGTGTCAATGTGACACATAACAGATAATATGCAGTCAAGTTGCTAGAATTTAGGCAAAAGGTTGTCGTACAGATAACTTCCTCTATATATACAAATCTCACCCCAAACACAGATACAGAATACAGATGCAAAAATAAAAGAATAAACATGCTTAACATTCTCATATACAGATAAATACAAACTTAACACTACAGTCAGACATACATATCAGTTTCCTACTCAGATCAGACCATCAGAGTATTAGATCACATGAAATTGGGTTTGGTTAGCCCTTACCGACCCTACGATAGGCATACAGTCGATAAGAACAACCCATGGGATCCTAGGGAAATTTTTAGAATTTTGGGCCCACACGTCCAAATTGGACTTGCCCATGTGGCCAACACGGCCTGGCCCAAAATACACACGCCCGTGTTGCCCACACGCCCAATCTAGCCTAGCCCATCTGGCCCAAACGGCCACACTATCACCATCACACGGCCGTGTCTCGCACACAACCAACCACATGGCCGGGCACACGCCTGTGTGGTGTCGACAGCCCCTTTTTTCGGCTTTTGTCGAACCTCAATTTTTCGTGTTTAGGTTACACACCTGGTTCGATTTTGATACGTAAGCAATCTCGAGCCCACCAAAACCTACAAACGAAATTACACACTCTCAAAATTAGTTTTAATCCACAATTAAACCGAACCAACGAAACCTTCAACAGTGAAAATCAAACGCTCGTTACTTACCCACCTTCACGAACAAACCCGACTATGATTTTGTAGGAGAAGAATTATGTTCCTCACGATTCACTGCAAATTAATCCAGAATCGCATTACCGAAAGGACCAGAATTGGTATAAAATAGTTAAAACAATTACCCCTAATTTGAACAAAATTCACTACCCTCACTTACCAGACACACGAAGAGTTCAAAAATAGTATCACCGCGATTTTGGAAGAACAATTTTGACAGAACAAGGAAAAAGAAGAGAAATTTTTATGGAAAAAAGCATAGAGAAAAAGAATGTTAGAAACTGGAAAAGGGAGAAATTTGGGGAAAATAGAATAAAATGGAATAAAATAAAAAAGATTAAGCCAAATCCCTTTATATCCACATCCATTAACCACCTAACTAACTCAGAATCCCACTACCACTAAACCACTATCAACCACCGTCGCCAAAAATTATCACCCACACTCACATGGGAATTCGAACACAAGACCTCCAACAAGCTAACTCGTTACCACTTGAACCAATAGGCTTATTCTAATATGAGTTTACAAACAATATTACAAAAGCCTACCTAGCAAGGATTAGGCTAGGATAAAAAAATAACATAATTTGCAAATGTGGGACTTCAACCCAAGACCTCATACACACACCTAAAACACTTAACCACTGAAGTAGATACTCATTTGTGTCAAGTTTCACAGAAACAAAATTAAATTATTCAAAGCGTTACAACTCTACCCCCTAAAAGAAATTTTGGCCTCGAAATTTACCTGATCTGAACAGATAAGGATATTGCTGACGCATCGAGTCCTTAGGTTCCCATGTGGCTTCCTCAATGCCATGATTCCACCACAGAACCTTTACCAACGGTATGGACTTCCTCCTCAGAACATTAATATCTCGATCCAAAACCTGAACCAACTCCTCATCAAACGTCAAGTCCGGTCTAACCTCGATCTCTTCAACAGAGACAACATGAGATGGATCAAATCGATATCGCCTCAACATTGAGATATGAAACACATCATGGATATGATCTAACTCTAGAGGTAGCTCGAACTGATAAGCAACCGGTCCCACACGCTTCAGAATCTAATACGGCCCAATTAACCTAGAGCTCAACTTGCCCTTATGACCAAACCTCAAAACTTTCTTCCACAGAGATACCTTGAGGGATACGAAATCACCCACAAAGTACTCGATATGCCTCATTTTCAGATCCGCATAAGACTTCTGTCTATCAGAAGCCACCTTCAAACAATCTCAAATCAGTCTAACCTTATCTTCAGTCTCGAAAACCAACTCAGGACCCAGAACTCGTTGCTCACCCAACTAAGTCCAACATAGCGGAGTACGATACTTACGACCATACAGAGCCTCGTAAGGTGTCATATGGATACTAGACTGGAAACTATTATTGTAGGTGAACTCAGCTAACGGCAGAAAATCCTCCCAACTACCCCGAAAATCAATCACACAACTCTGAAGTATATCCTCCAGTATCTAAATCACCCTATTAGATTAACCATCGATCTGAGGATGGAACGCAGTAATGAAGTCCAATCTCGAGCCCAGAGCTTTATGCAGCTTCTTCCAAAATTGAGAAGTGAAGCGAGGACCCCTATCAGAGATTATCGAAACTAGAACCCCGTGCAGTCTTACAATCTCAAAAATGTAGAGCTTCGCTAACTTTGCAGAGAGTAGTCCGTCTAAACCAGAATAAAATGGGCAGACTTGGTCAAACAATCCATGACCCATACAAAATCCTTCTTAATGGGTGTTAAAGGCAACCCACTAACGAAGTTCATCATCACACGCTCCCATTTCCATAAGAGAACTTTAACGGGTTTAAGCAAACCCGAAGGCAATTGGTGCTTAGCCTTAACGAGAAACAAAATCAGTTACCTCACATTTTAAACCCGGCCACTAGTAAAGTTCACGGAGATCCCGATACATCTTATTACCACCGAGATGCAAAGCATAAGGGCTACTATGCGCTTCCCTCAGAATCAATTATCTTAGATCAAAATCATTCGATACACAAACGCGACCTCGAAAACACAGAACTCCATCCTTATTTAGTCTAAAATCAGAAGTATTGCCGCTTTCAACCTGATGAAACCAAAAAATCAGAGACTCATCCCCTAACTATTTTTCCCGAATCTGCCCAATCCAAGTTGGCTTAACTTGCAACTCGGCTAACAGACCCCCATCATCAAAAAAACTAAGACGAGCGAACATTACCCTCAAATCTGTCATCACTCTACGACTGAGAGCATCAGCCACCACATTGGCCTTACCGGGATGATACTCTATCGTGCAGTCATAATCTTTGAGCAGCTCAATCCATCGACGCTACCTAAGATTCAACTCCTTTTGAGTAAGGAGATACTTGAGGCTCTTATGATCAGTGTAGATGATACACCTCTCACAATACAGATAGTGCCTCCAGATCTTTAACGCAAACACCACAGCGACTAACTCGAGATCATGCGCTGGATAATTTTCCTAGTGTGACTTAAGCTATCGGAACGCATAAGCCACAACCTTACCATCTTGCATCAATACACATCCCAAACCAATGTGCAAGGCATCACTATACACCACAAACTCCTTACCAGATTCAAGTTGTATCAAAACAGGAGCTTGAGTCAGAACAGACTTGAGCTTCTCGAAGCTCGATTGTTGCACATATGTCTAGATGAAAGGAACATTCTTGCGTAGAAGCTTAATCAGAGAAGCTGCAGTCAGTGACAACCCCTCAACAAACCTCCGATAGTAACCCACAAGACCCAGAAAACTGCAGATCTCAGAAATGTTCTTAAGCTGTTTCTAATAAAGCACAGCCTCAATCTTCTTAGGATCAACTCGAATCCCCTCAACAGAAACCACGTGCCCCAAAAATGTTACTTATCATAACCAGAATTCAGATTTGCTTAACTTAGCGTAGAGCTGCTTCTCTCGAAGTATCTGAAGCACTACCCTAAGATGCCCATCATGCTCGTCCTCAGTCTTAGAGTACACCAGAATATCGTCGATGAAGACTACGATGAACTGATCTAGATACGGTTGAAAAACTCAATTCATCAGATCCATGAATGCAGCCGGAGCATTCATCAAACCAAATGGCATAACTAGGAACTCGTAGTGCCCATACTGAGTCCTGAAAGTCATCTTATGAATATTAGATTACTTAACCCTTCCTTAACCCTAAGCTGATGATAGCTAGAATGAAAATCTATTTTCGAGAATACCGCAGCCCCACGAAACTGATCAAACAGATCATCGATCCACGGAAGTGGGTACTTATTCTTCACTGTCAACTTATTCAGTTGCCGATAGTCAATGCACATCCTCATGGTATCATTGTTTTTCTTTACAAACAGAACTAGTGCATCCCATAGAGACACACTAGGATGAAAGAAACCACGATCCAGAAGCTCTTAAGGTTGAACTTTAAGCTCTGTAAGCTCTTTTGGTGCCATACGATATGGAGTGATGGACACCGGAGCTGTACCCGGCAGAAGCTCAATGGCAAACTCAACTTTCAGATTTAGAGGTAAACCCGGTAACTCTTTAGGAAAAATATCTGAAAATTCCCTCACTTTTCTAATATCCTCAACAGAAGAGTCCCCAGAAACTGAAACACTGACGTAGGCAAAATACGTCTCACACCTTTTCTAAACCAGTTTCTCAGCCACAAGAGCGAAGATCACATTAGACAGATAATCTCGACGCTCGTCGATCACAACTATTTCCTAATCGTCTTCAGTTCTAAAAATGACCCTTTTAGTCGTGCAATCCAGACTAACACGGTGCTCTACTAACCAGTCCATACCCAGAATTAAGTCGAACCCCCAAATAGTAGCTCCATTAGATTTGCCGAAAACATAACCCCTTGTACTTCTAACAAAACATCCCTATAAAGTCTATTTACTCAAACAGATTGTCCCAACGGACTCAGTACAGTAATCTCACCAGAAGTACACTTAAATAATCCTCAAGTTTTTGGAAACAGTACTAGCTACATAGGAGTGTGTAGAACCTATGACTATCAAAGCAGTATATAGGGCATCAAAATTTAAAAACGTACCTGTGATCACACTAGGGGCGTCTCTGTCCTCTCGGCGACGAGTAACATAAACCAGTGTAGGTTACCTCACCTTAGTCTGATTAACACCTCTACTCGGTGCTCTCTACCCTCGGCCCATACCATTACCACTCCTAGTCGGTCCACGACCCCTAGGTGGCTGTTGTACTGCCCTCTGAGGCTGAACAAAACCCAGTTCGATAGCTTGCATCTGATCAGCATGATATGGACATTCTCCAATACGGTGCTCTAATGACCCAATACGGTGCTCTAATGACCCACATCTCCTCCAACACTCGCCCGGATGGCGCCTACCACAGTCACTACAAGGCTGAATCCCAGCAAGAGCAACAGGGACTCCCACTCTAACAGGCCCATCAGGTCTGACTTGTTTCTTAGGCCTCTGAACAAAACTAGAGGGCTCTGAATCCCTCTTATTCTTGCCTCTGTCTCGGTCTCTATTCTAGCACTCCACGGGCTTAACCTCTTCAGTGATCTTCGCCTTATCTACCAAAACAACAAACTCTCGCTCCCTTTGCAGAGCAATTAATACCCTCAGACTACCCTTCAAGCTGTCCTCAAAATGGACACATTTCTTACTCGGATGCCACTATGCCTCGAGTGTAACGATTCAAACTCAAAAATTTGGCCCCATACTCGACCACAGACCTATCACCTTACGTGAGATTCATGAACTCACGTCTACGAGCATCAACATAGCTCGCGTCCACATATTTTCCCTGGAAGGCAGTCTTAAAGTAGTCCCAATTCAGACAATCCAGTTGAGTACCCACCTCAACCGACAACCACCACTGATAACCTTCATCGCGAAACAAAGAGACTGGACCGTTTAGTTTCTGCTCAGGAGTGTAGTCAATGTCGTTCATAATCCTCTCGGTGGCCTCTATCCAATACTCGGCCACAGTAGGGGCGACTCTAGTGACACCCCTAAACAACTCAGCTCTATTGGACTGGAGTCGTTTAGTTACCAACCCACAGCCCCCAAATCCAGAATGGGGTCCAATGACCTTCTCCAACACTCGTAACATGGCTTGAGACAGTGCGTCATCCCTAGCTGATCAGCTCTGAGACCCGGTTTCAGCAGAAGGTGTAGCCGAACTCTCACTCGTGTCTAAAATCGGCATACTACCCAGAGAGGAAAAATCATCTCGAGTCCCCCAATGGCGCTGCCGCGCCCATGAATACCTCGACCGCGTGTTCCACGTGTGCTAATCACAATTCGAATTTTATCTACATTATAAAATTTTATTCATCAGTTCCAGTGTTTATTAGCAGATATTTTATGCTCAAGTTATCAGAAGTTCACAAGTATTTCAGAGGTTTTAGTCTCTAACTAACTCAGTACAATTTCAGAAAGTACTAACTACAATGTTTTCTAATTTCAGATATACTTATAGGATTGGCACCGGAGACTCGGTGTACCACATACTTACTCAAAATGATCCAAATTATTTGAAAATCAGTCCTTTTTCAAAACACAATTTTGGAACCCAAAATTCTTAGCCCGAGTTTTGTAACCTGGCTCTAATACCACTAAATGTAACACCCTAAACCCGGCCTAGATGTTATGGCCAAATCTGGGAGTGTTACGAAGAAGGGTCTCGAAACTGATGATACTTCAATAAAATAATTAGTTATTTGATAAAACGTCCAAGTTTTACAATACATATTCATTTATATATATTACTGAAACCATTACATGTTGTTCTTTAAAGTTAACCAATTATTTCGCAGTGAAAGTTTGAAAATCCTTTTAAAAAAATCACACTTGTGTTTTCAAAAATAACATTTGTTCGCGTAAAATCGGTATTTTGTCGAATCATCGCAGTTTAGAAATCATAGCGCACTCAACCCAAAAATTCAAACCAAATAGTCCAAAAAGTCTGGAGAATCCAAAAATTACAATACTCTCACGAAAACCAGAAATTTCAGTAAAACCGTTAAATAATAATAATGAAAACAATTTTCGTCAAGTGGTCACCGTTGAGCCTCTGTCGCACCGACCCGCCTATGTCAGTGTATTCCCTGAACAAAATAGACAAACAGATCTGAGTTTTCGCAAACTCGGTGTGTAACCCAACAGAGATAGTCATGCAATATACACAGAATTTCATATACAGTCAGATACAGATTCGGACATAATTCCATAACAGGAACATATATCAGAATCAGATAACAGATCAGACGTATAGAATCCTACCCCCATCCTCTACATGCCATTTCCATCTATCCCATCACACTATATGGGATTAAAAACACCCACCCATCCCTATACACCATATAGTGTCGATGCGACACATAACAGATTATATGCAGTCAAGCTACCAGAATATAGGCAAAAGGTCACCGTACAGATCACTTCCTCCACATATACAAATCCCATCCCAAATATAGATACAGAATACAGATGCAAAAATAACATAATAAACATGCTTAACATGCTCGTATACAGATAAATACATACTTAACAGTACAGTCAGATATACATATCAGTTTCCTACTTAGATCAGACCATTAGAGTATCAGATCACATGAAATAAGGTTTGGTTAGCCCTTATCGACCCTACGGTTGGCCCACAGTCGATCAGAATGACTCGTGCGACCCTAGGGAAATTATGAAAATTTTGGGCCTACATGCCCAAATTGGCCTTGCTCATGTAGCCCATACGGCCTGGCCCAAAATAAACACGTCCGTGTGGCCCACACGCCCAATCTGGCCTAGCCCATGTGGCCCACACGGCTACACTATCACTGTCACATTACTGTGTCTCACACACGGTCAGGCACACAGTCGGCTACACACCCGTGTGGCATCGACAACCTCATTTTTCATCTTTTTTTCAAACCTCAATTTTTCGTGTTTAGGGTACACACCTAGTTCAATTTTGACGCGTAAGTAATCCTCAACCCACCAGAACCTACGAACGACATTACACGCTTCCAAAATCAGTTTCTAATCCACAATTAAATCGAACCAACGAAATCTTAAACAGTGAATTTCAAATGCTCGTTACTTACCCAACTTCACGAACAAACTCGACTACAATTTTACAGGAGAAGAATTCTATTCCTCACGATTCGCCGTAAATCAACACAGAATCATATTACCGAAAGGACTAAATTGGTATAGAACAGTTAAAACAATTACCCCTAATTCGAACAAAACTCACTACCCTCACTTACCAGACACACGAAGAGTTTAAAAATCGTATCACCGAAAATTTGGAAGAACAATTTTGACAGAAAAAAGGAAAAAGAAAAGAAATTTTGATGGGAAGAAAGCACAGAGAAAAAGAACGTCAGAAACTGGAAAAAAAGAGAAATTTTGGGAAAATAGAATAAAATGAAATAAAATAAAAAGATTAAGCCAAATCCCACTACATCCACATCCATTAACCACCCAACTAACTCAGAATCCCACTATCACTGAACCACTATCAACCACCGTCGCCAAAAATTATAACCCACGCTCATGCAAGAATTTGAACACAGAACCTCCAACAAGCTAACTCATTACCACTCGAACCAACAGGCTCATTCTGATATGAGTTAACAAACATTATTACAAAAGCCTACCTAAAAGGGATTAGGCTAAGATAAAAAAAATTTGCAAATGTGGACCCACACGCCCAATCTGGCCTAGCCCATGTGGCCCACACGGCCACACTATCGCCGTCACATGGCTGTGTCTCGCACACGGCCAGGCACACGGTCGGGCACATGCCCGTGTGACGTTGACAGCCCCCTTTTTCAGCTCTTGTCGAACCTTAATTTTTCGTGTTTAGGGTACACACCTGGTTCAATTTTGATGCGTAAGCAATCTTGAGCCCACCAGAACCTACAAACGACATTACACGCTCCCAAAATAAGTTTTTAATCCACAATTAAACCGAACCAATGAAACCTTCAACAATGAAATTCAAATGCTCGTTACTTACCCAACTTCACGAATAAACTCGACTACAATTTTGCAGGAGAAGAATTTCGTTCCTCACGATTCACTGCCAATCAACCCAGAATCATATTACCGAAATGACTAGAATTGGTATAGAACAGTTAAAACAATTACCCCTAATTCGAACAAAACTCACTACCCTCACTTACCAGACACACGAAGAGTTCAAAAATCGTATCACCGCGAATTTGAAAAAATTTTGACAGAAAAAGGAAAAAGAAAAGAAATTTTGATGGGAAGAAAGCACAGAGAAAAAGAACGTCAGAAACTGGAAAAGGGAGAAATTTCGGAAAAATAGAATAAAATGAAATAAAATAAAAAGATTAAGCCAAATCCCACTACATCCACATTCATTAACCACCCAACTAACTCAGAATCCCACCACTGAACCACACTCAACCACCGTCGCCAAAAATTATAACCCACGCTCATGCAAGAATTTGAACACAGAACCTCCAACAAACTAACTCATTACCACTCAAACCAATAGGCTCATTCTAATATGAGTTAACAAACAATATTACAAAAGGCTACCTAACAGGGATTAGGCTAGGAAAAAAAAATTGCAAATGTGGGACTTGAACTTAAGACCTCATACACACACCTAGAACACTTAACCACTGAAGCAAATACTCATTTATATGAAATTTCATTAAAACAAAATTAAATTATTCAGAGTGTTACAGTGCCGATCGTTGAATCATCACCTAAAGGTCCCTGACGACTTTTTTTTTAAAAAAAAGAAAACTTAACAATCCAGTGATTTTAATAAAAACCTTTAAATAGTTCAATGGTTTAAATGAAAACTTTCAAATAGTTCAAGACCAATTTGTAACTTTTTTTAGCTCAGTGACCAAAACAAAAATGTAATCATAATTTAATGACTAATAGTGTAGTTTACCTCAAATTATAAAGTCAAATAAGTTTTTAAAAACATTAATTGAATAAAAAATATTTTTAATAATATGATTATATATATATAATAAATATATAATATTAATAATGATTAAAAACTATAAATTTAAATTTAATGATAATATAAAATATATAATGACAACATATTAACTTAACAATACGAAAACTAGTGTTATACGTTTCACAAATAATTAAATATGATTTACTAGCAATACTAATAATATTTCTAATGAATTTAATTTTAATGATTTCGGAATTTAAGCTTTTAGTTTTTTTATCATCAGTGCTTAATGTTTTTATTAATATTATTATCTTTATTATTAATTTTAATAATTTTCACTCTTTTGAACATATATATTATAATTTTGAAAAAATTATAAATTTTTTGAAATTTTTAAAAAAAATTGAGAGGGGTCAATTTAAACATATTCAAAACTAGCAAAGACCCATGGGGTATTTATATCAATTTGTTATTATATTTTTTTAAATTATTCAAATTATAACATTTAACTCGACTTTAAACTCATCAAATTACTTATTTAAGTTTATTCAAATAAATTAATTTAATTAACTTAAAATTAAAAATAATAATTAGTCGAATTCTGGGCACTTTTATTCCTAAACGATGGATCGGTATAATAAGATGAATGTCAATTATATAAAAGGTTGACAAAGTATATGTGAAGAGTTGGAGCAAGAAATGGGAGGTTTATATAACATGTCTTACATGCTTGTGTTTCATTCTTTTATTTTAATTGAGTGAAATCATTTCATTTAAAAAATATATACTATTGAAATCTTTGGGCACCATATATTATAAGCAATTAAATGCAACGTGTATAATATTAACTTTGACCCTTTTAAAATAAATAAATCAAATTTATATTTTTATGTTAATAAATTTATATATATATGCTATCACCAATGGATGGTGTTGAGTTTAGGTTTAAATATATATTATAATTCATGTGTTATTATTAATTAAATCACATATTTCATTATATATTGTATATTATTTTTAAATATATTTTTGTGTTTAAAATACATAGTTTTCACTTATATGTGTGTAATAAAATTTCTAGTATTTAATAAGTATAAAGTTGGTTAATTTGATTTAAACGGTTTTGAATATCAAAATCGAAACTGAACTAATAACATCAAATTAATTGATTACCGAACCCGACTGTAATGCATATATAAAATATTAATATATTATATATTATATTATCTGATATAGCATCAAAAAATATAGTAGAATAACTAACTTTCAAACGTACGAAGAGTATAGGGACTTAGATCATATTTCAACTAGTATATAATAATAAACAATAATATATAATAATTAATTTATTATGTATTACTGTTATAGCATGTGATATATATTACATAATGTAATAATATATATAAAAAATTAATACATATATTTAACTATTAATTGGTTCAAAATCAAAATCGAATTGACTAACCGATTTGCTTGAATTAACTCGATTTGGGCTATTCAGCTAGTTTTAATCGCTAACTATAACAAATGATATATTACTACATAATATAAGAATATAGTATTGTCACATCCCAAAAACCGGGTTAGTAGAAATTGAGTTAGTGAAACCAAGAGTGGTCACGTTCTAATTTTAAGGTAAGATTGTGAAAATTATGTTAAGTAAGTTGATTTGGTTTAGTGGCTAAGTGCTCATTATGTGCATCTAAGGTCTTGTGTTCAAATCTTTCCCTTGAATTTTTATTATTTTTGTTCTAACCTCTATCATTGATCATCTGACATAAATAATATTTTCACTTAATTGATGATAAGAATGAGCTTGCTAGTTTAGTGGTAAGGCTTTAGTTGACCTCAAAGTCTTATGTTTAAATCTTATGTGTGCAAAGTGGAGATTATTTTTGTTTTAAACTCGGAAGAAAAATCTGATATGGATATTTAATAAGAGTTAGTAGGGGTAGTTTTTAAACATATTAGTGTAACAATATGATAACTAGTGTTATACGTATCATAAATAATTAAATATGATTTATTATTCGATACTAATAATATTTCTAATAAATTTAATTTTAATTAAGTTTTACTTTTACTTTTTTTATTGATTAGTGTTTAATGTTTTTATTAATATTATTATCTTTATTATTAATTTTTAATTTAGAATGAGATTATTTTTATTTAGGTTGGGTTTTGAATAAAATTTAAATTGGTTTTAGGTTTAAGTTCGGATGGTATTGAGTTTGGGTTTATATATATTATATTTCATGTGTTATCATTAATTAGTTTCAAAACATACGTTTCATTATTTATTGCATGTTATTTTAAAAACAAGTTTATATTCAAAATACATATGTGATAAAATTTCTAGTATTTAATAGATATAAAGTTGGTTAATTTGGTTTAAACAGTTATCAAAATCGAAATTCAACTAATAACATCAAATAACCAATTACTATCCCGACCTTAATGCATATATAAACTATTAATATATTATATTATATTATATTATATAACATTATATGTTATAGTAGGATGACTAACTTTCAAATGTACGAAGAGTATAGAGACTTAGAGCATATTCCAATCAGTAAAACAATAATTAATACTTAATATATTATGTAATATAGTATTAAATAATGTAAGTATTAATACATATATAACTATTAATACATACATATAAAGATACAAAAAGGCAACTGGTCCAAAGGAACCAAAGCCCACAAAAGAGACAGAATAAGATAACCCAACCAAGACATTAAAAACAAGAAACACTACCCTTGACACAAAGTGCCCACACCTAAAATAAAACAACTAAACAAAAGAAAGAAAGGACTCAACAGTAACACCCAACCATGGCCATAACCAACACCATGATGCATATTAGCGCTGTAAGGCCCAATTATAAAACCCGGAGCCCAATAGACAATCCATTTTACAAACGGGCCCAAACCCAAAGCCCAATGGCAAATACAACCAACAAAATTTTTTCCCCAGGAAACCCTAGCAGCCTTGGCACGCCGCAGCCTCCAAACGACCCCCACGCTCGTGCTCGGCCACGTTGCCTCCGAATCCTCCGCGCCCGCAACGTGAGCCCCCACGTCTCCATGTTGTACCTACAAAAGAGGAAAACCCAGCACAGCAAAGGGGGAATTCGAGATTTGATTCTATTCTATTTTTGGGGGATTTTTAGGCTATAAAAGCCGAATAATCGAATATGTAGGGGGTTTTTTTTTTACGAATACACAGAAGAGAATACACAGATTATACGATTAATATCAAAATAGTCGATTTCAAGAAATACATAGGTTATTTTCTATTTTTATTTCTATTTCTCGTTTTGCTTTCTTTTACTTTAAATAAAAAAAACAAGGAAGGGAAGCCTTACCCCGCTGGTGGCCGGAAGGGAGGAAGCCGAATAGTCTTTCAGTCTTCCAATGATCTTCAAGGGTTGTTTTGGACTTTTTGAGGCAGATCTGAAGTATAGGGTTTAAAATAGTCGATTTGGGGTATTTTTGTTTTTCTACCACCGTGTGTCTGGTGGCGGAGCGGGAACGAGGCGGTCGGCCCGGCGCCTGCCTTGATCGGAGATCACTCAGAAGAGAGAATTTTTTTTGGGGGGGGGGGCTAGATTTTTTTTATAAAAAAGATGAAGGAATGAATGATTTTTCAAAAAAAATTTGACTTAAATAGGGTGATAGAACGACGCCGTTTAGTGCCTTGGGTCTGGACCCCAAAACAACGTCGTTTTGGCTCCGACCCGCGCGACCTGACCCGTTTTGCCCAGGTCCGCGTGTTTTCAAGCGGAAGGGCTATTTGCGCTTTTAGCCCTTCCGCGTTTTCATGATTTCGCAATCAAGTTTTTATTTTTTTTAATTTTTCCCCACAATTCCACTGCGATTGGAATCTGGTCCCTCCCTAGGCTGTGCGTTTTGGAGACCAGGGTTAATTTCTTTTTTGGTCCCTCTCTTTCCAAGCGCGTCACGATCTGGCCCACTTGCCCTATTTATTTTCTGTTTTGGCCCCAAACTTTTATTTAATGGTTCAATTTCGTCCTTTTTTTTCATGTCTTTTGTGGTTTTTATTATGTTTTTATTAATTTTATTATTATTGTTCTTAATATTATTATTATTCTTAATATTACTATCACTTTTATTATTTTTATTACTGTAACATCCTCAAATAGGGGTTAGTGAATTTGAATTGCTTTGCATGAGTTTGGACTATTGTGTTATTAATGGAGGTGTTCTGGGGGCTAGTTATGAGCCAAAGGTAGGCCCGAGCTGTAGGAAAATGCTTGTTTTTAAGTTTTAGTAAGGGGACCTCAGGGAGCTAGGAGTTAAGTGTAATTTGTGGAGAATTTAAGCACATGAATTGCCTTGGTAAAGTGGTAAGGAGGCACCACTTGGGGCCTTGAGGGCGACGCCACATGCAGGGAAGGGAGAGCTCAGGTTCGAGCAGCAGAAATCTTATTTTCTGCTTAGCATTTTGACGCCAAGGGGGAGGAGTTGTGCTCAGCACAAACTCTGACAGATAAGCTTGGAATAAGTCAAATTAATTTAAATGGGTGGCAAGGAGAAAATTTAGGAGCTTGACTAATTCAAACTCATTTGAATTAGTGGCCAGGAGAAGCTTGGAGCGATTGCAGAAATTTGAACTCTGTGTGAAGAGAAGTGTCGGTTGGGAAGTGAGTAGGGGTTGCGAAATTTCTTAGTGGTTAGGTGATCATTTTGGCTAGCTTGGAGGGCCTCATTCTTTGTTTTGTGTCAAGCCAAAAAACCCTTTGAGCCTTGCCGATTTCTCCCTAGTGCACCATATCAAAGTAAAAGCCGAAATCCCTTTTTGTTTTTAGCATCTGTCGAGATCTCTTGTATGCACCTAGCCGAATCCACACCAGAACCATTTGGAAACTCTCTTTTCCCCTTTGAAACCGAAACCTCACTTGACATCTTCTTCTCTTCTCTTTTTCGGCAATTAAGGTGCTTGGCCGAACCTCTCTTTCTCCCATCTTTCTTTTTCTTCTTTTCATAACTGCTCAAAACCACATCTTCTTCTCTTCTTTCTTTTTGCCGAAACCCCTTAGTCCCTTTTCTTTAAGCCTAAGCCGAATACCATTTATATCTCTTCCCTTTCTCTTCTTTTTGTTTTAGTCGAATGTTATTTGCTTTGCTCTTCTATTAACCATACTCTATTGCCGAAATCTCCTTGTTTTCTTCTTGTCTATTTTGGCCGAATATCACTCAAGCCTAGATCTCTTTTGGTTTTTCTCCAATCGATTTTGGAAGGGGGTAAGTGTTCATGGCCGAATTTCTTTTGTTTCGTTTCTCTTTTCTCTGTCGACTCTCATGGAAGCAGAAGCTGAATTTCGGTATTTGATAACAAGATTACTAATCACCTTTGAAAACCGATTTCTTTTAGGATCTCCGGGATTCTGAAGCAGTAGATCTGAGCCATCTATTCTCTCTCAATCGATTTCTTCAAGTCTGTGGGGGAGGATCAGTCTCGCATATTTTGGTGTTGTGATTAGTATTCAGAGAGCATTAAGGTAAGGTTTGGGGTTCCATGCGTTAACCCTTCGGGACTTATTGGTATGGCCGAATGGCCTTGTTAATGGTTGTGGTTTGGCCGAATGTAGGACAAGGGATCTAGTGCAGTAGGTCGGGTCTTTGGGATTCAGTGATTGCATTAGTAACAGGTGTGTAAACGCTTACACGCTTTATTAGTTTAACGATGCTTATTATGTTACTGTATAACCCCTGGTATTAGTGACTTTGCCTTGCGGCATAAGCTTGGATTCCGGGTAAGTCCCCTATTATGTGATTTACGATATATATATCTATGTCATCATGTTCTGCTAAATGCTCTGTAATTTATGTTTTGCATGACCATTCGATATTATGACACGTATGTGATAAACATGATGATGGGTTGATGAGAGGAGGGGAATGACTTATTTGGACTGTCTGTCACGGTGGTTTTGACCACAAGATGGGTTGGCCCCATCAGTTGATTTGTGACTACGGTCACCAGTGGTTTTGACCACACTATTGATATGATTTGTGACTAAGTCCCAGTGGTTTTGACCACCAGTGGTTTTGACCATACGATTGATATTTGTGACTACGGTCACCAGTGGTTTTGACCACACATGGATTATTATGACTCGTCCCAGTGGTTTGGTACCACAGTGGGTTGGCCCCACATGATATTACGGGATTGTCATCAGTGGTTTTGACCACACGATGGGTTGGCCCCATCATTGATATATATGTATTTGTGACTTCGGTCACCAGTGGTTTTGACCACACGGGGTAGTTAAAGGAGATTGGATGGTTAGGTTATGGGTTGCATGATTTGCATGTTTTGCTAATGATCTGTGTAAGTGGTTGAATTATCGGGTTGGGGATTTATACACCGAGTCTTGGTGACTCACCCCTTCCCTTACATTTTGCAGATGAGGCATAGATCGCGGATATGAAGCCGGGGAGGACTCGGGGTGGCCATGCAGATTTGTTTTCGGGTTTTCGACTTTAACTTATTATTTCGGTTTATTTGATTTTCCCTAAATTTGGTTTTGGTTTTGTAATAAGGCCGCTAAGTTTATTTTGGTTCATTTTCACTTGATTTTATTCTGCTTATAAATTACATGTTGGGTTTATGGATATGATAAAATTAACCGGTAAAAAGCAAGGTTTTCTAAACTATATCTCTTCGGGTTTTCAAACGTTACCATCGGGTAACAACGATCATAACATAATCAGAGGTAACCTGGATGATTTTACAAACTCTAAATCTTTCTCTCAACTTCAAAGGCATATGGATAAACTCTCCACACAACCGTTTTTAGTCAAAATCAAACGTTTTTCTAACTTTGGTATTAACAAATGGGTTTCCAAACATGAGTTTTCACAAATTTCTTAACACCTATAAGACAATCTTAACATCACCTACTACTAAGTTTTTACCTGTATACGATAAAAGGGTTTTATAAAATCTAACCGGTAACTTGTGTTTCCAAAAAAATGTTTTCACTCCGTAGCACGCCAGATTCGGTCATGGTGTGTTGACCGGGTTTGGGGTGTTACAATTACTATTAATATTGTTATTAACACTATCACTATTATTATTATTTTATTATTATATCTATTATTTTAATTTTACCTTTACTATTATTATTTTTATTTCTTTTTATATAATATTATTATTACTATAATCCTATTTCTTATATTTCTTATATTTATTATCATCGCCATTTTTATTATTAATATTATGATTATTCCTTTCAAGTATTACTATTTAGTATTTCTATTTTCATTAATAATATTATTACTATTATTTTCTTATTAATATTTTTATTTTGCTTGTTGTTATTATTATTCTATTATTCTATTTATTATTTTAATATTATATTTATCCCCTTTTTATTATTACTATATTCATTAGTTTTATTAGTATTATTTTATTATTATCATTTTTTTATTTCTTGTCACTATTTTTTTATATATACATATTATTATTATATTTATATTTATCATTTTTATTATTATTTTTATTACTTTTTTTTTGCTATTATGATTTGTTTATTTTTGTTCCTATCTCATGTAGATCGATGATTTTGAATTACATTTTAACATTTTTTATTTTTGCTTTTATTTACTTTTTTTCAAAATTAATAAAAAGGGTTTCACAAAGGTAATATTTCGTGTTTGGAAGTTCGAGGAATCGTGCCCAATCGTGCTGGGTTTCGATTTTCCGTTCGTCCAAATGACTAAATATCCTTTAGAGATTTTGACCGTGTTTTCTTAAATAAGGCAATATTTCATGTCTGGAAACTCGAGGAATCGTGCCCAATCGTGCTGGGTTTCGGTTTTTAGTTTGGCCAAATAGTGGAATACCCTTTTAAAATTGCAATACATGAATTTTGGAAATCATGAAATGATCTTGGTATCGAGGGTTTGAAACATCATGTCCTATCGTGCTGGATGTGGTATTTCATCTTGTCTTAACAAGAGAATTTCGATATCCAATTCGAATTATCCAAACATTTTCTAAAGGATTCATATTTTAAAATCTCTTCCAATTTTCGATATTAGGACATTAATCAATCAATATGGTACCAAATTTGGGCGTTACGAGGGTGCTAATCATTCCTCGTGCGTAACCGACTCCCAGACCCGTTTCCTTAAAATTCGTAGACCAAATATTTTATAAGGTGACCCAATCACACTTCAAAAAAAAGATTGGTGGCGACTCCGTTTTCCTTTTTAAAGTCGGCCCGTTTTTCAAACAAAAAAAAATGGTTTCGACAGCTTGGCGACTCCGCTGGGGAAGTAAGAGAGTCAAGCCTAGGATTTGATTTGTTTTTGTCCTTTTACCGAAAATTAAAAATTTGATTTTGATCCTTTCATCGCATGAGTTTGGTCGTGTCATATGTTTGGTGTGATTTGAGTCTCATAGGATATTCCCGCATCATATTGCATGACCGTAGTGGTCACACCTTTTAAGTGGGAGTGAGAAACTATGCCTTCGTGAGGTCTTCACCTCCGTATGGGCTAGTGGACTGCTTCCGGGATACATCCGTACCTATGTCTTCGTGAGGTTTTCACCTCTGCATGGCCATAGGGAAATGTATTCCCCTGAACTGAACTCGATCCAGATGAGCCTATAATGGGCGAGGATTGAGGAATCTGCTGGTTCAGGTATCCTCCCTTTAGAACTAAGCCACATATAGTGATCCTTAAGAGCCAACCCTAGATAGAGCTATAATGAACCTTAACAGTCACCTGGATGGTTGTTGGATTTTTACCATCTGTATATGATACTAACGTGTTTTCTTTTATTTATAACTACATTGCATTTCATCATCATAGAAAGGAGGTGTTGATTCATATTCGATTGCTAAATAGAAGAGTTTGTCATAGGAAAATGGATTTCTTGATAAAGTGGGTTCGACCATAGCATCCGGATACAAAGGAAAAGATTAGTGTCTTCACCTGGACTATGAGGACGAAGCCGCATATGTAATCCGTTTTATGTAAAGAGATTTATTTTCTAGAAAAGTTCTTCTAATGGAATTGAATTTAGAATCAACGTCTCTCTTTCTTTTTGCATTCATTCCATGCCTTTGCATTGCATTTCATCCATTTGCATTATATCGCATCATATGCATTAAATGTCATAAAAGAACCCTATTAACTAGAGATCGTATTATAGTTACCCTGGAACATCGCTACTACACTCGAAGAAAAACGAAAGTCATGGATCAAAGGTTAGATAGGTTAGAGCAGATGCAGAAAGAGATGCAGAACCAATTGCAAACACAGATGCAAGAACAGTTGGCTAAGATCCAACAAGATATGAGGGATCAAATGCTGGATTCCCTGAAAAGCATGATGAGCCAGTTAACACAATTGTTGACTAGAGGGCCTGATAAGGGAAAGAGCCCTATGGTTGATGCCGGTGATGACAATGAAGATTCTGTTTATCCTCCAGGCCTTACCCCGGTAAATTCCCAAGTACAACCACCAAGAGTGTCTGTCAATATCAAACCCCAGTACCAATCCGGTACCTCAACACTGGTAAACTTCCCGACAGGCTCGAGCTTCAACCCCGGAGATAATTTGGCAAAACCAATGGTCCCTGACTTCGATGATGCGGTAGAAGGGGATAAAGCAGGGGCAGAGCTCCCAAAATAGTTTGAGGATAGATGCAAATGGTTGGAAGAGAAGTTCAAAGCATTGGAAAGCGCTGATTACCAATGCGAAGTAGATGCCAAGAAATTGAGTTTGGTCCCAGATCTGGTACTCCCACCAAAGTTCAAGATGCCAGAATTTGAAAAATACAACGGGACCAGCTGCCCTAAGGCCCATATTACAATGTTCTGTCGGAGAATGATGGGATATGTCAGCAACAACCAATTGTTGATCCAATGTTTCCAGGATAGTCTGACTGGAGCCGCGGCTAAATGGTACAATCAGTTGAGTTATACTCAAGTCAAATCGTGGAAAGATTTAGCACAGGCCTTCATGAAGCATTATGGCCATGTGACTGATATAGCCCCTGACAGGATCACATTACAAAATATGGAGAAAAAGTTGGGCGAATGTTTCAAGAAATATGCCTAGAGGTGGAGGGAAGTCGCTACACAAGTCCAACCGCCACTACTAGAGAAAGAAACAACCATGCTCTTCATTAATACCCTGAAAGCACCTTTTATCAATCATATGTTGGGGAGCGCTACTAAGAGCTTCGCAGACATAGTGATGTCGGGCGAAATGATAGAAAATGCCATAAGGTGTGGAAAGATAGAGGCTGAGGAAAGTACGAGAAGATCAGCTCCGAAGAAACGGGAAAATAAAGTAAGTAATATGAGCTCGGGTTATTTAAAACCTGTTACTGTCATTCAACCAAGAGCGGAGGCTACGGGCCAGTAGGCCTCACCAAGGTAGGAGCCCAACACGAGGCAGAATACCGAGAAATTCCTATTTACTCCCATACCTATGACGTATAAGGAGTTGTACAAAAATCTGTTCGACGCACATGTTGTAGCCCCTGTCTACTTAAAACCGTTGCAACCCCCATATCCTAAATGGTACGACGCAAGCACTCAATGTGAATACCATGCGGGGATAATAGGGCACCTGATAGAGAATTGCACCTCATTCAAAAGGCTAGTCGAAAGGCTTATCAAACCAGGTGTTGTGAAATTCGACGACGCACCTGGTGTGAGAAATCCGTTGCCCAGTCATACTAATAAAGGGGTAAACGCGATAGTCGAGAACATGGGGAGGAGAGTCAAGCAGAATGTTGTTGAAGTAAGAACCCCATTGAAGGAGGTTTGGAAGGAAATGCAAAAAAGAGGGTTAGTTCCACAAGGGCTGGGGAGCAAGTCCCAAGATGCGAGAAACTATTGTGAGTTTCACGGTAAAAAGGACCACGAGATCCAGCAATGCAGTGAATTCAGGGCCCTAGTGCAAGGGTTAATGGATAACAAGGAGCTGGAGTTCTTTGACTCTATTGAAGAAGAGGATGTGTGCACCACAGAAGGAGGGTCAGCAGGGAAGGTCTTTGAGGTCAATTGCCCAGTAGTGATCATCACAAGGCCGAGAATTGATGAAGCAGGGGCAAGAGTGGCGCCGAGAGTGGTAATTCAGAAACCCATGGCTTTCCCTTATAGGGATAGCAAAAGGGTGCCCTGGAATTACAACTGCAATGTGACATGCCCGGGGAAGGAGAGTTCGGCTGGCACGCCAAACCCAGAAGCCGAACACACAGAAAGAAAATCCTCTATGATCAGACAGGGGGGAGGAAGGACAGAACCGCTGGTTAATGAACCAGTAACAGAGAAAGAAGCCAAAGAGTTTCTGAAGTTCCTAAAGCACAGTGAGTATAGTGTGGTGGAATAATTACACAAACAGCCGGCACGCATATCGGTACTGGCTTTGCTCCTAAACTCGAAGGTACACCGCAGCGCGCTAATGAAGGTGTTGAACGAAACCTATATCACTGATGACATTTCGGTAAACAAGCTAGACCGCCTGGTTGGTAACATAAGCGCAGACAATTTCATCTCTTTCAGTGAAGATGAAATTCCACCAGGAGCCATGGGATCCACCAAGGCTCTACACATCCCTACTCGATGCAAAGGGTATACGCTACCGGGGGTATTAATTGACAACGGATCGGCACTGAATGTCTTGCCCCTATCTACGTTGAACAGGCTGCATGCAGACAGCTCTCATATGAAAACATGCCAAAATATAGTGAGAGCATTCGATGGCACCGAAAGGAAAGTAATGGGAAGGATTGAGATACCCCTCCTAATCGGGCCAAATACGTACGAGGTAGACTTCCTCGTGATGGACATCAAGCCCTCTTATAATTGTTTATTGGGGAGGCCCTGGATCCACTTAGCAGGAGCCGTACCATCATCATTGCATCAAAAGCTAAAGTTGGTGACAGAGGGTCGGCTGATAACCATAAATACAGAGGATGACATCATCGTATCCGTTACTAATGATGCACCATACATCGAAAATAATGCTGAGGCGATAGAGTGTTCTTTTCGGTCACTATAGTTCGTCAATGCGACTTTCATTAGTGAAGGAGGCAAGGTCCCAGTGCCAAAAATATCTGAAGCTACGTGGATGAGCCTACGACTGATGGTAGGAAAAGGAGCAGTGCCTAGGAGGGGACTCGAGAAATACCTCCAGGGAAGGGTTGAGGTGCCAGGTTTGGTTGACAAGCGCGATCGTTTTGGTCTGGGGCATAGGCTAGATGCCAAACAGAGAAAGGAGGAACTGGAGAGGAAGCGTGAGAGACGAAGTGCATGATTGAATGGTGCTGAGGTCGAATGGGGATCAATGACTTTTCCCCATATATCTAATACATTCGTTTCGGGAGGAATTATTCATCCGGGGCCGGTGAACATGAATGAAGAAATGGTTGAAGATATGATGAGAGCTTTGAGCATCAACGCCGTACCTGAAGAGGGATCGAAGGAAGGAAACTTAGCGGGCATTCGCCCCTACGAGCCTGGAAGTGTTTTGGACAACTGGACTGCGGAAGAAATTCCTATAGTTTTTAGAACTAAAACAAAGTAATGTTCAAAACACACTTGTTGTTTTAAGCCTAGTAACAATAAGAATCTTTTGTGAAATAGGTTCATGTTCAAACATCTTTATTTTCAATAAAAATGCATTTTTTTGTTTCATCCTGGGAAATTATTCTTTTCCTTCGCTTTCATTCCATTTTTAATCATAACACATAAATAAATCATTCTTAGATTCATTGGGTATTCTTTTGTATCTGCCATAGGTCCCCATATATCGATGTCATGAGCAGCGCTGCTACGGACCTAGAATTCCCTGATGAACAAGACATGTGCCTAGAGGGATCTCAGGATTTTACAGATGATGAAGATTGTAGTTTATCCCCGGATTTGTTAAAGATGGTAGAGCGGGAAGAGAAGCTAATCATACCTCACAAAGAGACAATTGAGAATGTGACTCTGGAAGAGGGGAAAGAGGTGAAAATTGGCATTTGCATAAATGAGGAAACAAGGCAGGATCTCATTAAACTTCTGCTAGAGTTCAAAGATGTCTTCGCATGGTCGTATCAAGACATGCCTGGGTTGAGTGCTGACATTGCGGTACACCGTATTCCTATAAGAGAATAATGCAAGCCGGTTCAACAAAAGCTTAGAAGGATGAGACCCGACGTCGCAGTAAAGATAAGAGAGGAGGTCAAGAAGCAATTTGACGCTGGGTTCTTATAAGTTCTGAATTACTCAGAATGGGTAGCCAATGTCGTCCCGGTTCCTAAGAAAGATGGGAAAGTACGGATGTGTGTCGATGAAAGAGACTTAAACAGGGCTAGCCCAAAGGACAACTTCCCACTGCCTCACATCAACACTTTGGTAGATAACACGGCAGGGTATTCATTATTCTCCTTCATGGATGGGTTCTCTAGATACAATCAAATAAAGATGCATCCTGAAGACATGGAAAAGACCACCTTCATAACCTTATGAGGAACTTTTTGTTACAAAGTGATGCCATTCGGGTTAAAGAATGTGGGAGCAACATACCAAAGAGCCATGGTAACCTTGTTCCACGACATGATGCACAAGGAGATTGAGGTCTACGTCGATGACATGATCGCGAAATCCCAAATGGAAAATGAGCACGTACAGGTTTTGAGGAAGCTATTCTTGAGGTTGAGGAAATTTCAGCTGAAGCTCAATCCAACCAAGTGTACTTTCGGGGCTAGGTCAGGAAAACTGCTCGGTTTCGTAGTCAGTGAAAGAGGAATTAAGGTCGACCCGGATAAAGTCAAGGCTGTACAAGAATTGCCTTCCCCGCACACTCAAAAGGAAGTCCGAGGCTTTCTAGGAAGAATAAATTATATTGCCCGGTTCATTTCGCAATTGACGGAGAAATGTGACCCAATATTTCGTCTTCTTAAGAAACACAACCTAGACATTTGGGACGACGGATGCCAAAAGGCTTTTGACAAGATTAAGCAATACTTGTCTAATACTCCAGTGCTAATGCCACCTAGTCCTGATAGACCATTGATTCTGTATTTGACGGTATTCGACAATTCAATGGGATGCGTGCTTAGCCAACATGATGAAATAGGGAAGAAAGAAAAGGCGATATACTACCTCAGTAAGAAATTTACTGAGTGTGAAATGAGATACTCGCCAATTGAGAAGTTATGTTGTGCCTTAGTCTGGACAACTCGGAGGTTGAGGCAGTACATGTTGTACCATACGACTTGGTTAATCTCGAAACTAGACCCTCTTAAGTACATAACGGAGTCAGCCACTTTGAATGGAAGAATGGCTCGATGGCAAATTTTGCTCTCCGAATTCGACATAGTTTATGTGAACCAGAAGGTTGTGAAGGGGAGTGCAATAGCAGATTTTCTAGCCAGCAGAGCGCTAGATAACTACGAGCCCTTGAATTTTGATTTTCCCAATGAAGATCTGATGTTTGTAGCGACAACTGAAGAAGATACCCTAGAAGATCATCCTTGGAAGTTGAACTTCGACGGAGCGTCAAATGCCGTTGGTAATGGAGTTGGGGCAGTCCTGATATCCCCAAACGGATACCATTATCCATTCACTTGCAAGTTGGATTTTGACTGCACGAACAATATGGCAGAATACGAAGCATGTATCATGGGAATTCGAGCAGCTATAGACTGCAAAGTCAAGGTGCTAGAGGTATATGGAGATTCCGTGTTGGTGATATATCAGCTCAAAGGAGAATGGGAAACAAGAGATCCCAAATTGATCAGTTACCGAAAGTTAGTTTTGGAGCTAATTGAGGAGTTTGATGATATCACATTCGTTTATCTCCCGCGTAATGAAAACCAGATGGCTGACGCCTTGGCCACATTAGCTTCTATGAGCAGAGTAAATGAGCAGGAAGGTATGAAGCCCATTCAAATGAGCATCTGTGAGGCTCCGGCTCACTGCTGCAATATCGACGAAGAGGAGGAGAGAAATGATCATCCTTGGTATCATGATATTCTGCGATATGTGAGGAGCCGGGAATACCCTGATCAAGTAACAGAAAATGACAGGAGAACACTGCGAAGACTGGCTAATGACTATGTCTTAGACGAAGAAATCCTGTATAAAAAGAGGAAAGATCAGGTGTTGTTAAGATGTGTCGATGCTGTTGAGGCTAGGAAAATCCTGGAATAAGTCCATGAGGGCGTCTGTGGGACACATGCCAATGGGTTTACAATGGCCAGGCAAATCATGAGATTCGGGTATTACTGGTCCTCGATGGAAGGAGATTGCATCCGTTACGCCAAGAAGTGCCACAAGTACCAGATTTATAGAGACAAGATCCACGTGCCTCCCTCACCTCTTCATGTTATGACTTCTCCGTGGCCTTTCTCAATGTGGGGCATGGACGTAATTGGGCCGATCTCACCGAAGGCTTCTAATGGGCATCGATTCATTTTCGTGGTCATCAATTACTTCACTAAATGGGTAGAGGCAACTTCATATGCCAATGTCACGAAGACGGCAGTTAGCAAGTTTTTGAAGAAAGAGATCATATGTCGCTACGGTATGCCAGAAAGGATCGTATCTGACAACGCGTTGAACCTGAACAATAGCGCGATAGCAGAAGTCTACAGTCAGTTCAACATTAAACACCACAACTCGTCGCCATATCGCCCGAAAATGAATGGCGCTGTTGAGGCAACTAATAAAAATATCAAGAAAATTGTGGGGAAAATGACTGAGACCTACAAGGACTGGCATGAAAAGTTACCGCTTGCCCTCTATGCCTACCGAACATCTGTTAGAACCTCCACCGGGGCAATACCTTTTTCATTGGTTTATGGGATGTAGGCAGTCTTGCCTATCGAAGTTGAAATTCCTTCTCTCCAGGTTTTGTCAGAGCTGAAGTTGGATGAAGCGGAATGGGTTCAATCTCGATATGATCAGCTGAATCTAATTGAGGAAAAAGGTTAAGAGCCATCCGTCATGGTCAAATGTCCCAGAAGCGAATGATGCAGGCTTACAACAAAAAGGTCCACCCCAGGGTATTCCGTGAGGGAGACTTGGTATTGAAAAAGATCCTCCCTATGCAGAAAGACTTCAGAGGGAAGTGGATGCCTAATTGGAAGGACCTTATGTCGTAAAAAAGGCCTTCTCTGGAGGAGCATTGACACTAGCTGAGATGGACGGCAAAAGTCTGCCAAATCCAGTTAATGCGGACTCAGTCAAGAAGTATTTCGCTTAAGAAGAAAAATGGGCCAAGGCGAAAACCCGCAAAGGGCGTCTGAAGTTAAAAAAAAAACGGAGAGGCCAAGGTGAAAACCCGCAAAGGGCACTTTGAGACCAAATGAGCTTTGAATTGAAAACCCGTAAAGGGCGATTCAGAGGTTTGGGGGAAATAGGTCATGCGCTAGCCATCTGAATTAACAATGAGGAGATATGCTACATCTTGGGGGCATTGACAAAGTACCACAAACCTCTGAGACACATGTTGAACTCAGAATGGTCTTCAAGAAGTACGTACAGAGAAGCTCAGGCTATGATATTTGGGGCACCAATTCCACTCTTACTCACTTTGTACCTTAGCAAAATTTGTTTCCTTTGCTCAATCCATTCTTCACGGGTTTTGTCCCGAATAAATTTCAGTTTCATTCATCTCTATAATCTTTTTTCTTCAAGCATTTCATATTGAAATAAATGATTAATGAACTAATAACGCTTTCACAAGGGAAGTTTTGCATATTACTCTGAAAGCCTCTTAATAATACAAGGATCCGAAACAGGACAATTATTTAGAACTCACCAAGCTTAAAGGGCTCGGAACCCCTGAAATAAGAGTCTAAGTAGTGACGACATCTTTAGATTCTCTGTTAGAAGTATCAGTGGAACAAGAAGACATACATCGGGGATATCGCCCTAACAAACAGTGAGCAATGATAGCCCAAAAGTTAAAAAATTGGATCATGCTCACGTCATTTTGCATTCATTCATAATACATTGGTTAGGAGCATTTTTCAATCATGACATCCTAATCATTTGGCATAAGCATAGACCCCATTAAATCAATTCTATAGGTAGGTTCCCCAGAGGACAATGTAGCAAAATTGATTAGAGTTACAGAAGTTAGTAGATCTTATCTTTACTGAGCAGGAGTAGAGCAGATCGAAGATGATAAGCCTTAATCCCCTAAGCAGTAGGGTAACAGGCTGAAGATAGCAGATCTTATCTCCACTGAGCAGGAGTGGAGCAGATCGAAGATGATAAGCCTTGATCCTCTAAGCAGTAGGGTAACAGGCTGAAGATAGCAGATCTTATCTCCACTGAGCAGGAGTGGAGCACATCGAAGATGATGAGCCTTAATCCCCTAAACAGTAGGGTAACAGGCTGAAGATAGCAAGTCTTATCTCCATGTATCAGCAATGGAGTAGACTGAAGTTAGCAGATCTTATCTCTACTGAGCAAGAGTAGAGCAGATCGAAGACAGTAAGCTTTAACCCCCTAAGCAGTAGGGTAACAGGCTGAAAAAAGCAGATATTATCTCCACTGAGCATGAGTGGAGTAGATCGAAGATGGCCAGTCTTATCTTCATGTATCGGCAATAGAGCAGACTGAAGATAGAAGATCTTATCTCCACTGAGCAGGAGTGGAGCAGATCGAAGACGGCCAGTCTTATCTCCATGTATCGGCAATGGAGTAGACTGAAAATTGTAGATCTTATCTCCACTGAGCAGGAGTGGAGCAGATCGAAGATAGCAGATCCTATCTCCACTGAGCAAGAGTGGAGCGGATAAAAAATGACGAATCTTATCTCCATGTATCGGCAATGGAGCAGATTCAAACCACCAGCCTTAATCCCCTAAGCAGTAGGGTAACAGGCTGAAGATAGTAGATCTTATCTCCACTGAGCAGGAGCAGAGCAGATTGAAGACGATAAGCCTTAATCCCCTAAGCAGTAGGGTAACAGGCTAAAAATTACAGATCTTATCTCCACTAAGCAGGAGTGAAGCAGGTCAAAAATTACGGGTCTTATCTCCATATATCGGTAATGGAGCAGAATGAAGAGTGCAGATCTTATCCCCACTAAGCAGGAGTGGGGCAGATCGAAAATAACGAATTTTATCTCCATGTATTGGCAATGGAGCATATTCAGGCCAATAGCCTTATTTCCCTAAGCAGGAGTGGAGCAGGCTAAAAAAGTAGATCTTATCTCCATTGAGCAGGAGTGGAGCAGATCAAAAATTACATATCTTATCTCTACTGAGCAGGAGTAGAGCAGATCGAAGATGATGAGCCTTAATCCCCTAAGCAGTAGGGTAACAGGCTGAAGATTATAGCCTTATCTCCACTGAGTAGGAGTAGAACAGGCTAAAGAAAGTAGATCTTATCTCCACTGAGCAGTAGTGGAGCAGATCGAAAATTACAGATCTTATCTCCCTAAGCAGTAGTGGAGCAGATCGAAGACGGTGAGCCTTAATCCCCTAAGAAGTAGGGTAACAGGCTAAAAATTACAGATCTTGTCTCCCTAAGCAGTAGTGGAGCAGACCGAAGACGGTGAGCCTTAATCCCCTAAGCGGTAGGGTAACAGTTAAAAATGCAGATCTTATCTCCTAAGCGGTAGAGGGAGCAGATCGAAGATGGTGAGCCTTAATCTCTTAGCGATGAGGATAACAGGTTTGAAATTACAGATCTTATCTCCACTGAGCAGGAGTGGAGCAGATCGAAGACGATGAGCCTTAATCCCCTAAGCAGTAGGGTAACAGGCTGGAAATTACAGATCTTATCTCCCTAAATAGTAGTGGAACAGATCGAAGACGGTGAGCCTTAATCCCCTAAGCAGTAGGGTAATAGGCTAAAAATTATAGATCTTATCTCCCTAAGAAGTAGTGGAGCAGATCGAAGATGGTGAGCCTTAATCCCCTAAGTAGTCGGGTAACAGGTTAAAAATTACAGATCTTATCTCCCTAAGTAGTAGTGGAGCAGATTGAAGACGGTGAGCCTCAATCCCCTAAGCAGTAGGGTAACAGGCTGGAAATTACAGATCTTATCTCCTTAAGCAGTACGGGAGCAGATCGAAGACGATGAGCCTTAATCCCCTAACCAGTAGGGTAACAGGCTAAAAATTACAGATCTTGTCTCCCTAAGTAGTAGTAGAGCATATCGAAGACGGTGAGCCTTAATCCCCTAAGCAGTAGGGTAACAGGTTAAAAATTACAGATCTTATTGAGTTTTGAATAAAATTTATATTGGTTTTAGGTTTAAGTTCGGATGGTATTGAGTTTGGGTTTAGATATATTATATTTCATGTGTTATCACTAATTAGTTTCAAAACATACGTTTCATTATTTATTGCATGTTATTTTAAACACAAGTTTATATTCAAAATACATATGTGATAAAATTTCTAGTATTTAATAGATATAAAGTTGGTTAATTTGGTTTAAACAGTTATCAAAACTGAAATTCAACTAATAACATCAAATAAACCAATTACTATCCCGACCTTAATGCATATATAAAATATTAACATATTATATTATATTATATTATATAACATTATATGATATAGTAGGATGACTAACTTTCAAATGTACGAAGAGTATAGAGACTTAGAGCATATTCCAATCAGTAAAACAATAATTAATACTTAATATATTATGTAATATAGTATTAAATAATGTAAGTATTAATACATATATAACTATTAATACATACATATAAAGATACAAAAAGGCAATTGGTCCAAAGGAACCAAAGCCCATAAAAGAGACAGAATAAGATAACCCAACCAAGACATTAAAAACAAGAAACACTACCCTTGACACAAAGCGCCCACACCTAAAATAAAACAACTAAACAAAAGAAAGAAAGGACTCAACAATAACACCCAACCATGGCCATAACCAACACCATGACACATATTAGCGCTGTAAGGCCCAATTTTAAAACCCGGAGCCCAATAGACAATCCATTTTACAAACGGGCCCAAACCCAAAGCCCAATGGCTAATACAACCCACAAATTTTTTTCCCCAGGAAACCCTAGCAGCCTTGGCGCTCCGCAGCCTCCAAACGACCCCCACGCTCGTGCTCAGCCACGTTGCCTCCGAATCCTCCGCGCCCGCAACGTGCGCCCCCACGTCTCCATGTTGTACCTACAAAAGAGGAAAACCCAACACAGCAAAGGGGGTATTCAAGATTTGATTCTATTCTATTTTTGGGGGATTTTTAGGCTATAAAAGCCGAATAATCGAATGTGTAGGGTTTTTTTTTTACGAATACACAGAAGAGAATACACAGATTATACGATTAATATCAAAAGAGTCGATTTCAAGAAATACATAGGTTATTTTCTATTTTTATTTCTATTTCTCGTTTTGCTTTCTTTTACTTTAAATAAAAAAAAACAAGGAAGGGAAGCCTTACCCCGCTGGTGGCCGGAAGGGAGGAAGCCGAATAGTCTTTCGGTCTTCCAGTGATCTTCAAGGGTTGTTTTGGACTTTTTTGAGGCAAATCTGGAGTATAGGGTTTAAAATAGTCGATTAGGGGTATTTTTTGGTTTTTCGGCCAACGTGTACGGTGGCCGGTGGGAGCGGAACGACAGTGGTCCGGCATCGGTGCCTTGATCAGAGATCACTCAGAAGAGAGAATTTTTTTTGGGGGGCTAAATTTTTTTATAAAAAAGATGAAGGAATGAATGATTTTTCAAAAAAAAAATTGACTTAAATAGGGTGATAGAACGGCGCCGTTTAGTGCCTTGGGTCTGGACGCCAAAACGGCGTCGTTTTGGCTTCGACCCGCGCGACCCGTCCCGTTTTGCCCAGGATCCGCGTGTTTTCAAGCGGAAGGGCTATTTGCGCTTTTAGCCCTTCCGCGTTTTCATGATTTCGCAATCATGTTTTTATTTTTATTTTTAATTTTGCCCCACAATTCCACTGCGATTGGAATCTGCTCCCTCCTTAGGCTGTGCGTTTTGAAGACCAGGGTTAATTTCTTTTTTGGTCCCTCTCTTTCCAAGCGCGTCACGATCTGGCCCACTTGCCCTGTTTATTTTCTATTTTTGCCCCAAACTTTTATTTAATGGTTCAATTTCGTCCTTTTTTTTCATGTCTTTTGTGGTTTTTATTATGTTATTATTAATTTTATTATTATTGTTCTTAATATTATTATTATTCTTAATATTACTATCACTTTTATTATTTTTATTACTATTAATATTGTTATTAACACTATCACTATTATTATTTTATTATTATATCTATTATTTTAATTTTACCTTTACTATTATTATTATTATTTCTTTTTATATAATAATATTATTACTATAATCCTATTTCTTATATTTATTATATTTATTATCATCGCCATTTTTATTATTAATATTATGATTATTCCTTTCAAGTATTACTATTTAGTATTTCTATTTTTATTATTATTTTATTTATCATTATTAATTTTTAATATTATTACTATTATTTTCTTATTAATATTTTTTATTTTGCTTGCTGTTATTATTATTCTATTATTCTATTTATTATTTTAATATTATATTTACCCCCTTTTTTATTATTACTATATTCATTAGTTTTATTAGTATTATTTTATTATTATCATTTTTTATTTCTTGTCACTATTTTTTTATATATACATATTATTATTATAATTATAATTATCATTTTTATTATTATTTTTATTTTATTTTTTTTGCTATTATGATTTGTTTATTCTTGTTCCTATCATTTCATGTAGATCGATGATTTTGAATTACATTTTAACATTTTTTATTTTTACTTTTATTTACTTTTTTCCAAAATTCATAAAAAAAGTTTCACAAAGGTAATATTTCGTGTTTGGAAGTTCGAGGAATCGTGCCCAATCGTGTTGGGTTTCGATTTTCCGTTCGTCCAAATGACTAAATATCCTTTAGAGTTTTTGACCGTGTTTTCTTAAATAAGGCAATATTTCATGTTTAGAAACTCGAGGAATCGTGCCCAATCGTGCTGGGTTTCGGTTTTTAGTTTGGCCAAATAGTGGAATACCCTTTTAAAATTGCAATGCATGAATTTTGGAAATCATGAAATGATCTTGGTATCGAGGGTTTGAAACATCATGTCCTATCGTGCTGGATGTGGTATTTCCTCTTGTCGTAACAAGAGAATTTCGATATCCAATTCGAATTATCCAAACATTTTCTAAAGGATTCATATTTTAAAATCTCTTCCAATTTTCGATATTAGGACATTAATCAATCAATAAGGTACCAAATTTGGGCGTTACGAGGGTGCTAATCATTCCTCGTGCGTAACCGACTCCCGGACCTATTTCCTTAAAATTCGTAGACCAAATGTTTTATAAGGTGACCCAATCACACTTCAAAAAAAAGATTGGTGGCGACTCCGTTTTCCTTTTTAAAGTCGGCCCGTTTTTCAAACAAAAAAATGGTTTCGACAAGCATGGCACTGAAAATATAAAAACGAGTGCATACAACCACGCCCAAAACAAATCAGAACAAGATGAACCTTTCTTCACCATCAACTCTAGCAAATGGTTCGATCCACCAGCAGACAACTCAAAAGAGACCATCGAGAACTTAGAAACAAGATCAAACATCCACCCTTGAGTATTTCCAACATCCTTAAACATATGCACCATACCTTCAGTAGGCAATCCAATGACTAATTTCTGTCGACGAAAAAATTGAGTTTGGATGAGAAATTAAACCACAATCCGAATAGCCTTACACTTTGTTGCAGTCAATCCCAACAACCGCTTTGTATCACGGGCTAACCTATCACAAATTGTCGTGGCAATTTTAGTACTTTTTTGTACTTAAAGAGCTCATTTTCTAGCCATTTTAGTATCGTTTATTGCATTTTTTATTTTATTAGTCTAGATTCTAATTATTACAAAATAAGCATTTTTACGTAATTTTTAGTGTCTCGATGACCTGTGAGGCCAACTCGGGCCTCAGGAACGACTAATAGGCTATTTGAGTGTGTAGGGTGCCATTTCAGGCCAAGAAGCATAAAGGATGATAGTCCAGTCGTGACACAGGGTGATGTCTGTTACAACACAGAACTTCCAAGATGCCAAGGTTGAAAAAGACTCCAAGTCATGACGAGCGCTTCTCCCACGTCACGACAACGCGATGAAATTTAGAAAGATCCAGTTGTACTATTGGACAGTGACGTTGCGACGATGGTTTTTTCGATGTCATGATGGCGTGACAAAAATATGGAAAGAAGCAGCCGAATTTTGGACAATCACTTAGGGTTATTTTCCCTAATTAAACCTTAATTACTTCAAGGGTATTTTAGGTACCTAGCACACTAATGTTTGCCTATTTAAAGAACTCTATAACCTTATTAGAGTGGTTCGACGTGACAGAAGGGTTTTCTTTAATTTTTAGTTTTAGTTTTTTTTTTTATGTTCTTGTAGTCGAAATCTTTTCTATTCCAATATGAAGACGGTCGCGAGAGGAGATTGCTCCGGAACCGCGCTTATATATTTATTCATGAGCAATTTCTTTATCCTTTTCTTTTATTCTTTTATTTATACTTCGTTAACCTGATCAATTAATTGTTGTACGAATATTGGGATAAAATATTGTGCATTATTTATATGTGGCATACTTCGGTTATGGAACTAATTAATTAATTGAGTTAGTGTTTATCTGAAATTGAGTGTTTATTCAAAAGTACTTAGTATATTAGGAAGTGAAACCCCTAATAGAATATCTAGACAAGTGAGACCGGAAGGGTATCTTTTCGAGTATAAACTTGTGCCAAGCGGTGAGACATGATAGAGAATAATATGCCTAGGAAGAGACCGAAAGGGTGATGTAGGTGGTAATCCTTAGTGAAGATGATACCTGACGGATATTCTAGATAAGGATGATAAATACTAATTCAGAATAATTAATTGCTTAATTAGATAATTAGGGATTTAATCAATCATAGGCCGAGAACTCGCATCGTTGACATTAGGAATAGAAAATTCCATTAGGTTAATCTAGGTTAAGTAA